>JAHXMU010000808.1:626245-681333 GCA_019455685.1 Philornis downsi
AAGATACATTGATACAAAAATCACTGGCAAGCCAACAAAAACGTTACTGTGTCGTCACAAAGTCTCTGTTTTTATAATGAAATTTGTTTTTACTGTATGCCATCGGACGGGGAGAGAGAAAAAAGAACGACGACTACGAAGTACGAGTACAAGAAACAGAAGAAGGATTCTGTGAGTTATACTAAGTTGATCGGAGTTTGTGCGAGTATAGGGAGTACAACAGTGACTGCTGTTGTAAGCGAAAGACAAGCAAAAATTTTTGTGGCACCTTTAGAGCTATTTTTCATTGACGCTTTTTCGCCTCAATGTGGTGCGACAGACGCTGATGTTGTTATTACATTAGTACGCTGCAGCCACACATTTCGTGTACGAAGATAGACACAAAAGGTGAGAACGTAACACCATGTCTTTTCACTGGATCTTCTTTGTGGTTGTGTGTGGGTTTGGCAGTGCCAGTGTCCAATGTATCCTCATGCGACGAAGACGTACGTGTGTGCGCGAGTGTAGTATGTGTCAATGAGTGTGTGTAGGTTTTACGTATTATGAATAAACTACATTTGTAATACAAATATATGAATGAAAATCTACGCTGATTGAGTATTTAAATTGAAATTTCCCTATTCCATATGCACGTACACACGCGCACTATAACATATTTAGTCGCACTCAGGCACACACACATATAAAAACGTAAAAAAAGTAACAGAGAAATACGTTGTGATTTGTTAACACAAAGTTTTGGCGTAGCTATGTTTTTCTTTAGCAATACTCGTACACATGTGTGTATTTTTGGAAAATAACTGTTGTTTTTGCGTTTGCGTTTTCTCCTTCTGCTTCCATCGCCACTGTGTGTGTGTGTATGCGTACGAATATATGCGGAGAATCTGTGTACGTAAAATGGAAATGAATTACGATGTAATCTTTGTCCAATAGTTTACATAACACATTCTACTAAAAATGTCCAGTTTTTGCGAGTGTTGCGTTGTTATTGCCTCTTTCTTTGACGTTATTGTTTTCGTTGTGTGGTAGCAATTACATTTCCTAAGGTTGGTCAGGTCAGGGAATCGGATTGTCTAGTGAGACCGTTCGCAAGTCGGTACACTTTGAAGGAATTGTAGGACAAACTGCGCAATACCGAAGGCGCATGCATTCAGATTGTATGGCTATTACGCTGTATTATGATATTACACATGTGGTTTTATTTTCAACATTGTAAAGTTAAAAGTTTCGGTATGTTTTGTCATATTCTAAATGAATTTAGCCTCTATTAAACTGTATCTGTGGCTCGCTGTGACACGGTTATTATAGACAAAGAAATGAATAAGGAGAGCCAAGCTGAAAAGAAAATAAATATGCTTATCTTCCATTGGCCGATACTAAGCTCGACCATTTGCAAGGATTTTGAATCACGATCATATACAGGATAATCGCATTTGCTAGCCATCATAGTGAAGGATAATTGTAAATAAATAATTCGATCCAATCGCCTAATATTTTAACGATTTTTAGGTTATATATTCGACTAAATGGTATAATGAGGGAATTGTAACCATTTACGAATTATGATGTCGCAAAATTTTCAAAAAGAATAAGAATGTTGCATGCGTGACGTCATATGGTGTGTTTTTAAGATATTTATATTGTTTCAATGATCATGATTTCTGCTTTTCATTGCGGAATAATAATCTCTTAAAGTGGAAAATGTATTGTAAAGGAGTATTATCTTGAAAAGTGTACTTAATTTTTTCCCTTTTTTTCTGCTGCCCAACAGTCTTATTCTAACTAAATGCCATATCAAAATTTAAGTATGGAACATTTATAGATTTAGAGGAAATGTCAATTATAACGAAAACACTTAATAAATAACTATTTTTTTACAGTACAGAATGCAAAAGAACAGGATGCGGTACAAAATACAATTAAACAGATTTCTTCACCAGATTGTTACACCTAGTTAGTGTAGACAAATTGAGTATTTGAATAGCTTACTTCAAGTATTTTTCGTCCCATTTTTAATAATTATCAAAAAGATCATCTTAAATGTTTGTCTAAAGTGTTTAAATGTACTACAAATTTACTATGCAAAGAATTTTCCAAGTATTTCTGAAGACAAGAATTATCAGTCTTCACTTTTCATATGGTTTTTGTCTCCTCCAAAATAATTCTACAAAAGTTCATCTCGCTGCTATATTTTCGAAACAAAATTCTCTGTAAATATATTAGCGATATCCGTGGGTCTTTTTTCTTAGTTCCATAAAGGTGTCTTTTTACCCGTTTTCAAATAAAGCCTTCGAAATTGCACTAAAATTACAAAGATTAAAAACAGCGTAAGTACGGAGCGGATGAAGGCGTATTAAAATGAGATTTTTAAACATGGGACTGCCACACAAAGTAGTGGAAAAACAAATAAGATTTGCCACACTTATGGGACACTTTTCATTAAATGTGAACAGTGTTCAATCGAATCAAAATTCAATAGCAACTGATTGGACCAATGGGCGTGAAATACTAACATCACGAAGACTATTCGCCAATAGGATTAAGCTAATAGCGGGAGTAGTTGTAGCAAACAAGACCATTGCCAATTTCAACTTGCCGATTTCATCGATTAAATCCTGCTGTACTGAATCACGTCAATTTTGCACATTCGGAGGGAATTTTCGGATGTCTATTCGAGTTTAGATCATCCCCATAGCGACATTAAAGCTGCGAATTGCATGATGAAGGCTTTTTCTTCTTAAGACATCCTTATATATTATGAGCCTCACGTAGAAAACAATTCCAAATGCTTTGATCTTCTGTGCTTCTTCCCCAATTAGTGACAACAAGTTTCAATAGCTCTTCAAAAGCCCTGTTCTTTCAATGGATTTTTGGTCGCTCTCTTCCGCGTCATCCATCGAGTTCGTTGTCAAAGCCTTTTTGTGTGGGACATTGGGGTCCATCCGCACAATATAACCTAACCCCAACCAATGCAATATTGATGCGCTGAACTCCGTTGTGTCGGCATATAACTCATGCAGTTCATTGTTCATGCTATACCAATACTATCCATTAACGATGATAGGTCCGTATATTTCCCAGAGTATTTTCCTCTCGAAGACTCCCAGCGCTGGTTCATCCGCTTGTGTCATAGCCCAGGATTCTGTGCCATTCAACAAGACAGATAAAACCAACGTCTGGAAAGAAAGCTTTATTGTTGAATCGGTCGCCTAGCCCATAGTAACATCTGTAAGTCAGCAATACTCTCCCCTTTGTCTTCATGCTGATATCATGCATGTCTTCATCATGCTGATATGTCAACGTTCACACAGCGTTCAAACAGATATCATTGATTTGTCCTCGTTTACAGCCAGATCCATTTTTGCTAACTTCTTTTTGAGGTTTGAAAAGGCTGCAGTAACATTTCGCAGTTTTCTGCCAATGATAAAGGCTAACGATCCGTTTTTCTTTATCGGTCACTTTTTGTAAGCACTCTCTAAAATCAATTTCACAACATTGCAAATTCTCTTGCGTCCAAGTGATGAGTGCGATAAGCCTTTGTGTAAGTGTCATGAGACGGTCAGTAGCGTTGATAGGTGTTGACATTCTTGCGATATTTTTCAGTATTGGGAAAGTATGCATGATAGTGTGTCTGGCACTGGACGAATATTGCTCAGTAATGACAACAGAATTTGAAATCATGCTTTGACATCGTAAATTTGTCTCTGTAGAGTGGCTTTGGGCAGCTTGAAGTCCTTAAAGACAGTATGAGGTAGATATTAATCAACTGTAATCTTATCAGTTATTAGAAATATATTCACCAAATTAATTACAGCACTAAAAAGTGTCTGAACCAAGCTGTGCCTTCAAAAAAAATATTATAAGTAATGCTTTAGAAATAAATGATTTTTTTTTTATAAAAATTCTCTCACGTCATATGCCGATTGTATCCGCAAATAATTGTATGATCTAGGCGAGGTTTCGATGGTTCGAATGTGTTTTTTGAAGAGAATTACAGGGAAAATAATCAAAAATGTTGGAATTTAAGTGTTCTCCCTAAATTTCCTTAAAATAATGTGCGCATATTATTTGCACTTTAGCTTATATACCTTGTTTCACATAATACGTACCTTAAGATGGCCGATGACGTCGCTGTTTTATACATTTTTCTAACAACTTGTAGTGGGAGCCTCAAACTAAGGTGTAAACATTGAATAAAAGGAGTCACTCTTCGAGATATGCTTAGTTTTAGAGGTCGCAAGTGACGGTAATTGTAGACTTCACATTGGCTTATACAGACAGATGTGAGTAAAGTTTTACTGGAACTTTTCTATTTTGAATATCAGTCTTGCCCTTGTGGTTAGCAGAGTAGGGATATTGCATCCTGTTATTATTTGTCCCTGTCTTAATCCCATCTCCGCCAAGTAGACACTCTTGATTTTCTCCTATAGAACAAAACATTTTGTCATTGAACAGAATGTCTCAATAAGATGACTATAATAATATTTGTAAACAAAATCAAAGCTCAAGATCGACAGAGAACAGCTTTCTAGTTAATACATAATTATGTTTTGATACGAATAGAAGATTATTTTAATACATCAATTCTTAATAGCTGATGTATCAAGAATGAATCCAAAATGTAATTGATTTGTTAAATTTGCTGATATGGGCAAGTAGAGTGCGCTGTAATAAAAAATGTGTGCTGTAGCAAATTCCTAAATAATTTGGTTCATAATACCGTTTGTGCGTTCTCGCTATATTATATTTCTTTTTGTCCGAAACGAATGAACCCACACACAGGATGCAAATAAATTCATTTGTTTTTTCGAGTTGTCACTTGACAATAGCCAAGGAATGCGAGAGAGTAAGACTTGTTCGTTGGAAAATGTTATTTTCACAACAAAGAGAGAGTAGAGAGTATGGTTGGACTAAATAAAGGACTTGTATAACTAAAAATAAACATTACTTTGCATAAAGGAATACCAACACTATCTACAGTGTTGACGACTACGACGATGATTACCGGCGCTGTACTGGTGTCCTGTGCTGTGCTAAGCAGAATACATTCGTAAGAGGTTCTTTGGCTTGAGTGGCAACGGCGGGGATAGACGTATGCAAAACATATGGGCTGTTGAATACTAACTAAAGGGCGGCGGGCGGTCCGCGCTCATCACATAAGCAACACGCATTTCGTATCACTTAAGGAACAAAGAGAGAAAGAGAGGCAACGAAAAAGAGCATTTTATTAAAGAGAATATACGGCAGAATGGCCCAGTGATGGAAATTATGTGTGAGCTATTATGACGTTGTGCGGCGGGAATGAGAGATTGAATATACGATATAGAAACAGAGGGAAAGAGAGCCCGAGAGTATGTTTTCCTTAATGGAAATGTGAAAACAAGTGGTTGAGCTGAATGGAACTGAAGTTAAGCGGTTCTTTGCCATCGTCATCGTCATTATCATCACCATTACCAGTCACTGAATGCGAGTGACGAACTTCTTCCGTTGCTTAAACGAACGAACGAAGGCTGCAACACAACACACACTGGCCCGTTCAGCGCTCTTGAGAGAAGTTCGAGCCTCAATTGAACAACAACGACAACGCCACCCAACGTGGAAATGTTGAACAACGACGACTACAGCAAGAACAACAACACGCCAAAGGACTGTAAATATAACGACGTTATAAAGGCATCCAACACAATACATCAGAATAGTAGCAGCAGCAGCAGCAGCAGCACTTGAACAAATGCGAGCAATTTTTACAGTAGACAAAAAGGCGAAACCTGCTGAGACGACGAGTCCTTGCTCGTCGGTTCATATGATAGGAAGGACAACTAAATTTTGTGTTTCTAAATTAACAAAAAGGAAAATATACAAAATATATACATAAGCAAGAAATTTTTATGAAAAATTCAACAAGAAATTAATACAAATATTTTGAATACTGAAGAGAATCAACGAAAAGTGGATAAAAACGTGAAGAAAAAATACAAGGAAGTTTCTGTGAAAAAAAAAATGAAAGAAAAGTGCGAAAAATCAAAAAATGTCAGTTTGAATGTAAAATATTCAAGCACATAAGTTAAAAAAGTAAACAGGTCCTCTTGATCTAACATTAAACACAGTTCCTTTGACAGAGAAAGGTTGGCGGTGCATTAGGATAAGCACAGAAAAATCAATAAAACCGTCTTCTTATAGGAAATTGAAAATTGTTCACAAAAGTGTAAGTGCTTTAGGAATAAAAGAAATTTCTTTTATGTGAGAAGAAACATTTGGATAAATGAACTTCCAATCATTCCGTAACGAACCATCGCCATCATCGACAAGGATTGCTCTGCAAAATCCTTTAAGATAAATATATATAAAAAAAGTATTTAAGTTCATGCGAATGCAAATGTACCGCTGAAACGGTAACTAAACGCCTAACAATAAAGACTCTTTTGTCGGAAGCTTGAATTTAAGCATTCGTTTCATTTGGTTAATATATAAGATCGAAAGTGTTTGTGAACCCCGGTCAAAAGAAAAAGATATAAGCAACTGGTTGCTTGCAATATTCTGGGAATTATTAATGAATGTATGAATGAATAAATTTCCGTTAAAAAAACGAAAAAGTTCCTTATTATTATCAAAATCAAACGCAAAATTAAAATTTTAAGTTTTCCAATTTGTCCCCGAGAACCAAACAATGCAATAGGTTGTTGAATAAATCCCTCATGAAAAATTTTTTAACAATCATTTCCGTCGGCAAAATCGAAAATTTCCATTTCAAGCAACAAAGACGCCTACAAAGCATCACCTTAACATTAATCACATACTAGCAATTACGGCAAGAACGCATATTTCAATTGGATATTCTCATGAAGAAGGAACAAAATTGAAACTAGATTTCTTAATAATCACACCGGAAGGACTACTCAAATTCTAGCTAACTGCATTCCGCGTTCGAAATATTCAGAAAAGTTTCAAATCGACACAAATACTTTTTACAATTACATATTTGCGGGAGAAAAACACAGCTGAAGCATTAACCGAAGGGTAAAGATAACATCTAGTGAACAAGAAAGCTGAAAAGAGCAGCAAGCCGTCATTGATTATTGATTTGTGAAACGTAACAAATCGTGAAGCAGACCACGACGGCCATCCAAAAGTGTAATACTGGATAGCAACATTATATAAGTTTGGTAAAAAGCAGTACTCGAGGCAGACATAAAAACACACACATAACCACTCAGACCCACTCAGTTGGCCAGACAGACGCACCGACTAAGCGTCAGACAGACAAACAGAGTTAAGAACAAACCAGGAACCAGGAAAACATAACGTGTCTGTGTGTATATTTATAGAACTCACTCACATCGAGACATAATACAAATATACATTAAGCTGGTAAATTGCGAATCAACACCAGCACCAGCACCAGCACCAGCACCAGAGACCGAAGAAGAACCTGAAGAGCAAGAAGTAGTAGATATAGAAGTAGAGGTAGAGGTAGAGTTAGAGGAAGAAGACTGCTCAACAACAGCTACAAACAAAAAGTAAACAGTTTACATACCAAAGAACTTAAATATAATACCCCTCCTTCCTCCACTCCACCTCCAGCTGCTTTATACGAAGAAACCAAAAAAAGCTGCAACAAAACAACAAAAACAGAAAAAAGCAAGAACAACAACAGCGAGCAAAAGAAGGAGAGACTACGAAATAGAACGTTAAGAACAAACGCTAAAAGAACGGAAGCAACAAGCCAAAACCAGAAAAAAAGAACTAACAAACTCGTCGAGTTTGTTTTGTGAACTTTCGCCGGAGACCATAGCGCAGAGTAGTAACGTCGTTAAGGGGACAGGGACGAGCAAATCGTATAAGTCGCCATACATAGCTGTTGGCAAACTATCAAATTATCCTGTGCAAACGTGGAACAAACAAGCGGCAATAGCAGGAAACACACAAGGTATTTTATTTTCCTTACCCAACATATTTCACTGTTATCCCGGATACGAAGTGAATCCTGAAACATCATCTAACAGTTGCCAAAACGACAAGAACAACAATACTCGTCCTTTGCATATCTGTCAAGATAATGTTAACGTCCACACAAAACTTGACCTAAGATTGGATAGCACTGGTCAGAAATCTTAGTCCTTATAACAACGTATAAATCTCCTGGTAGAACATTCCTACCCTTGCCTAAACTTCTATTTGCCACAATCACCAGCCACCATAGAACGAAAAGCGAAAATACCGTTCACCATAATTGAATACTACAAACGCCTTAATAAAAAGAAAATGTTTTTCTCACTGATACAGACTCTAGTCTGTGTGCTGCTGGTCAATGGAGGCCTGTACGCTTTGCATCTGTCAGGCAGTTCCACGACCGGCCAGAGTGGTTCCCCTGCTCTTGGTCTAGCGTCGCCAAGTGGACACAGTTCCGCACATTCTTCTTCGGCTCAAATGAAAACTTCTTCCTCCAATCCTTATCAATTGCCGACGTCGCGTCTGAACGAGGAGTTGGCCGATTTGGCCCAACTTGAAAGGGAGCGCTTGATGGTCATGGGTCTAGCCAAACAGACGGCCGAAGAGTCTGGATATCATGGTAGGCCGATAATAACGGGTCGCATTAAAATGCACCCGGCCGCGGAAATTGATCCCGACTATTCGGCCTGGTTGAATCAACAGGCCCACAATGTCATTTATGGCAACGTGGTTAAACAGCCGCCAGCCCTCATGAACGACGACGGAGAGGGAGACTACGACACTGGCGGTGGTGGGAGCTACGGTGGCACCAGACTTCCGTCGAAATACGACTATGGCCGTGTTGTGCAGCCTGTGGATAGAGAATTTGAAAATCCCCATTCTCTAGACTTAGACGATTTCATGGAATTGGAATCGGTGGCCGACGAAGAAGAGATGTTTCCCGATCTCGATGGCTATGCCTATATTGAAGATCTGATGGCCGAAGAAAATAAAGAGCGAGTGCAACATCAGCAAACGCACCACCAAAATGTTCCTCAATTTCCGGGTTTTAGGCAGCAGGCTCAACACAATAATCCCTTTGCTCACAGCCATCAGCCCCAGGAACACTTGGAAGGTGTTCCAAAAACCTTGCAGGAACTATTCGAAAAGGAACAACAATATTCCAGCCGCCAGCAATCGCAACAGCAACAGCAGCAGCAACAAAATCAATTCAATCCAAAATACCGCAACAATATTCGTTTGCAACAGAAATGGCAACGCAAACGAGCTCAGTTGCAGCGACAACAAATGCAGTTACCCCGCAATATATTCGGCCAAAAGAACAAACAACAACATTATTTCAAAACTCAATCCACTAAAAAATTGTCGCTGGCAAATTCGGAAGCCACCGCGACAAGTAAAGTCAACAACAAACACGAAAATGGTCAACAGCCACAGCAGCAGAGAGTGTCCAATGACAACCAATTGGAGGCTGACAAGAACAACGTAAACAAAACGGAAAACCCATCAACCGTATCAACAATTGGCGAACAAGAAAAGCTCGACCAAATGCTACATCCAAATCACAAACGCTCAGGCGGTGGTTTCACTTCGGGATTTTCATCATCTTTAGCCAGCCAACTAATGTTACGCACAGCGCGTGGACAAAGGCAATATGATGTGCCACAAATCGGTGAGTTTCCATTAAGATTAAGAAAGTTTCCATGCAACACCCAATTGACCCTGTCCATATAAGAGAAGGTTTTAGTCTTCATTATGTTTATTATTATTTTTTTGTGAAAAATGCTGCTCAATGCTGTTAACTTTGTCAACTTCAACTTTAACAAAACTAACACTATTTTTTAAACACTATTTTCGTAATCCATAAATCTTAAGAATATTTTTGATAACCGCGGTTAATAAAAACATGCAAAAAACCCAAGCAAAATTTTATAATACTGTCTGACAAGCAATTTGCATGTTTCGCATTTTCGAATTATCAAACTATTGGTCCGTCTCCTCGTAAACTTGATCAATTTGTAATATGTTCTTAAGTTGCTGAGGAAAAAAAAGAAGAAGAATGTAGAGAACAGGGTTTTATAGGAATTTGACAGAATCTTACAGCCTGCGTTCCTTCTTTCATCGCTGCGTTACTCCGTCATAAAAAATTTTGTACACTCTTAACCGGCGTCGGTTTTAATGAAATGTTAAAATATCTTTATGGTGCAGTGCTGATAAAAGCACTCTTAAGGAATATTCTGCTGAGTTTGTATTTAATACAAAATTCAAAGTGTAACTCCAGAGAAAGAATTCACAATCATTAAATATTTGTTGTCATATAAATATCATCGTCATTAAATAACATTATCGTAATTGGTTTTTATATAGG
Organism: Philornis downsi; assembly: GCA_019455685.1. Lineage (NCBI taxonomy): Eukaryota > Metazoa > Arthropoda > Insecta > Diptera > Muscidae > Philornis > Philornis downsi. Next base: position 636,564 of record JAHXMU010000808.1, read on the forward strand.
TAGATATTAGCGTTGCTAGGATAGAAATAACAAATGCAGGATTTTAAAGAGAGCGTATTTTAGAGTATGTTGGGAAAACTATAATCTATTCAAGTTATGAGTGTAGATAAATTTGACAGAATACGAAAAGGATAAGGATATCATTAAGTAGATTAAGCTGCGATATATGTATAATACAATTGTATAAAATTCTGGAAATCTGAAATATGCACATATTTATGTGCTTTGAAAATGAAAAACGTTGTAGCAACTTGTGTATAGCCTGATATTGTAAACTGTTTAGAGTTTTTTACCTGATTTTATTTTGTGCTACTTTGCCCTTTCTCTCATTCTTTCACACATTTTGTCAGTAATAATAAATAATACTTTAAAAGGAATCACATTTGTCTATATTACCTTTCAGAAAAAGTTGGATATTGACGGCAATCATAAATATTCATCTTATTAAAGAATATTCATCTTAGTTGATATAAACAGAAAAAAATTTTGGTTGTATAGAATTATTGTAACTTAATTGAAACAATTATAATCTGGATAAGGATATGTCTAAAACTTATAGCTGACATTAGTACTGCAAATGTTATTGATACTTGCTAGTTAAAATCCAAAGTTAGTTAGAATTCAAAACATCTGGCTGTATATCCTTTTTACGCATTCAATGAGAAATTGATCAATTAGATAATATGGCTCTAGTAACATTTAAGTTTCTTCGTATTGAAGGGAAGCTAACAAATTGAAGCCATTCGTTTTAATTAGAAGTAATTTACGAAAAAATCGCAAATTAGAGATATTGTAAGAAACGTGGGCTTACAAGTGTTGTTATACATAATGAATAATTGTTTTCATATTTTTCGACCTACAAAGCTATTTCAATATCTTTTTGAATGTCTCTTAAACGTTAGTCAAGAGTTTAATTTAGCGAACAGCCAGCGAGTAATGTTTGTAAGTGTGTAGTTAATCAATTTGACAACTATCTAAACAGTATGACTCTGAAAGTAATTGAACAATAATTTGCCAATAATGACAGCGTATTTTTTATAGTAATATTTTTTCATTTTTTTGCTTCTCGCTATCGTTGTCAGATATCCGTACTTTCATATCCAACTGAGGGTTAACCAAAAGGTCAAACAAATAATTAAAGCCGGTGAGCTTACTAAGATTTTTCATACTTTACTAAATACTGTTAGAGCAATCATATCAATTGTTTGATAGCAATAATATATATATATATATATATATATATGTATGTATGTATGTATATATATATATGTATATGTTGAGGAGGCAAAGAGGCCGTACTAGCGATTTCCAGGGGATTTTGAATGAGCACACTTTGTTTATAAAATTATTGAATTTATTTCACAAAGTAATGCCTGCATTAAAATTCCTAAATAACAACAAATTAATTAAACAAATTACAAAAAATATTATTAGAGGTAAATACTTTTTGGTATGAAAACCACTAGAATCTTAGTTCTTAAAATTATTTCAGTAAATGACTTCTGGGCACAGCGTTTAAGCCAACTTGTAAGTAGAAAATTCAAATTAAAATGGCGAAGGCTCAGGGACGCTACTTGACATTAATTAAGTTTCGTTAAATTTAACAATTCACAATTAGAAAAAATGTATTTCAGCTTAACTACTAAAGGGTTTCCAAATTGATCTGAAATCAGGGCGATTTTGGGAGTGGCGCTGACAGTATATATAGGTATATATATATATATATATATATAAACCGGAATTGGAATTATTTTAAAGAAAATACACTTACAAGTTGCAAACAAGTATTTCTAGTTAACATTCTCTTTCGCCAATCCAGCTAATCGTGCTAAGCACTAAGTTGATCAAAAAGACAAGTATATTTTAAATATTGACCATAATTGCCTCATTAATTGCATAAAGTATTTGATTCGAAAGTGGGAATAACATTAAAATCTCGTATGAAAGTAAAATAACCTATCTAGTGTTGACATCGTAAAATATCAGTGTATTTACCAACGTTTCCTCTCAGCTTTTCCACTACTATTTGTTTTCAATCAAATATTGTTGATATCAGGATACTCAATTAAAATATTATAAATACTTTCTTGTTCCTAAATTAATACCAGATAATTTTACAGGATAACATATAACGATTCTTAAGGTACATAAAAATAAGTACGTACTATCGAAACATCCTGCAGTCGCTCAAATTGTGATTTCGTAGCGCATTTGTGGTTGTGATCTTTACACAATTGAATCATTACATTAATTATATTGATGGCGTGTAATAACGTGTCATGGCTTACCTTCTGCTTCTCCCCCCTGCGTAAGAAATTCAGTTTAAAAGAAAGGCGTAAGATTTCATTTCCGTTATTGCCAGACAATATAATTGAGTGCTCGTAATGCGATTGTTTAGCATGAAAATTCAATTACATTTTGTGGTAGAATAACAAATATGAAATCAAAAATGCCAGTTGTAGAAAAGAACAGCAAAGTAAATAAGCGAAGGCGGATGTAAAATTACTGTGTGTGTTGACAGTTTTGTCTTTACTCCGTAGATGTTGCAAATTTCTCCCCCAACATTCATTGCGATTTTACGGAATGCGTTCAAAAATAATAATGTAAAATAGTTTGAGTTAAATTCCACACTGACTGTGACAGTGGTTGTTTGCTTCTGCTGCTTCTGGGTATATGATGGAGCCATCAATATATAATCAATAGAAATGTGCTTCTTTTTAATGTCTCATTCCATTTATTTCTTTTTCTTTTTGCTTTCTTTAACATTTTACGTACACATCTTTCGTTAGATAAAAGCTGCGGGGATCTATGTAATATCCTTTGACATTCTGCTGTCGTTTTAAAGCAGTCAACAAACGGCTTCAGTATCAGCATCAGCTTCGGCTTATGTTTATTGCCTTTCTTATGCATGCACATGTTTATGAGTGCAGGTTTAAAGCGAAATGAAATGCTAACTTTACGCACGTAGACATGATGTCGACCTGCGAACCTTGAATACTAACAACAACAACAACAACAACAGCCTCTACAATGACGGCAACAACACACTACTAAAAAAAAGAATAAATAAATAAAAAAACGGGAGGATAAAATCTAGAAAAATACAACGTCGTGCGGCGTTTTCTTTGTCCACCCTGTTTTATATTTTTGAAGATGCCTTGAATAGCTCATTAATTATTCTCTGTACGCTTCGAATGCTTGCCATTACTTGAGTTAGTGTTTCAAAAACAAAATGATAACGTGACTGCGAGTGTCCTTTTGGTGCGTAGTCCCCAAAGGCAATATTGGTACACGCAACTTGTGCCAGTTTCCTATGGCCAAAAATTGTATCGTTAATAATAGAATTGTAATTAATTTAAGAATTGCTTCCAATGATGCAAATCAATGAGAATTTGTGGATTGAATTATGAAATGATATTTAGGAAATTTCACAATTCTTGGAGTCAACTAGTTACTTAAGCGTTCTCCAGTTTCATTAGACTGCCAGCTTCATTGTACTGCACCAAAGCGTTCTACTTCGCTATATAGCATATAAAAGGATATGTGAAAAGTAATTTTCTGACACTTAGGATCTAAAATATCTTTTGTATGAAAATAATAAAAAATAAAATATATTATATGAAAACAATGAAACATGTTTTAGATCTTAAGTGGCCTGAAATTACCTTTCATATATATTATTTTTTTTATAATGTAATTAGAGACAAGCCACACATGTATACACTTTGGGCATTTACAATTGAAGCCAATTATCAGGTTCATTGAATTTGAAGTATCCTTGCCAGACAGAGTTTTATATAATAGTTTATTATACAACGCAGTATTAAAGTGTATTACAATTTAGTTGTCTTGAAAATACCTGCCACACATTCCCTTTTGATAATTTTGTCAAATGGTAGTAGCTATACTTAAATAACGTATAGAAATTTATAAATAAAATTGGTTAAAGGAGGAATCATTGCAGTAAATGTCCATGCATTGTAGTGAACTAAATAAAGTAACATTGCTCGAAAGCCACTTAGCTAATTAGAAAACTTTTGTTCATATTGGAGGTCTCCGTTTTAAACCCAGACTGCATTACATCATATTTTTCTTATCAGTAATGCTAAGTTTTTGTTTCCACTAGTTTCACTGCAAAAACAATAACTAATCATGAGACCTCCCACTCAGCGATGCCTTCATTTTAAAGGCAACACTTGAATTTAAATTTTTTATTTCCTTTGAAATTTCAAAATCATAGTTTGATAATTTGTCTGCAATTTTGGCAATTGTTCACAAACATTTCCATTTATGGAGGTGCTCGTATATCCTATCAGCATAACTTTGACCATTACCATTACCTTGAAACGACATAGGTCATTAACGAAATTTTTGCATTTTCTGTCTGCACATTAATGGAAAATGCCTTAAAAGTTTCCAACCAAAACCAACTTTTAATTGCAATTACACAGGAATGACCATCCTGGTCATGAATATCAAACAGAAACGACCTACTCCAGTTTGTCGTTTCTCACTTTACTTTTTGGCATAGTGTAGCGCCCTTTGGACATATCTTGCACACACAAGGACACAGCGCATTTGACACAGCTGGAAATGTGTTATGCGAATGGACACAAGGATGATGCTATATTGGATACGTTGAAATGTACAGCATTATGCACACGGATGCTATGGGATGGGATGGGCGGAATGTAAGCGAGTGCCACACAGAAACACTAAATGGCTAGTGGATATCAGTGAAAAGCTCTTGGGCTACTTGAACACTTGCCTTAATTGCTTTTAATTGCATACATTTGCTTCATATACCAACACATACATACGTAAATTGCCAACAAATTCCCATTGAAATCGGGGTTTGCTGGTTAAGTGCGAAAATATTGGATATGCCATAAATCATATTCATCACTTCACATGAGTCACACACGCACAATTGCATACACGAGTATTATGTGTGTGTACGCTGTGAATTGTCCTTCTTTTTGTGAGACTGACATCATTTTTTGCCACTACAACTTAGTTTAGTTTCAAGTAGGTTTCGACACACAAAAGGACTGTGCGGAATATGTTAGACATGAAGGCATGACCTCGAAAAGGGAAACACATGACCACTTTACTGAAATGATATTGAAATAAAGACGACCATTTAGATGCACAAGTTAAGCGGAGGGAATTGTAAAGGTCAGTTAGACATTGAATTAAATTAGTTAAGTGTCATCATTGATGCTATCATTACTGGCACATTCATAAAAACTACAGCATTTATTTATTTATTTCCGTAAAAGCCTGTTTTGTGTGCCTACATTTCCAATTAAAGAAACTCAAGTTTTAACTTGAGACATTCTAAATGTCACAGTTATTTTATTTTTAAATATCTTTGTAATGAATTTTACTGTTCAAAGAGGTTACGAGTTCCGCGTTATAATAATAAAAAAAAGTTTTTCTATTTGTGATATCAAGTATTCAAATTTTATCTTAGATATCATTAATGAAATACAAAATCTTGTATTTCAAATCTAATTTAATGTATTTCAAATCTATTATGAAACCATTTTTGTTTTTGGTATATATTAATTAAAACATAGTACTTCATATAAGAAGCTGCAACGTCTTTTACATGCCTTGTTTTTGCGCAAGCTCGTTCTATAATTTATATCTGCGTCACAAAAAAAAAAAAAAAAAAAAAAAAAAATTACCATTTTCTGTTTTCAAGGCGTTAATACCATAGAGAAAGAAATGTATTACATGTTGCTCAGATGTTGGCTCACAACCTGTAATTTAGAGGATCCTATTTTTTGCTCTTCACTTTTACGATGTATTCAGTGTCCCCAGAAACGTCGCTTAATATCCTTTATTTGTGTCCGATGTTTTCACATGATCAGAACAAATAATCTAACCAAAATGTACGAGAATGTAATAATCGTATATTCGTTGTGAGTGAATTAAATTACATTATATTTGCTTTAATTTGTTATGATACATGCATGCTTAAAGAAACAATTTTATGTTTTATATTTTTTGTTTATCAAGCAACTATACAGTCCTAATAGACCAATTAGGAAGTTCATGGCGAAACCGTAATCCTCCAATAAGATGCCATAGCATCGCGCTTATGCTATTTCGGATCTTTAACGGAAATTCTTGCAAAATATAAATATCTTCAATGATTGTAGAAAGTATTACAAATTTTCTTAATATTATTTAATTCAACTCAACTTTGATTAATTATAATATTTGATCGGATTGTTTCATCGTATACTACTTTAGGTTTTTTGATATTGTAAATTCGTAAGAACTTGTTTAAATACTATTTGGTCATACTTTTAACATGACATCAAAAATGAAAGCAAACCAAAGAGACTTTAAGGCTTTTAAAGTTTCTCAAAAAACACAAATTAGTCGATGTTGTTTGAAACATTTATTGGAGTTTTGGCCTTTAACTTATAATTTAGTTAACGTTCTTTCAGAGCGTCAGAACGTTTTTACCGCTGACACAAAGGTTATTCAAATATTGGGCTTTCTTAAGATTTTGCTTGAATGTCCGTTACTACGCATTCATTCGCCATAAATCACCCAGTTGCAAAAATACCCACAAGTTGGTGAAATGTGTAGAAATGTTAGTAGTTTAATATGTAGAAATGTTAGCCTTTCAACTTTTGATTTTATAATGCTACAATATGCCGTGTTCGGATGACAAAATTTGATTACAGTGCAGCTAATAATTTTTTAGTAAAAGTGTTTTATCGATTGACAAAGAATTTGTTAAAAATTTGGTACTTTTGACAACTTGGCAAAACGAAACTTTATTTCATTGGTCGTTCGATGAATTGTTAGCGGTTGATATGTGGAATGGAAAAAGAAAACGTTGTTGCAATCTGCCCAGTAGTTAGTAATAATTGATTTTAAAATGATTTCCTATTACAACCCGTAAATGAGGTTTCTTCTAGTCTTGTATAAATCTGTTTAAAGCCTCTGGCACTGAATGGGATCTATTTTATACTGAAGAATACATGTGCAATTAAGTCAAGTTTTTACCAGATATTAAAAAGTGACCCTTGTTGTCAGTTACCAGCAATTTGACTTTCAATTAAAAATTCTTTACTTCTATACACTTATTCTGTACATTAATCAACATCATACGGCATATGTCTTTATCACGTATAACATTTCATCCATATCCTTTAGCAATTCTCAATAACTCATTTTGTTTTATTTCATTTAACTTTTCAGAATTTGTTCAAATTTCGTTGAAAAGAAGTCCCTCGAAACATTGACTTGTATGATACTTTTGGTAACACTATACGTATGATTTGTAGAATTTGTAACGCATTTTTCCTTGACTCGATTTGCACTTCATTGTTAGGATCCATCGAAAGACATCTGTCGGAAATGTTCCTTTTCAAACGCACACGATCCCTTGGAGCACTTGCCAATGCAGATTAGTTAAACTTTCGATGCTTCCTGCGTATACTCGTATATGAAATCTTCCATTTTGCAATGGACGGCCCCAGGCAACATCAGACCATGTGACCTTCACTGACAATATAGTATTTTGTTTTAAATTCATACATACATGTATGTACGAACGTATCGAACTCATAAATATTATGAAATGTGCTTTTAAATTTTGATAGCTCATTTACTCACGTCTACACACATACACGTACACCATCATATACATTCAAACAGCGGCATAAAAATGAAAAGTGCTCTTTTGCCGTGCTCTCCTTTTGCAATCTACAAGTCTACAAGAATGCCTTTATATGAAACATTTAAATGACTAAAAAGGATAAGTAAGAATCCTCAACATTGCTAGGCACTGGCCAAACACAAGTGACACATGTGGTGTAAGAAAATAGAAAAATATTTATCCTAAAAACATTGAAATGGTCATAATGCATTCCGAATATATACTCGCGGCAGGGCATTTACGGTTTAATACCATATAAATATTTGCTATTGTGGTGGTCGGTGGTTTGAGTTGTGTCCTTAAATCAAAATCTATAAATTTTATTTCATGTGACGTCTTTTCTGGCACTCACATAAATAATATTAGGGGGAAAAAAGGTTAATAGTTTATTATCATGTGGGAATTTTTTCATAGTAAGTGGCAACGAGCAATGACAGCAGACAAAAGGGATAAAGCAAATATTTATAGAGAAAGCATAAAGTGAGTACAAGAAAGTTATAATAATTGGTAGGGGGAAAAGGACACAATGTCTATGCCTACGTAAAGGATAAACTGTGGGATCGATGTATATATAAGAGGGAGACATTTATGTCTGAGGGCATATTAAATTAATACATCTTTTGTAACATTACCGAAAGCAACCTTTAGGTTGGATGCCAGATTATCTGACGAAATGATAGTATATGAAAAAAAAAACGCTTTTCAATCTTACTGCAGGCTTTATTGTGTTTGTTGTTTGTTAACAAATAATATTTTGGAAATATAGAAATGCAATTTACGTAAAGTCAATGCATCATGTCGGAGGAATCAGGATAACGATAAGAATTCAGAGAACTGTGCGATATCAATAAGACGGTTTATTGCAAAACTTTGTGGAGTATTTCAAATTTGAACATCGTAATTTAACATGTTCTAAAGCGCTCCGTTAACCATCCATATAATTGATTAGACAAAAATTGTATTAAGACTTCGCTGTTAAATTGTCCTTTTAACTATGAGAGCATTTCCTGTGCTATGTGATATCATTTGCTCATTATAATTATTTCAGCAGTAAATGTTTTTTGTTTTATGTTTCTATGGGATGTGAAAGGATATATATGTATGTATACAGTTAACGTACACGGTGGTTTTATTGTCATGAAAAGTTATTTCATATTTTTCTCTGTTATTACTGCAGACAAATGATTTCCTACATGAAACGTTTTCTAACAAGACATACCGCAGTTAACAGTAATTTATACAATGCTAGTGGGACAAACATTTGTATTTCTTTATTGAATCATCTTAATTGGTACTTGACAAGTGTGTGTGAACGATAAAATCGTCCCACACTTTCACGGGATGCTCAAAATTTTTGCTGACTTATCGAATTTCACAATATAAATTACTTTCCTGTTCTATCTGTTGAACTCTTAATAGCATAAACTTTAATCTTGAGCTGACCCCAAAGTAAGGAGTACTTGGGTGTTAAGTTGCTTCGAGAGATGTGATTTCTCTTTTCTCGTGCATCCAATTTGCGAATATTTAGTCGGTAGTCTGCAATTCTGGCATAAATCAAACTTAGCAAGCATATAAAAATAATTATTCTCAAAATTCGATATAACCTGATCGCATTAAGGGGAGTGCTACATGCAATTGTGCATTTGTATTGAATTTTAATGTTGATTGACGGAATTTTCCACAGGATGTGCTGGAGAAATCGTTTAACTCACTTTTGTATCTAACATCTGAGAGCCATATTGGAATACCGCTTATTTTTTGAATAGTAGCGTTCAGACAAATTGCCATTTATTGCTGCAAGTTGCCAGATTTCATATATTCTTCCCTGGGGTCATTATGAAAATCTAATTGGATGAGTGGGCTCAATAACCAATAAGCATTTAAATCTGAGGATATAAACTGGTAGTATAAGAAATGTGTGTTGATTCTTTTTATTAGACAAAGGTGTTTTGGATAATATCATTACAGACCTTCTATTGCTTACATTAGAGTTAATATTGGTAAAAAAAATTAAACACTCTGAATATAGAGTTCCCAATATAACCTAATTGTTAAGTACTAAAGATTTTGGGTTATTTGTTATATCTACAATATATTTTTTTCCTAGCTCATTATAGAAAACTCTTTCAATATTTGAGAAAAATAATGAACAATTTAACGTGTTAATGAATGCCTTCGAGGGTACACAAATTGCATTTAAAACGGCGTCTTTATGAAAAAAAATAAAGAATCTCCACAGAAAGTGCTCATAGCTAATATGCTTATTCGAATGTGGAAAAATCTAATTGTTATGCTAAGGAATGTGGGTGAGATTCATTTATGTTTTAATGCTTGCAATGCGCAGTGCAATGCATTTAGTATTTTATCTGCTGTTGCACTAATATTTTATAACTACCTTCAAGTTACTTTCTATCAGCATAAAATTTGCAGTTAAGACTGCTTAGTGGAAACTGGATCATTTTGAGTCCTTTGAGAAAACATTATTTTATTAAACGTTATTTCATTAAAATCGCTGTGCGCCAATTTCAAAACCCTACATTACCTGTGATTCCCTGGATGTGACTACAAGGAATGTCGATACTGCAAGTGAAAATGTTTCGAAAATCAGTCGAGAGGCTCGTTTCGCATATGAACAATCAAATGTAGGCAAATTGGATAAGATGCTGGAGAATATGTGTAAGACTTCAAAATTGCTAACAGTTCAATATTAAATTTTTCGTAAAAGAGCTTGAAATATTTCTTAAGATTATCAAAAAAAAAAAAAAAAAAAAAAAAAAAAACAACAAAAAACTCTATCAGATTTTTTGAAAAATAATTTCAATCAGATCAGTACGCCACTCGCTATTAAGACTTTTTATTAACAAAAAACCGAAAGCATTGAGTTATTGCAATTACTCAAAATATACAACATTCATTGTTTTTTGAATCCACTAAGCAAATCTAGATAAACGGTGTATTATTGCATGTGATGTGTGTTTTGTCAACGTAAATGAGCTGCCCATTAAATTCCATTTCAAACCTGTAACCTACCGCAAATATGATTACTCACCTGCTTGACAATAAAATGTTTTGCTCAAGAAATTTTTATTGCTTAAACTTTTACTTTTTAATCTTAATAAATTTAATTTTTATAATTTTCTTTTACTGCCGTACTCTTATAAAGATCTCAGTAGTTAATTAATTACGTATTTAATTAATTACTTCGCTTGTCATATTTTCCAAGAGACTGTTAATAATATTTAAAAAAAATCATAAAGAATAACTTAAATTAAGCCAATTTATTCAAATCTGTTTAATTTTAATTATTCTTTATGCTTATCCAATTTGTTGAAAGGGCTTAATTTATAACATTTTTAAGCTTATATTTTGTAAATATTGTTGAAAATTTTTTGAAAGACGTGATATATTCTTTATTTCTGCATAGTGTGAGACAGTATCATCCAAAACATCGAGATTGGAACATCTCGTAGCTAAAATCTTTTCAAATCGTGGATCGTTAAACTTCCATGAACCATAAATAAATAAATATAAATTAATCAGAGAAATTCTTTTGTTTTGCTTTCAACATATATATATATATATATATATATATATATATATATATATATATATATAAACAAATATCTTTTTTTTTTGTAATCCGTCTTAAATTTAAATTCCCCTTTGCTGCATTTTCGATTTAGAATTTGTTGAGATGCCGTTGAATATTCTTTATCAAAAGCCTTAAATGACGCTTTATTTTAAAAATTTGTATATTCAATTTGAGATTAAAAATGTCATCACCAAAAACTGAATATATTCTCCAAAGCGCCCGCTTTAAGTTAACAATTTTTCTCCGGACGTTTCTATAGCCTGTTTACCTTGAATCAGAACATCTACCAGCATTGATTGATATCTTTGATTTGCCCACTGCAGGACCTGCATCAGCATTGATTGTTTTCCCTTACTTTGGGAAAAGAAAAATAAGACAAACCAACACGAAAATAAATCCAACCAAAAGCAATCAATGAAATTGACAAGGTATAAATACATACAACTCGATTCCGAACATCGTCTGGTGCAACATCTTAAATTTGCATATTTCTGCAGACATTTCATCCTTAATGCGTTGTCAATTAGCTGCCGCCAACAAATTATCCTTAATCAAATTAGGGTTAAAAAACTTAAGCTGAGGAAATCGTTACTATTCCACAACACATATAAAACCCCAAAGAATTATATACTGTGCGGGTACAAGAGTTTAGCTTGCTAATGTTATGACCTGCCTATAACATCGCTTCTCAGCTTAGGCAAAAGTATCCTTTTTATTGTTGCGCGGTGGAGTATCGTGTGTGTGCTGTGCATGGTGTCACATGTGTGTGCGGTAGTTTCAAGCGGCACTCGTATGTATAAATTACATTTAGAGCTCGCCCCAGGGTGCATTGTAATTTATTTAGTTCAACACCGACTAGCACTAAGCAATAAAATTGCTGTAAATTCTTAACGCAACAAAAAAGAGGAATATATCCTTGCAGATATATATATAGATGTTAAAGTATATAATGATGATCGCGTTAAGGATAATACGGTTGTTTGTTGTCATAATTAAAAATTGTGACTGTTAGTTTTATTCTGTAACTAAAGGTATAGAATGGGCAGGCATTTGGACGCAAAGAAGGGATATGTATGAAATGCTGGCGAGACACATGTATGGATCCCTGTGTTATATGAGTAAGGATGCTTTTAGTTTTCCAACGAATTGCTACCAATTTTCGGTTGCTTTGTTGCCCACTTATTGCAAATATAAGTGGATAAGAAAATTTTCACTTTTGTTAATGATTAAAAGTGTAATTCGAGTAATTGTCGTAAGAATCCGTTACGGTGTAACTCTGGTGCGAAAGGCGGAGTTACTGCTCGGCATTGGAAATATTGTACAATCAGCGCTTCAAGTGAGTGTGAAATGAAGTGGGTGTAACATGTGCATACGATACCCCTGTCCCTATTCCATACCGTCACGGCATGCTACGGACTGTATCAACGGTGGTCATGTACATCTGTTGGTGTTCAAAAGGGTGCTAAATAACATGTTTGAGCAGCACTCTGAATTGCGCAAAATTAGCTGGAACTTGGGTAATTTGAAACTTGAGCACTAAAGTGGTTTGTTGCTAGTGACTATGAGATAATAAGGAGATCGGTTATCCATTTGTTATTTTGTGAAAAAAACGGGTGTCTGTGATTCAAGGAAATCTCCATCATATCACATGTGTAGTCTTACGTATGTGTTCTCAAAACGAAGCGTCAGAGTGTCTCGTTTTCTAGTGCACCGTCATCATCATCATCATCATCATCGCCGTCGTTGCCCCCATCTCCCGGGCTATCAGTATCATCATTACTTTTGCCATCATTCCGGCTTCTTCTGCTGCTGGTGATACTGTTACCATTGGTAGTGTCACCATTGACTTTACGACCCGGGGATGCTTTGAATGCAAGTACGCATACACATTACTACAATGTCTCCCCTCTCCGATTAGAGTGCATATATGACACAATTTTTCATTTCTTCGCCACAATTATATTTGTTGTTTACTTTGGCAGCTCTCAGATTTGTATTAGATTCATAGTCAAACATATGCATGCATACATCATTATTATGTGCTCCTCTTTGCTGCAAAAAATCAAGGATTTCCACTTTGGTCGTTTTGCAAAATAAATTACGTTTTTATTTAGTTGATGTTGGGAAAGGAGGAAGCTAAATTTCGCATTGTTAAAAGCTAAAATCAAAATGAGTAACTGAAATAAATTATGTGAGAATATAACGATAACTGTTTATATTATACGGATTCTAAATTCGATGAGGGGAAAAGTGGAATGATACAATTTTTTTTCAAGAGCTGTTAGGATGTGTTAAAATCATTTATCACTATATCAATATGTACTTAGTGTACTTATTCTTACTTATCTGCTTTTATCTTTATGACAGCCTCATATCCTTACATACTCGAGCCCTTATATTTTTATATTCTTATATCTTTATATCCTTGTATCCTTGTGTCCTTATATTCTTATATATTTATATCCTTATATCCTTGTATCATCCTTTATATCCTTATATCCATCCTTTATATCCTTATATCCTTGCATCCATATATCCTTCGATTACAACATCCCTCATCCTTATATTACAACAGCCTTAAAATGTGAAAATAGATGCTACAAACCATGTCAGTTTATGAAAATTTTCAGTAGCATTGGTTCTAACGAAATAGAATGAAACTGTTTTTGTCAATTTCAATTCCTAACTGAAATTTATAATAACTTTTGTCCTATATAGATTATAACACCAACTGCAAGTATCGTAAATTGCCCGTTTTCGATATAAGCTTTGTTTTCCTAATAATCAAAGATCTCTGAAAAGACGTAAGAAAAATCCTAAAATGTCATAAAGATCTTTCTAATTTCCGTAGATGGGCTAGAAAAGAGTCTTTCACATGGTATGCGTACCTTAAAGCGTATGGCGGAAATTATTGCGTTAAGGACAACGAGTTGGTTTATTCTGTTACCTAAGAAATGTATATTTCGATCTATTGTTCGGTACAATCCAGCTTTAAACTGTTGTAGGAACGAACGTAATGTAGACAGGCGGGTACGGTTTGAAAAATGTAATCCGTTTGGTTTTTGTTTAGTAACAAATATATTGGTCTCAAAAATTGATTAATTGTGTTTATTTCTTTCTGTAAATTGGATGCGTATGTTAGCTTCATGTTAATGTACACATGCTGTACTTTGATGTCGTTTCATTCTGTGGCTTACTTAAACTTTACTTGCCTGCACAGATTTGGGGTTTCTGCGAATTTCTCCAAAAATGCATAATTTGAAATTCTTGCCAAATAAAAAATAATTTAAAATAAACTTTTTTTGTATTCTTAATTCATGCAATAATTTGACTGGACGAAGTAAATAATGTTACTTACAATTTGTAGCAGATTTAGTTTATTTCTAATAGCGTTTAGTTGTTTCATACATCTTTCATTGTGGTTTCTAGCATTCTTTGTTTTTTTTTTTTTTTGTTTTGAGAAAAGTAAAATTTTTAACAGATATTCTAATCTAACTGAAGGCACTGAATGTTTTAATTATAGGTTGTATTTCTTTTTCTCTTTCCTTAGAGAGAAATCAGTTTCCACTTCTTGTACAAATTGCTTTCTTTGAATTCTTACAAAGTGAACTGCCCTATCTATCGAAATCAAAACAATCTATTATTAGGCTACGCATAAATAATATTCAATGCCTATGCTCGGCAATAACAGCAAACATAAATTGCCTTATTAAGCAGTCATGAGCGAAAGCACATTTTATGTAACCGAATTGATTGACTTTCCTCAGGCTGCATTTCGGATAACTTATAATAAAGTATAAGGAATTTATGGCTACACCGGAGGGAGCAACAGTAGTCAATTTAAATTACTATTGAAAATGTTAAATTTGGTATACTCTGCATAAGAAATGTGACGATGAAATTTCAATCCACATGTTATTTGTAGTACACCAAACGCTTGAGGGTGCTGTAAATTTTTATTCTCGTACTAATTGAAGATGTACAAATATTAAATTTGAAATTTAGATTTTACAAAGTTAAGAATTCCGGAGAAATATAATCTTGCGCTGCTTTCAAGCTTCTGTGTAACAGAAGGTTTGGCGAAATTTCAATTTTAATTCGTTTCTGCGCCAAGAGAAGCGTAGAGATAAATAAATAAATAAACAAATAAAATTGCATTGATTCCACTAAACCAATTGTATTTTATGTAATTTGGACGTTTTGTAGCAATTGAATAAATAACGGCATTTGTATGTCCTAAGCAGAAGAAAGTCTAACAGAATTATTCAATAAAACTCTCACTTATTTCATGAAATCATCCATGTACTTGACGGAAACAAAAGTCATTATTTAACTAGAGACGTCTTGTTAGAAATTTGATTTGTTTTTCTAAATTACGAAAGCGTAAATATTTAAATAGCATAATGAATGAAGGGACTTCTTCGGAATTGAAAGTACTTTTCTTTTGGGCTTGATTATCGGTGGCAGTAGCAACAATTTAAAGTGATGATAGGCAGAACTGTTGGCAGTATTAATTTTATTGCAGTCATCATATTTTCAACTTTAAATACTTCTCTACCCACTTAAGTTATTACTTAAATAATAATAACATTGAGTTTTTTATCACAAACTTGAGACGAATGTATAAAACTTAACAGTTAATATACTTACGCACAAAATATTACTCTTTATTATAGTACATAATAATATTAAAATATAAAATATATAATATAATAAGTTCTCATAGAAACATATTATGTAATAGATTGAGATTGTGCCGTCATTTGTAGTAGTCCTTAAAGTTTTATAATATCAGTAACCTTGAACGTTTATTGCAAACTCACTGCAAACATACTTTTACCCTGAAGTTGTTTTATTAGAAATTTTCATATATATCAATATGATATAAGAACCAGTAGTCATAAAGGTAAATAAATATATGTTAAATGCTTTAGTTTGAGATTTGCCTGATTTTCTTTTTTTTAGTTCATACTTGTACGATACTTATTCCACACATACTACAGATTAAGGATGGCTGAGCCCATAAGATGTGTTGCCATCCCTTCGGATAACATATGATATCTATTAGAGTAACCTATTAGTATTTGAAGTTTGAGCTTAATTTATTATTTTAGCTGGATAGAATCAATAAACTTCCACCCAATTCAACCTGACATTAGCTGTTCAGTTCAAATTTAATTGAAATTCCATTGCCTACCTTAAGGCAGTTAATTATTCTCCGTTTCTCTACTGTTTCCACTTGCAAAATAATTCTGGTAATACTTTCTGTTCATTATCTAATCCATCTTTGCCAACAACAACAACAACCTGACCTATAAATTAAAAAATTCAAACCAACACTTTTACACAGATGACTAGACTCGCTCACTCACTCATGTGAAATACATACCCAAGCAAACATATGTACACTCAATTACCCTCAAACATCCTTTTCCATCAGCACATAGTAAGTGTAGGAGAATTTCATTCATTCATTCATAAAACTTAAGTCAACCCCGGGTGTTGGCAACTGTAAAATACTGAAAAAAAATCAATAAGCCACACACGTTCAACTACAGAGTGTCCTGATGACGAGGCTCGTCTCAAGCGCTATATGAGCGTGCGTTGTAAATTTTTGGTTTTAATGAATGACTTTCCTAAGGAGAGCACAACATCCTTTGCTATTCACATGCATAATGTAGTAGATTCATAAGCTTTGCAAATGAGCCTAAATGTCTGTGAAGATATTAGCAGCAGCAACAGCAACACCATGACCACTTCCGCGCATACATCAGCATCAGCATCCCCAACGCCATCATCATCATCATCATTACCAGGATACCAACGGCGTTTCTGTCGACTATATATTGCATCATCACAACAACTCGGCAACACAAAACTAAAACCTCTAACCGTAAAGGATATGACCAACAAGCCGGCTTGTGCTAAATGATGTCGCTTGAGAAGTGGCAATGAGGAGATCCGTACGAAAACAAAACGTATGAAAAGTCCTTGACGCTTCATTGACAACAAAAAAAAAAAAAAAAAAAATAAAAAAAATAAAAAAAAAACACAAATGAAAGGAAAGCGATGATGAAAACGACGGCAAATGAAAACGACAAAGTGGAATGAACAAATCCTGTAGACAATCAACAGCGTCATCATGTAAATACTCAACGATATTCATACAATTTGGCTTAGAGATTTTCAGATAGAGAGCGTAAAAAGCCAAACGTTTGTTTAATTTTTTGCTTCGAACTGCGATGGCCTCCATCACTACAAGTTCTCGTTTTGCAAAAGCCCATAACCAGTATCAGCGCAAAAGCAAACTTGGAATTTTCACGAAATGCTTTCACCATCCATGAATGAACTTTGGCCAATTCTTAGTACATTTGGTCATATATACGTATGTATATGTATATATATATACTGTTTTTCATATATGATATCAAACAATGAAATTTAAAAATAAACGATGAGGTTTTTGGGTCGAAAAGAGCTGCGATGACAGCATCAAAATCAGATATATGCTTGTCAACCAGAGAAAGGCCAAAAGCCAAGTGATTCATACTTTTGCAGAAATCCAACCATGCATCCTTTTTTCCTATACGGCGTGGGGCGAAAAAACCCGCGCCTCCTCTTAGAGCTTCAAGCGGTTTCGGTCTCATTCAATGAAATCTGAAAGCCAAAAATGAGGTTGCTGTATGGCAAATACCACATAACATGACCCAACACAACAACAACAACTGGCTGCCGTCAATGTGGCTGGTTGGGTCACATGTTCCTACAGCTTCTTGGTAACTAACTGGTATTACAAACATGCTGCGAAATTATGGCGCAATGTATAAGAACAAATATTGAGTCAACAATGGACGCAACTAAATGATTGTTCTTCTTGAAGGTAGGGCAGGTGATTGTAAAATACTCGTATTGTGTAATACTTTTGGTGGAAAGTATACGAGTATGATAAGTAAATTTAAAAACGTAAGTACAAGTTTCGATTCAGTAAAATGTCTTTATTGTTGTGTGACTCCGAATCTTTAATAGATATGTGTGTGTGTTAGAATGTAAGTCACTGAATTTGGCTGAATGTGATGTCTAAAGAGTTGTTACTCGTACTATAGTTATGAGCTATATAAGATAGCTTTCACATATTTGAACGAATTTTAAATCTATGAGATAATGTGGAATTTGAAAACTGGACAACAGCATCACAATAGAATTAGAAAACATAGTTTTGTTAGAGGTGAGAACTATTAGGTGCGCATCTAAGTTCCTGCTGTGTGCCAATAGATGGCGCCAGCTATAAGTACTAGTTGATTCTGCCATAAGCCAAGCTTAGGTATATGGTAAACATACCGTCTCGACACAATAATGATTTTCTTTTGACGTCGTATTCTTTTCATTATGTGAATATGTATGATTTTGTGCTAAACAATCGTCATATGCGGACGGTATTGATTTTTTTCTTTCAATCGAAGAAAACGGCGGCTAAAGCTCATCGAGAGCTTCAAAACGTTTACGGAAATGCTGCTTTAAGTGAAACAATATGTCGAAATTAGTTCCGTGGTTCGAAGAGACTGAATCGACGGCATTGCTTGATGGGGATCGATGTGAAATTTAGGTAGAGCTTGCTTTAGTATTAGGAGTTACCTGCCAAGCCATTTCCAAGCGATTGCATGAGTTGGATATGATTCAAAAGCAAGGAACTCGGGTTCCTTATGAGTTGAAGAAAAGGGACGTTGAACATCGATTTTTTTGCCTTTGAGCAACTCTTTCACCGACAAAAAAGGACGGGTTTTCTTCAACGCATTGTAACGGGTGATGAAAAGTGGATTCATTACAGCAATCCAAAGAAAAGAAAGTCATGGGGGCTGACCGGTCATATTTCTACGTCGTCGCCCGGCCGAATATCTACGCTGCCAATGTTATGCTATGTATTTAGTAGCACCAGGTCGGTCACAATACTCGGAGAGGCACGAAAAAGTGATTCTTCCGCATGAAAACGCTCGGCCTCACGTGGCCAAGCCCGTTAAAACCTACCTGGAAACGCTGAAATGGGAAGTCCTACCTCATCCGCCATATTTTCCAGATATTGCGCCGTCTATTTATCATTTGTTCCATTCGATGGCACACGGTCAGGATGACCAGCAGTTCCACCCATATGACGACATCAAGGAATGGCCTCAAAAGGTGAACAGTTTTATGGTGATGGAATTCGATCTTTGCCAGAAGATGGGGAAAGGTAGTAGGTAGCGATGGGCGATACTTTCAATGAATTTTTTCTAAATATGTTTTTACAATAAAGTTACATTTTTGTACAAAAAAAAAAAAGCGAGAACTAATATCAAAGTAATGTATACTTTTTCAGTTTGTTTTATGTTGTACACATTGATGTACATAATTTGGGATTTAAGTTACTTTTAAAATAAAGGCCAAAGAAACTGTGTCACACAATCCCTTAGAATAGTCTAAAAAATATAGGAGCCTCCTTTTGACAGCTATCACCTAATTTTCCGAGTGAAAATAATTTGAATTTTCATTGCATCCCAGTAATGACAGGGAGCAGCTGATAATTCTAGTTTTTCTTTTTATCATTCCACATAGTTGTTGGCAAGTTGGAGTTATGTGATATAAACTTGGACTTTTTGGTAATTTTGATAATTTTATCTTGATGCAAAGCAAATTTTGCATTTCATAAACATATTGCAATCTCAAAAATGAAATTAATTGTAAATTTTAATTTTAATTTGGGAATCGGTCAAAATTTGATTCAGGATTTGAAAGAAAATGTTAACGATACGTTTAATAGAACAGTAATAACGCTACTGACTTTTACTGCAAATGAAACTAAACGATGTTTTAAAGCCCATTCATACCAACGCAACGTGACAAAATGCAGGCAAATGGCAACAAATTATGTACTTAAGTTTCTACAGCGACACTAATTGGAAGTGACGGCAACACTGTAGCGATATAAATGAAAAACAACAACGCTATTTGTAGCATTTTTAGGACTTCTTTGACTAGTTTTTGATATAATTCATCTTGTCAAAAAAATTTAAAAATAAAGGATACGTTTCGTTTGTTTTTCCCTCCCGATTATGACATTTAATGGCAAGCGACGAAAACGTGATGAAAATGCGATACTCGTAAGTTGTGATTTTTGGAGTTGAAATGAATCTTTGTTCTTTGCTGTTTATTTCCTTCAAAAACTTTCTTTTCTGAATTGGAAAATAAAAGAGTAACTTAAATCAACAAAAGGAATTATAAAGTTGCACAGAATTTTGAATGTCGAAAGAGAGCTATGTGCGATTTCTAATTACAATTTATTATTACAGCTTATTCATAATTATTTTGATGTACTATATTTTGTCAATAAATTGTCAATAAATTCAGTAACTAATTTTATTTTAGTGTATTCTGTACCCCCAGTTTCCATTCAATCTATATAAATTTTATTTAAAAGAAAAAAAAACATTCCTGCAAATATGAACATCTACTTTTTTTATATTAAATTTTAACTAATTTATTATACCTGCATCAAATATTTGTATCTTTGTCATTCTATGGGGAACAAAGAAGTTATCATAATTTCACCATACGATTTTATTTTCATTGGTTCCCATCTCAATTCAGTCTGCCCCATGTTAACAAATAGTGCTTGATATGTTTTCGTTTTTGTTTTGATTTTCTTTTTTTTGTTGTTTTTTGTCTGGAAAACTAAATGTTCGCGATTGTGCAGCACATATTCTGTATTTTTTGTGCAAAATGGAAATAACTTTTCATTTCTTTATTTATTGAACCAATTCCATTTCCATTTTCGTACATGCATATGTTCCGTAGTAGAGACTTGCCCCCTATATTAAGGATTTCTCCGTACTGCCACATTAGTCTCCAATTGTAGAAATACTTTTGCCAGCCGGATGTGGTGTTGATGCCACTGCTGTTGTTGGCATCATCCGCATAAGTTTGCTTACGCTTCTGCACAAAAACTAAAAAACCTGAGGTACATAATAATATATACCAACACACTCACATCAATGACACTTGGTTTGGTGCGCGGTGGTGTTAGTGTAAGCAGTGATTAAGTGTAGATGATTTTTGCATTTCAACACATACATATGATGATGGAGCACAGATTCAGCAGCTTCTTGTGCTGCTGCTGCTGCTTCTCGTGGCAAGGAATGGGGACTAAGAAGCGACTCAGTCAGTGTTGGCTGTTGTCATCATCTTCTTAGTCTTCTGGGGTCATATGTACCGTGACAGAAACCCTTTACATTATGCCATAATTATGAATCACAGCATTCGTGTATAAAAAGGAAATTCACATGCTCACACATACATATATAAGGACGAAAATTTAAATGCACGCACACCCATGTGAACTGACAGGATGATACACTTACATACACCCAAACGCAAACTGCGGTGTATGTTTATTCACAGTGTTTATTCATATATGAAGTTATGCACATGAGGTTTTAGTTTTTACTATAGTTTCTGTAAGCATTTTTAAATTGTTTGAAATTGTTCTGAAATGTCATCCTAATGCTCTTGCTTTTGCTCTTGTTCTGGTTATACATCTCACTCTCTTTCTCTTTCTGTCTCCATCTCTCTTGGTTTGTGTTAGTTCTAATTTGTCTGCTCAAAAATCTGTTGATGATGTCACTATATATTGATTTATTAAACAGTCACAGGCTATAAAAAGACGGCATGATAAAGAACAGACAACTTTCAGCATCCTTTTGTAACACGTGCCTAATGTATATGTAGGTAACATATCTACACACACTACATGAGTGTGTTTAGGGAGTATTTATGCCTAGGACCAGTTCTGGGTTGTATTGCCTTGTGCTAAAGCTTTTTGTGTCCATCGCTATACAAACCCATTCATAACATTTTAATACATTTGCCAGAGGGTCATTAACTTGGCTAAATATGGTTGTTTCTAAAAGGTTAAATAGCTAAAATTAAAGTGGTTTAATGCCGATTTAAATGTCACTGATCACTTTGCTTTTCTGAATTAAATGCAGTTGCGGCGCTTGTATTTATGGCATAGCACAAAATGCTCTGGGTATTCGGTCTACAGAGTTGTGAATATTCTCATTATATAGGATTAAATTTGAGTTTTGTCGGCGAAAGAATTACATGCATCTATAGTGTTTTATGTAATAGCTCAGATATTAGATCACATGTATCGTGAATAACTGAGTAAAGTTTTACTAATCGATTTGACGTAGGTCATTTTTACAATTGAAAAGTTCTCACTTCTATTAACACTCTGCATTACACATGAAGAGATCAGAATTTTAAATTGAATTAAGAACATGGCACTTTTAGTGAAATTAGCATAAGTTTGACTTTAACAGTGATATGGTATTAAGTGGAAGCAGATTCCAACCTAAAGGAAGCGTGTGGTGCTAACATGGATTAAGATTACATTATAATTGCAGCCAAGGTATGCATGAGGTTGTACATGGTTAAGAGCAACGAAAACAATTTATCACTAATCTACATACCCCTGGGATAGCCACAACCTACTCCAATAAAGTCTATCATTTATTATAACAAAGCGGCCGCAGTTCTGATGTTTCCAACACAAGATGGAGTCACAACACATACATCAACAATGTCGCGTAACATTTGGAGAAAAGAACGATGCGTACTTAGCAATATGTTGTTTTGTCGCCAATTGCAGTGTGTGCTGTTAAGGAACGCGACAGAAACAATTTAAAGGCAGACCGACTATAAGGTCACAGATGAGCTGAGCATATAGCAATTACGGAAAGAATGATTCTATAAATCGGTAGTTCCGGGAGGCACCATAACTGCAGCAAACAAGCCGATTATCGATGATGGCATAGATTTTTCACCGATGGGTCAAGACGAGGACAGAGATTGCTACTCTGTCGCGGCTTGAGAATAAAATATTTGAGACTACCGGTCATCTCCCGGCACATGTATGTAAGAGCAGTGGCAATGAGATGTTAACGAAAACGACAATTTGGCTAAACGAATGTAAGATTCGTAATTGACATCTGATTATATTACATACTGTGATTAAGAAAATCGTGACTAAGAAAATGACTACCATCAGTCTTTTATCTATCGCATATTGCATAAAGCGTTTTGTGCAAGTACGGAGCGTGTTCTATGGAACGTAGTTGAACTCCATTGGCATCCCTTTAAAATGCCTGTAGTGAATAGCAATGTCTCTACAGTGAAGAAAGCTAGGGATTTTATTAAGCCGTTTGAGACAAACGAGGAAAATCGTGCGTTTTCTTAAACACTCTCTTAAAGATGAAAATTTGGAAAAACACGCAGTGAACACGACTCGCATAGTTTTTAACACAAACTTAACTTATGATATTGATATCATTGGCCCACAACGTCGAGAAAGTGCTGCTGCTTTTTCAAGTATTGTGGAGGAGTCAACAAAAGTAGACTTTGTTGTAAATGACGATAAAACCAGATATTTGTTTTCACGATTTGGATGATCTGCGTGATCCTTGATAACTGTAACTTTGGAGTTGTAGATGATTTTATCTACCAGGCTCAATTCTCAATAAAGTAGTTGATGCCAACCGCAAAATCGGGAAAGTAATAATGTTTGCAAGCAGGTATTATGTCTCTCTCTTTCCCGACAAAAGTCTAAATCGAAAGTCTAATCGTATTAGATATACGGGCCAAAAGCACGAACCTTTGGGAGAAAAATGTAGCATGAAAGATACGATTCCATTAGCGCTAAAGGAGAGTATTGGCAATATAAGGTGTATATCGATATAGATGTGCTCTATCGCTTTAAAGTAGGGCTATTGCATTATCTTCGATAGTGTACATTGGATACTTTATCAGAACCAGGTATAGCGTACTAAACTAGAAGCGGAGAATACCAATCTTTTCGGTCTTCTGCCCTACTCCATCCAGCACATACACAGATAATAATTTCTATTATAGCAGTCAGTTAGTGTCGCCCTGGAATGCTCATTCTTTGTTCGATCCGTGGTGGTTTGACTAGCATTTGAAACAGCCTCAAACGACATTCGGAATCATCATTCAACAGTAGATTCATTTTTTTCTTTTGGGCATGTATGCTCACAGAATGTGAGAAAGTTTCCCACTTTTCTTCATGGAATGCAAGGATAGTTTTTGTTTTTGTTCGTTCAGTTTTGTGCATAGTCCTTTGTCCAATGGTGTCCGTAAATTCGAACAGACAAAGTATCTGAAATGTTCGACAATATGAATTAATTGTGTCCAAAAACAAGTTGAACTTTAACAAATTGGCAAAGATATAAACAAATTTCCGCAAACTTCCAACAAATATGGAAAAATTTCTCTAATTTTCTGGTACAAATTACATATTCTGGGGCAAAGAGTCAATTGAAAGTAAGTCTTAGCTAAGTTCTCAGTTTCAGTTAGCAAATGAAAATGGCTTCAGAAGCACGATTATGTATATTATTTGATTTATTAATATGGAAATTCCAGGACCTTATAAAGGAAAGACTTTCAAATTAATAACAAAATTTGTGTTCATGACAAAAACATACAGAGGCTATTAGAGTAATAACTGTCATAATGTATTTGTATGTACTCGTACTGGGAAAATAAATTTTAGTTACATTTTATAGATTTACCATGGTAACTTACTGATTTTAATCTAATAATTTTCAGAGTTAGGACAATTTAGTGTTTTTACGGCTTAGCTTTACCTGTTTTCGACAACATTTTAACATGATTGCAAAATTGTAATATCATTTTATTTCGAATCGTTTTATTTTAGGGTTCTGTTAAGATTGCAAGAACCTCTGCAGAAATACAATAAAACGACCAAAGAATTTATGTTTTATATACAAGACTGTATGATGGCGGAAATGTAATTTTTGTATTAGCTATATGATGCTGCAATATATGTATTGCACACACACACACACACACATACATACAATCACAGCCTTTTTAATTGTTTGATGCTTTATTTAATCGTTGACAAATTATGTTGACACACTGTACTTGACGTTTGAAAAGTCAGCCATAACATTTTAACTAAATCCACTTGAATTAATAAGTTGTTAAAATTTCACCCACCAACAACCTGATACTGATATTTTTAAATGTCCTTTAACTTAACAATTACAATGACAAATGGTAACTCGTTACTGATCATTTTGCAGGTACATCTATTTGTGTACAAGTGTGCATATTTCATTGTCCGGTAATTAATCAAAATGTAGGGAAGACGACCGCATGAACTGAAACAAAAAAACTGACAGAAACTTAAGTGACCAATCAATAAGGCGTTAGTTGACGTCGCCATAAGCATGACAATAAACAAATTTCTGTTTTAAACTTTACTAACACCGACAACATCCAACTGAACATGTATCACAGTCCCATGGCAGTGGGCACGTAGTGAAGCTCCAGAGATGTGAAGAAAAAAATTATGATTGATGATAAACTGCCAACTGACAAAGCAGTTTCATTTTTGTTGTCCTACACTTGGCAGTTTTCTCTTTGTGCTCACAGCATACGGGGGAAATGAGAAAATTACATTACATGTAGTATTATTCTGTTCACCTCGAGCAGAAGAAAGCGTAGAAGTGGCAAAACATAAAAATTACTTAGTAAGTCAAAAGTTAAGAGAGCGCAATGTTGTTCCTTTTTAATATTTTATAGTTTGCAGTTGTCAGAGAAAACAAAAAAAAAAAAAAAAACGGTGGGGAAGTATGCACTAATATTGGTCGAGTTACCAGGGCATACCACACTTTGATGTGGCGGGAACATGGCATGCAACAAACTGCCGCAACTGATGAAGATTAATGATAAGCCAGAAATTTTGCGAAAGGCCAAGTTGCGCCGTTATGATTCCAAGGAAAGAGAAAGAGGTTGCAAAGGAGATTTGGCCGACTAATATTTATAATTTTTTTTCCATAAATATATTGCAATATATCTCTAAATCGTAATGAAAACTCCGATTTAGATACATATTTGATTACGTTGTAGCACATTCTTAAGAGTAAAATTGTTAAACAATCTAGCATACAATTAGGCTAATGGTTTGACTGTGTATGGAAGGCGGGTTTATGAAAATAAACGAACTTATTAAACAATCAAGTTCTTGTTATAATTGCTGTTTCAGATATTTCAGTCATATAACGTCTACCTAAGTTAAAAGTAGATTTTGAAGGTTTTATCAAAGCAAAAATTTTATAATAATACTTGAAAATACCTTAAAGATTGCCGCAGATAATCTTAATTTGAATTTCAATTTTGTACAAAATCCAAAAAGATAAATAGATGGTAATAAATATTACATTGTAATTTTCCCTGGTGTTCTACGCAATCAAATTGTCTACAGTGTTTGACTTTTCTCCAAATATTCGCATTAGACCTTTCCAATATCAAAACTATGGCACATCTTTAGGGGTTAAATTATGCATAAATGTTTTGCTACACATTCATCACTTATTATTATAAATTGAGTTAGCATATTTAAACTCCTCCATCCCATTAAACAACATATGGTATGGTCATGTGTGGCCAATTTCAAAGATTGTGGAGCTTGATTTATATTCAAAGTATGATTTTAAGGAAACCTTTTAATACATATTTAAGTAGTTGAAGAAGAAATTTATTTATCATGTAGCAGAAATGTTACAATGCAGATTAATAAAAATGAATACGTTCATAAAATATACATGTCACATTGACATGATATATTGAATTTCATGTACGTGCATTAAAAATTGTGGAAAATTTGCAGTCGTCACAAAATTATAAATTAATATAGTTACCAAACTGACAACCCATTTCAGCTTGTCATATTTCTAGACATTGAATTAATTTTTAATAATTTAAATCAATCATACATATACATATATAGGCTGACTGTAGCGAAAGCCCAGAGAATATTTTTGAATTTGTCGTAAGCGATAGTCGGAAATGACATTGGATATTGTACATTTGCAGAAACATTAATATTTCGTTTTTCATACAAAAAAAGAAATGGATATAGCTGAACATTCAGACATCATGACTTTTAGCAATTATTTGCCCCGGATAGGTACCAAGGACATAGATAGATTATCATCGTCATCTCGGCCTTTCTGGATATTGACATGACAGACCATCGCCATCGCTTCGATCAACAATAGATTCAATGTACGTGATAATTGTATTATTCCCTTATATTGAGTTATATTGTATTATATGCATTTGCTTACGTTTATGCATGTGTTCGGTAGATTTTGCCAAGCAAGCATATTAATCAAATTAATGTTACCTTACGACAAATTTGCTGGTATTGCCGGTACTGTAACAGCATATTTCGAGGTGTCCTTACTACCCCAGAGGAGGAAATAGAATTCAAATGTTATCTCTTTTATTTTGAATATGCTCAATGTATCGAGCAAACTAAATGCCCACAATATTTGTTGCAGTAATTCATATTACTCCTGAAAATATACTATAATTTCGTACCAGAATACATTATCTTTTGTGTCCTCCAGCTAATAAATGTGATATAGCGTGGGCTTGAATTAAAATCAAATCAAAAAGAAAAATTTTGCATATATTTATTAGGCGGGCATTTAATCATTATGGTAAATTAACCAAATTAATCAACGTATTATGTTCTTTTCGCCAAGAAGACATTGCACGAGACAAGGGATATAGTTTGCTCGTGAAAAAATTTAGCGGCGTTGCCAGATTTTCCTGTGTTGATTTCTAACAACACTACAATTGGAACAGTTGATATTTTTATGTCATAATATGTTCGATAATGTATTCGTAAGAAGATTTGTTTGCCAAAGAACTTAGTGATGTCTGGTGGAAAAATTTAGCTTAAAATTCCACGACCATTTTCTTGCGTGGAGTTTCACCGTGAAAAGTCAGCATATACCGGCCTTTAATGGAAAAATGTGGATTTTTCCTTCTAACAGACTTTTGATATTTGAAATATTTGGATTGTGTCTCTGCTTGGACAATTGTGTGGATTTGTGTAACTTCACTTGATGTCAATATCATATCTGACATCGTCTATGATATAACCTTGTGTGACTATCGTTACATTTCGTATTCAAGTATGAAGACAGCCCAACAACCAGACCGTTGTCACCACTTTTCTATGTTTAGGTAAACATCGTACGTATGTATGTGTTAACCATGTAAAATTATAATTTATTGGCGACTGACAGAGGAACGTCAATGCATAATCTCTGGTACGAAATACGTTATATTTCATTTGCAATTAAATTAAGATTATCCACAAGGAAACATCCTATGGTTTTGCGGAAACTAAAGAACTTCCTGTGCTGTTTAGTCTTCGCATGTTCCAACTATGTTGCAAACATGTTACCCACTAACTCAATGAACATAGAGATGAATGTAATGTTTCGGCATCTTAAGGTGTCAAAAATATGTTGATGACATGTAATATTAAAATGCACGTAAGTTATTGCCACCGCCGTGGCCATTTTATGAAATTATTTTTAATATCTTTCAGTTTGTTTATAAACAATAAACATGCATGTCTGTTACACAAAATCTAAGATAATCCTGTCATGACTCTAGCTTAATTGTATGTAAGTAATGAAATGAAATTGTAGGGTCTTAAGGTGAGACAAGTAATATTGAAAACATGCTTCGATAAAGTAAGTATTGGAGCGGATAATAGAGCAAGACGCAGCAATTAGATGTAGTGGGGAAACATAAATTAATTTAATAAAAGTCGAAAATGTTTTTGCTTCTGCTTTATGTTAGCTTCATATGTCACACTCACGTTCTAATAATGTTCTATAACTGGGAATAAATTCTTATTCAATTAAGTCATAATATCGTTCAATAATTAAAGTGTGTATTGTTTTTTTTTTTTTTTTTTTTTTATTTTATTTATTAGTTTGTATTAACA
This sequence comes from Philornis downsi, assembly GCA_019455685.1. Classification (NCBI taxonomy): domain Eukaryota; kingdom Metazoa; phylum Arthropoda; class Insecta; order Diptera; family Muscidae; genus Philornis; species Philornis downsi. The sequence continues at coordinate 665,730 of JAHXMU010000808.1, forward strand.
GATAAACATTTGGCTTTCTTTTTGGCAAACGCCGCTACTTTTCATTAAAAGAAATTTGGAATAAAAACAAAAACGGAATTATTTTTGGGCATCAGAATTATTTTTGGAATCAGCATATCGCATACGTTTAAAATTACACTCTATGTTCCAAGAATTTCCTCATGTTTGCAGATTAGTCTCAAATCCACACAATTTACCATCTGTATTCAATTCAAAAGTCAGCGCATACATCTGTTGGCGGGAAGACATGGCATGCTTTTAGGCGCAATTCAATAATTTAAACGATATTTGGGAACCATAGAATAGAATGAGCAGAGAAAACTAAATATCCCAATGTTTGTTACATTTACGTAATCTTAACTATTCTCTACAAATATAGTTGACCAAATTTTAAGGAACTCTTCTTTCAAGCGTACTTGCAAGAGAATTTATATTTCGCAAAGTACCTTTCATACCCATTAATGTTATGAAAAATATTGGTGACAATTTTGTACTTTAAAATCTATCCTCTATACTTTAGAGTGATCAAAAACACTCATACTATATGTTGCACTTAAACGTTGTTAATTTAACAAAAGCTGAAGCCTGCATTAAGTCGCAGAAGGTCATTTGCTCATACAAATTTGCCATTTATCTCGATTTGCTTGGTAGATTTAATTAGCAATTAACTGTGCATTATTCCACGTACTTGTTGGAGAGTAGTTTACTTAAACATTCACTTTATTTGAAGACAGTTCATGCCTCACATTACATTTCACTTAACTGATCCCATCCTTGTCTTGGTCCACCAAAACCCACATTTAATGACATTTTTCCCTTTGAGTTTCTATGGGATCCTAAAAAGGGTTTCCGAAAACAATTCACGCATTTTTACATTAAATCAACACTGTGTCCTTGAACTATAACATTTGCTTCACGAGCATTTGTGTGTCTGCGTCGGTAAGGGTTTCACTCATTTACTTTTGTGTTTTTGTCTATTATTTAGCTTTTCCTCCGTGTCGCACGCACGCACACATATTCAGAGGCAATAATTATCACCGTCATTGTTGTCTCTGGTTCGTTTATTGTTGTTGCTGTTTTGTTGTCGTCATTTCGTTTTATTCCTCCGTTCGCACAATAAGAGTTAGACAAAGATAAAAATAAACGCAACAGCGAAATTATGAACATAAATGACTCAAATACAAGCGGTATAAGGCGAAAAGCGGGGAGGTCAAATACGGCAGCAAAATGGTAAGAGTAAGAGAGAGAGAGACAGAGAGAGAGAGAGGAAAACATTAAAAGAAATGAACTGCTCGAAAGCAACAGAAAAACACAAATAGTAACAATAACGATATAACAACAATAATTCACAGATGTAAATAACAGATACGCAATTTATTTGGCATTTGACGTTCAGCGTTCATTGTGTTTACTTGGGGTAATGAATGGTATTGCTGCTGTATATTTTTTCTTTATATATTTCCCCAAATTGTAATTTCTGGGAACAACAAACACATTGTGTCAAATTAGGCACTGGAGCAAGAAGGATAGAGGGAGCGCAATGGAAATTACCACGCCCATGCTAAACATAAAAATTAAATTAAACGCACCACCACCAGCATCGCTTATCCACACAGTCTCACATCACATGAAGGCTGTCGAAAGCTGTAGCCTACCTTGAGGCTTTAAACATATAAATCGTTATTAAAAGTTGTTGTTATTTTTGCTGCTGCTTTCTGTCCATCGTCATTCGTAAGGCATTAGCGGGAAATTTCACGCTGGCATTCTAATGAAGACTCCGGACAGATAGGAATTTTTTTCAGCTCTTGGGGGATGTCAAAACATAAAGCTGAAAGTGTTTGAAATGAAAATTTATCTTCTTACATGTAACGAAACTTTATTGATAACAACAATTTAAAGCAAACTTTAAACGAACAACAATGAAGTAGTCGAACGAAGATATAACTAAATAAATGCTAAATTTTACAGTCAATTGTAACTTTATAATAACCAATTTGTAAAATTTTAATAAAGCGTAATTTTCTTACACTAATTATAGATTTATAGATTTGTGCTTATACATATATATCCATATTAGTATGCTTCAAGTAGTAAGAAACTAAAGCCATGTTCATTACAATGCTTCATAAACAAATTCAATTAGAAATGCCATCCATCCCCTAAATACATGCTTAAAGATGTGCAAATAAGTTAGCCTCTCTATATTTATATGCTAATATAAAAATTTTTCAAAGCCATAACAAATTTCATCATAATTATATTTGATTTATGAAGAATAACATAAAGAAAGCATAAGAAAGTTCAACGGTACAGTATCATAGCAGAAAATGATTCAAAATGTAAGTTTATTTTAATAAAGTTTGGCACTACGTGATGAAATGGCAAACAAAAAATATTGTAGCAAATATAATAACAACCACTAGTTTTTGCTTAACTAAATACCAGGGCGGTCTCAAACATAGCGAAATTGACATACAAATATCGCCAGTAGTTTAAAACAAATATTTTGGTGAAAAGAGGCTACCTTACGACGTTTTAAAGCGCCACATTGTTTAGTATTTTGATTTGAGCCATCAAGAGTATACGATCTCAGTGGTTTTGAAAACATGGAAAAAATTGGTCACCGTTATGTAAATCAATATTTCTATTTGAAAGACCCAAGTTTAACCAATATTAAAGCCGACCTACATTCTAGCCTGGAGTCTGGGGGAGTCTGATCCTTCGTTTACGACTGTGAAATATGGGGTAGCAGAGTTTAAACAAGACCATACGAGTTGTCAAGACGAACACCTTAGTGATCGACCAATTTAGGTGTCTATGCCAGACAGTTAAGGTATTAGATGATCGGTGGCTGAAGGTGCGTGAGCATTTCGAAAGTGCTATAAATCGTATATTGACCGAATATTTGGAGATGAGAAAGCTCTACCCAAGATGAGTGCCGCGCTTGCTTTCAAAAAAAAAAAAAAAAAAAAAAGCACAAACAGCGTTGTGAATATGTTTCAGTAGAGTATTTGGCGATGTTTCACCGCAATAAAGCCGAGTTGTTGCGCCGATTTATAACCATGGATGAGACATGAGTCCACCACTTTACACCTCAGACAAAGTCAAAGGAACAGTCAAAGGAGTGGACTACAATGGGAGAATCGTGTCCAAAGAAGGTGAAGATGCTTCATCTGCAGGCGAGGTAATGCCGTCAGAAAGAAAAATCATGAGCGGCCAATATTATGTTAATATATTGCAGCGTTTAGGTAATAAAATTATGAAAAAGAACGCATTTGACGAAAAAGAAAGTGTTGTTTCATCAAGACTGCTCCAGTTCACACATAGTAGATGTATTCGATTTCCAAAATTAGTAAATTAAAGTTTTAGTTGCTTCACCACGCACCTTATTCGTCAGATTTAGCTCTCTCGCATAATTATCACTTTTCAAACGTGAAAAAGCAAAGATTTGCCAATAATTAAGAGGTAGAGTTTGATTTGGGTTGATAGATTATTTGTGATTTGAAAGCATTCAAGACAAATACAAATATTCGTTTTCACGACAGCGCAGCATGCTTTTAGAAATAGTTAAATAAGATTTGCACGACATTTGCTCGAGGAAGCAGTAGTAGAAAAACATTATTGTATGTATTATATTAAGAATCACATAGAAAATGCACTAAAGAGCAGAAACAGACCGTAGGTGTTCTATAGATTTATTGCGTAACGAATATTTTTTCTAGCTGTCGAAGATAACAATTCTCTGCCTTCAATTCATTGATGTCTACTCATTGGCATATGAAGTTTTATGGATATGTTGCCTACCTTTAGGCATAAATGTTCACCAAGCGCATTGGAAACTTTTTTATTTTTCCTGGTGAAATCACAATTCATTTTTATTAACGTAACAATTGATGCCTTAACAAATAACATGATAAGTGGACAGTGCAATATTTGCATGGGTATGTTGCCTACCTTTAGGCTTAAATGTTCACATATTTGGGTTTTCCTCATCGATTTACAATTCGTTTTTATTAGCGTGACAATTGACGCATTAACAAATAAATGATAAATGGGCATTCAAGGTAGACGGACATTGCATATTTGTATTTTGTGTTTTATTAACATAGTTATTTACGTATTGGTTTATATTTGAACTCACAGAAACATGCAATCATAAAGGATATAAAACAACAGAACACATTCAACAATTACTTAATTACAGTTTTATTTTTAGTTTGATTGATGGATTGATTCGTGTACACACTTTTTTGGTTTTATCACATACTGTGCCTCGTAATTGCTGTTCTTAGCATTGCTTATTCTTCGTGGTATCGTCTACTACATTGCTGTGTGGATGTATGGGAAAAAAACTCATGTATGGTTGTTGCAGAAGTTATGGGCGACAATAAAAATAATTTATGAAACAATTTTGGAAAATCAACAAAACCGGCTACGCTCAAATAAAAAAAAATTGCTACAAGCATCCTGTATTTGAACCCACTGAACTGCGTTTACAATTTAATGACGAATCCTAATGTCAGTCTGAGGAGCTTTTACTGCATTTTTTGATTAATCAAATAATCGTTTTTATTAGTCTGCGCATCAGTATGAGTCCGCTTAAAGAATATTAGGTGATGATATCCGGCTGTTCATGGCCTTCTCTGCCCCATTCCTGAGTTGCAAGTGAACTTGGGTTCTCTAATGTTATGTTATTTGAATTATACTGGTCTTGCTTCAAGATATTTGTACATCGTTTTTATACTCATTTTAAGTAAGTACCTACTTCTCGATATTTTGATTTCAAATGAAACGTAAGTGCAAAATTAATTTACCCAAAATGTAATTGTGTAATGTGTACCCGTTTCCAATGGGTAAAGAGTTAAAGGGGATTAGCGATTCTCTCCCATTTACATAATTTATAAAACTAAAAAAAAATAATAATAATAAAAAATAATAAAAGAATACAATTTGAATCCGAAGAATATTCCGAAGCAAAAATTGTGAAATTTTAACTCATTCGAATTTTACAAAATATTGCGACTATGTTCTACTCTTTTCCGCTATTTATGGAGTAAACCCCAGCTGCAGAAGATTTACAGTCTGGGATATGTAGAATTGACAAATCTGAAATATATTACAGTTTATGTCAAAATTTCGGAAACACATTAGAGACTTTCGTTGCTATAAAAAATAAAATATCCAAGCCTGGAGCGCTTTTAGATGCGGAATCTTCACGGTATTTGCCTAAACCGTAAATAGTTCGATGTGCCACAAAATTCTCTAAACGAATTTCTTTAAACGAAAAAAGTATCAATATCTATTTTATTATAGACTAAATAAAATTCATCCTATTGCTAATAACACTGAGGAATTAATTAAGTGAAGTTTTTTTTTTAAAGAAACCATATGGAAGGCATAGTACTTGTTGTCCAAAATCCGAGTCTATGTCTGAGAAGTTCAAATATGATACATATGGGAAATGCATAAATTGGAAATTTCAAGTCAGTGCACGTATTGAAAAAATTCTTCCGAAAACTGATATGTATTCTAAAATATAGCACCGGTTACCAAACGTTTTGGGATTAGATATCGTGAAAATATCGTTCGGCTTTCAGAGAAGATATCACAAAAAATGTGTATGAAGCCATATATGCGAGGTGTGTTGGTGTGTGTACCAACATAAAAAAATAATAACCGAAAGTCGAATGTGCGTAGCCCGCGAAATTTAAAAATTCACCATATTTTTTGAATAAAAATTCACCATATATATTTATTCGTCGGTAGTAAGTACAAACACTACACTATAGAGGTGTTTTTTAGAAAACATTTTCTGGGCGAATGGTAGTTTCTTCGTACATTTATAATTCTGAGTAAGAAAAGACTGGAAATAGGTGCATTTCTCGACGACAGCATCATGCATTCAAATTGTCATATGGGAAAGGTTGTGGTTAAATAGAATAGAAGATGAGAATTTAATAATGGCCGATGCAATTATATTCTGCATTTCATGATTATTGAAAATACATCAAAATTGTAATAAACTGCAAACTTTAACAGCTAATTGCCTTATTTTCCAAATGTAAGCCAGAATTTTCTACATTGCAGAGAGGAACATATTCAAATGGTAGTGAAGGCTACTGCGAGCTTCTACTGAGCTTTTTAACGCAATGGTTTTACGTAAAATTTCTCTAGTTGTATTTTTTTTTACTTTTGTAAAGAATTGCTTCAACATTTAAACAAATTATTCTATCGAAAATTCTCGTAATAGTAAATTGGATTTTGAAGGACGTAAGTGAAGAAAAATTTTGGAAGAACTACTTCAAAGCGTAGACTAACAAACTATACTATTGAAGATTTTTTTGAGGTTTCTTTATGTTTGACAAAATTTTGTCTTCTGGTTAGCAATGTTTTTGAGCTGTAGCCAATAAATATACATTTAGTTATTAAGAAGCTTCACTATTTTTTTTTGTCTCTGGTGAAATAGAAGTCGTGACCTTTAAATTGCCATCAGGTACTTAACACATTTTGGATCATCTTTGTTATCATATGTGGCACTACAATTAAAACATTCGCTGTTTAAAAGAATACACAAATTAAATCTTTAAGTCACCTTAATCATGAAGCCGTTTCGATTTTGTGTCTAATTTTTATAATTTTCTCATTCTAATTCTTAATCTGGTCCAAGATCGTTTAGAATTGGAAACCTTGCGAAATTGGTTATATTAATACAGCTGCCTGAACGTACAGCTATTTCGGTATTTGGAAAAATGCAATACTTCAGCGCCCTTAGCTATGCTTCATCGAATATCATCGCCACATTGAGGGTCCGTAACTTCACAAAACAATTAAGAATTGAGAACAATCGGTACGAAAATGTTCTGAATGTAGAGCACAAATTCGAGAGTTACTGTCTATGCATGTGCCCATCGGGCACTATTGCGTAGAAGTTGTTTTAGGCACAAATGCCAACAAACATAGCTTAATGAAGGGTTACATACTGTATCTTCTACGTATTATGCTCGATTTTGAACTCATTATTGATTTTTAACGTAATATGATTTTAGTTTTTAATCCCATCCAAGATTATTCGTCCAGCCAGCTGTGCCAGTATAATCAATTTTTTATGTTTTTAAATTACAATCTAAACGATCTTGGATAGAATTAAGAACTAAAATAATAATGATAATAAAAATTAAATAATAAATTAAAAAACGAACATTTTGTAATTTATCTACGGTCAAAATCATAATTTATAAATGTCTCTGAAATTTAAATTTTAAAACTTTTAGAAAGTGTCTTTCGGGTTTTGCCTTTCAGCCAATTTATATGTTTTGAGTGATAATTATATACCTTCCTTTTCCAAATTCAGGATCCAAATGTTCCTTATATACGATCTAACAGATTTTTTCCAAAAACTTGATCAATAACATCAATAACTAAGATCAATAACATTCTGAGATCAATTTCTGCTAAAGCAGTCCGCATATTTTGAAACCACTCTCTTAGTACATTTCAAGATTTACTGTATTTCATTTTTATTGAGCATTTGTGTGATCAGTTCAAAATATATAAACTTATCCATTAATTTTGGTTCACGTTTCACTTTCTGGACTGATCTTACTATATCGGAAAAGGAATAATTTCATATTTATCTTTTTTGTTCACCTGTTATCCGCTATTATTATTGTTATTACAATACATTTCATATTCTGTCCCGTTTTATGTAGGATCATTGGGAAAATAAAGCACAGATTTAGTTTAAAAACGTACCGGAAAATCTATTTCTTAGCTCCGACATTCCCACTGCATCTTCTGCCTCTGATTCGTTTACGGTTTCTAATTCCTACAAGGACAGCAATAATATTAAGGACAATGTCTACTGAGGCAAACACGTCGAGCTGTTACTTATCATTTTGCGGATGAATAAAACGTTGGGATTCCAACAATTCTGTTATTCATAGCTTCCTTCAAGGGTAACACAAAGTTCATATTTGTTGTCTTTCCCTCCCTCACGGAAGTGACGTCCCATCCTCTGCTTCCCCAACTTTGAGAATGTAAGAGAGTTTTTGTTGTTGTTGGTGTGATTTGAAGTATTTTAAAGGTGAAGTTGTTCTTGTTGATGTTGTCAAGTGCTCCACAGTCTCGTCAGGTTGCATTGTTGGTTTATAATATCTACATTTATAGGCGTGCGTGTGTGTGTGTGTGCGTTTGTATGGTTGTCAGTGTGGCGTTGCAGTAACAAATACGGCTTTTAAATTCATGCTCTGCTTCGCGTCTCTATTTCACTTCAGCTTCTTGTACTTCATTTTTTGTTTTTTGTTTCTTGTCGTTTCACAAAAAGGTTAATCATGTAAATTTTCTTTGCTGTTTCCCCCTGTTTTTTATTGCTGTTGTTGCAAAAATTGTGTAGTGTTTTTTGCCACTGCCACCGATTCTCTGCCATGCATATGTGTGTGAGTGTCTAAAGCTTTTTCTACATGTGTGTGTGTGTGTCTGTGTGTGCGAGAAGTGTTTGTTTCTTGCTAAATTGTCTGGCTTCAAGACAAACGTATCATCGGATGTGCGTTCATTTGACAGTTAACCAGTACAAACACACAAACACACATAAACACTTAGAGGCACATAACCACACATCAATGCTAAGCACATACAGCGGCGTTGTGTTCCCCCAGTTACAGGCTTTGCCTGGTATCATCTGCCCCTCGCTTTGGCACACCGTAAGTAGGCTTGTTATTGTGCAAAAGTCACAGGGGGAATGGCTAAGTACAGACCGTGTGTCTGTGTTCAGGGACCCCTAAGGTTAATTCATTCAGAAAAAAGGGGTACAACAAAAAAATCTTAAATATTCTTGTTGGTTTTAATAAAAAACAATCCGGCTCGAACAAAAGCAACAAAACCGGGGGAAACCTTTAGGTGACTGTCCGTCTGTCAGCCACGATTCCACGCAACACAACTCAGTTCAACTCGACTCGACTCCACTCGTCTCGTCTCGACTCAACTGTTTTCATAAAACTTATTATGTGTTTTCATTAAGTGTTATTAATTTAAAAATGTCTTTTTGAAATTGTCTCAGCCGCATTTAAATACTCCCACTGCACGAGGGGACTCTTATTTTGCTTTGTTGTGCTACTGCACAAATTCGCACATGTATGTCTGTTTGTTTGTCTGTCTGTCTGTCTGTTCGTCCGTCTGTCTTTATGAATGTGCGACACATTCATTTGTGATATTGTTGAAGTCGACATACTCACATGTCTGAGTGGTTTAACAAAACGATTTATGAATGAAAATGTCCTTCGCCTGAAAGAAGGAAGTGTGAATTACGTCATTGTAAAACAGGATTTATCAATGGTTGTAACTAAATCATTTACACTTTAGGGTAATTAACACTGTATCATTACAACTACTATGTCAATCCAAAAATTACGATGATAATGAAGCAGATGAGAGGAAAACGTTGAGGCGATTTTCGAATAGGAGGGATATTCGATGCTTTAATTAATTCTATACAACCAAAGTTTGGACAATTTATTGCCTTCTGGATGGAATGACTACCAAAAAGACAAGAACAACTTAGGACAAATGTCGCCGTGTCATCTATCAATATATAAAGAAATTACCGTGCGGATTTGTGCTGTATTCGGAATTTGATATCATTTCACGGATACCAATGAAACCTCCGTAAGATATTGTTTAAGTAAAGGTGAAAGTCTCTAGATTGTAAGTAGTACGGCTCAGTTCATATGCGATAGAGGCCGGGTTGTTTGCTTAAATTGGATTTACCTATAAGATACACGGAATGTAATAACACAACGTACAAGATCTAAAGATTTAAATACTAAATCGAGTACACAAACTGAAAAGTGGTCAGCCGTTAGTTTTTTAAAGTTCGAAATATCTTCCAATACTAAATTATCTGAAATTTACATGCACCATTGAAATTATGTATTTACTTTAAAGCACAATTGCCTACGATTTTTAATATAAAAGAATTATGTTGTACATCTTCAAAAGGAAATTGAAATTATGTAATTAATTTCTAAATATAATAAAAAAGTAGTATTTTGAGAATAAATTATTTATTTATATACGACAAAATGCCCGTTTGCCATACACAACACGTGGGTTCAAGTTTTCTTCATTAACAAGTTTTATTTTCTTTTTTTTTTTGTAATCTTTTAATAACCACGTACAAGTTGGTTTACTGTGACTGGTATGAGCTGGAATGAATTTTTCCCCTATGCATCAGCTAACACTGTGTATTGCTTCTAATTGAAGAAGAGTTTTCCATCGTTGAAAAAAATACTGAAAAAATGTTAAATTTTTCTGGAGATATGGACAGTCTTTTCTCTTGGACCAACTTCGAAAGTTACCCCGGTCGGCTGAAGTCGTTTCGGCTATAGATACATTCTTAAAATGTATTTATATCTTCAGAAAATTGGGTATTTGTCAGAATTTTGTTTTAAAATGTATCTGTAATCAAGCCCATGATGAAGACAGTTCATGAAAAGAGTACAGCAGCTAAGATGACTCTGTTCCTTATCCATATAGTGTGATACTGCGATTAGTTAACGAATAAAATAATTAAATTGTTAGGAAAATGATTGAAAATGTTTGTTTTCTGGAAGTGAATTCAGTTCTTATATGACCTCTATTTTTCTAAATGAACCTATTTTGATAATTTTCCAATTTAATCCACTTATAATTGTGGTACAATAATATTGTCTCCTTTGCCCATTTATCGTGCTTCCACCATACACTTTAACGGAGTGACGAGCTAAAACAAAATGACAATCTAAATATACTACTAATGTGATAGTAAGTCAACTATATTCGACTCAATTCAGCTAGTTCCCAATATTGTCCGACTTTCTGATTCTCATAGAAATAAAATTCATTAATGAAATGCTTCTATTCACTACTCCAAAACAGTCTTACAAAAACTGATATCATAGAGTGACCTTTAAAGCATCGTTTTCGACTGAAACACACAAAAAAATGGAAAATTTTGGTATTAATAAAATATTCGTCACAATCTATGACCTAAACTAGAGATCACATTCACATTCATTCATTTTAAAAATAACAGCTTTGCCATCCCCAATCCCTACATTTTATACTTGACACTACTCATTGCCATCATTTCGAATAATTAGGCATGTGAAATGTATTTCCGTAGACATATAAAAATTCTAAAGTAACATTTAAGAAGCTATGACTGCAATTTTCTTAATTAGGCAAGCCGGAAAAAATTTTGAAATAGAAGTTGTAAGTGGTATATAGTTGACTTAGCAAAGAAATTTTAATTCTTAATAATTTTTGATTAACTTTTCTTGCACTGTGTTGTACCATAACTTGTTATTTTTTAATGTATTTATATATAATTTTAACTCGATCACAAATCTAATCAAGTCATAGACAATTTCCTTAAGAACTATAACCTCTGGATACTTGCTTCTTCTTTCTAACTCTTACTATCACTCCTGCTAGCACTTTGCAATCGGGTTTGGTACAAGATTTGCATATATTCTCAAATTCGAAGCAAGCAAGCTTAAAAAAACTAGTAAGGTTTTGTTCATAAACTTCGCGATAATACTTAAAAAGAAATCCAGAATGTCTAGTACTCTTAAGGATTGACCTATATGAAATATTTGAGATAAATATATGTATCATACGGGTGCTGGTGTTCAAGCCAATATATAGTACGAGTTGTTAAATAAGTCAGAAATAAGAATCATAAAGATGATAGTAGTTTTTCGAAAAGATTTGCAGTTTACTGGATATAACATCTCTTATAATTGCAATCATGAACCAAAAGAAAGACTCACTTTCATTTATATTAAAAAAGGGTGCGTTTGTTTATAATTTATAATTAATCTGTGCTTAGTTTGGTGAGAATATATTGAATCGAAATATCCTTTGTTTGAATTGCTCTTTAATGATATTTGAAGAAGGCTACGAACACCAAAAAGTATTTTTTAAATCCACCACTAATTTCGAATTGAGTCACAATTCCTATCGCTATGTGCAAAGTTCGTTCCTATAGATATACCAGCAAAGTCTGAAACTTTCGTTTATTGTTTTAGGACATAACTAACTGGATGTATAATATCTTTAAAAATCTATCTATTCTGATGCTTAATACCTATGTTTTCTATTTCATACAGCCTGCTCCCCAATAGTGCTAGTAGTTTTTAATGTGTTCCTCAGTGCTTAAAGCTTAAGTTCTGGACAATAGATTTGCATTCTTAACAGAAGCTGCTGCTACGTATATTTAAATCTTTATATAAACCGCCTCTTAATTTGAATTATTTTAATAGATATGAATTTTGTCTCAACATTTTCTTCACATTATATCGTCACTTGAAAACCTTTTCGAAAATATTTCACAACTGTATTTTTGGAATTTTGCTATTATTGTTTGCAATTCTAAAATGATTTATGAAAAAGATTTCTCAATGGTGGGCACAACGATCTTGGGAATAATATCAACACTAGCGGAATGGTGTTTCAGGTTTTGGAAAAATGATGAAATTTCTCCCTTTTCTTAAGTAAAAGCAACATCAATTGTTTGCCAATAAAAAGCAGCACATTTGAAGTTCATATGGCTATGTTTTAAGTGCGGGTGGTCATAAATAGACCAAAATGTTTGATATCACATTATTCGAATTCTTTTTCCTGTTTTCGATTTCTGAAAAAAATGAAGCCCTTATTTTTGCCTTCGTTTTTTTGATTTAGTTTTTTCTCTTCCTAAGACGCGGTCCACAATTTTAAATATATTTTTAAATACAATTTAAACTTAACTTGTGTCTAAATATTCAGATTATAATGTTTCTAATTATTGACCAAAGTGCAAAAAGCAGAAGAGCGAGTTTTTGATAATAGTAATGAGCGATTTGTTCCCTTTAAAATTCGTATTGTGTAATATTTAAGAATCTCTTCTCCTTGATGGAAGATTATTGATGGTGCATGTTTTTCCATAAATGTTAAAATATTTAGTTTTTTTCATGCAATATTTAGCTTAAATTCTAGGCTTTTTGTTATGCCCTAGACAGCAATTTTTTATATTTTGTAGATTAAAGGGGGGAACATTCGTAGTTTTATTGTTAGCTGGTTTAAATTAGTAAAACAAAGTAGTCAGATAAAAAGCTAGATGATGCACAGTTGAGAAAAACAATTACTAGTCTCATTACTCTTTTATTAGTACGGGATATGGTCAAATAAGCTGCAAACTTTTTTATTGGCATTCGGCTGTACAATTCCTTGTTATGAAACTAATTCGAACTGAAACAAATTTTAGAAATTGCACAAGTTGGATACATTATTAGCAGCTTGTCATATAATCTGGTAGACCGAATTAGCCAAATACATTTTGGTAAACACTCATTTTTTTTTGGATCAACCATCCGAAAATTGCAAATTTTCACTTTCCTTTGAAATGTTTGTATGTTTCTGTTATCCCTAATGTGAAGACTTAGACTTTGCTGTCTCTAAATATAAGCCACTAATCGAAATATTTTTTCTTAAAGTTGTTCCGTCTTGTGTAGTGCTCATCTGTATTTTCTATACAAAATGAAAAATGTTTTCCTATTATCTGTTTCCAGAATCCCTGTTGGACATATTCAATACAGCTTGAATTGATTTCAGATGCTGTCAGTAGGAACAAATTAAGCAAATTTACGTTGCATTGAAATCCATAAAATTTTATGAGCAAAGTGCTTATAAAATATTCACACCAATCTCACTTCCTTAAGATTAAATACTGCAGCTTTTTTGACATAACGGTGATGCAGCAGCTAACATTACCAAAAAAAAAACTAACATGATTTGCAATGCCAGGCATTGGCGAAATTCGTCCGTTCTTTTTCCCCAATTTTCTTGTTTTGTAATTTTACAACAATAAATAAATGAAAATACAAAATTGTCACACTTTTGCTTAATTTTGTTCAGTTTTTCAACTTTTTCCACAACCTAACACTTTCTCCGAAGACACATTGAAGAATCTTTCTGTACATTATTGTAATGTTTGATTTGTGAAATTTTCCGATCAAATTTCACTTTTGAGGTAATTTTTCTAAAAATATGCATTTTCCTGTACCATTTAATATTATAAATACAGAAAAAACTAGAACTTTGTTTATCCTATAAATTCATATTAATAACTTTTGTTCCCACATATTAATTTCTGACTGTCCTGACAGGGACAGGACGTCCTCATTGTTCATATGGATTGCAGTTGCTGAACACATGTGGAGGGCCTGTTACAGGAAAAACGATGGTTGTATTTTTGTTTGTGTCAGATGCTTTTGTTGTTCGGCCAGTAAATTCTGTAACATACGCGGGAAAATATCATTGCTATTGAAATTTCATGATAATTGTTTCAAATTGTACTAATGAAGAAAAATATCATTATTAAACTAAGATCAATTATTGGATTTAATAACAATGAGTTACACCCATCATTCTATTGTTAATCACAATTGAGCCAAAAAGTCGTTTTGGTTTCACAAAATGCTATTTTCTTTACATTTTTATCTTCTACATTTCTTTTTTCAAGAGAGACCATCTGTTGATTTCAACAGAAATTATAAAAATGGTAAATTCGATTCATAACTCAGCAATTAGAGTATTTTCCCTACAATTACAATAGTTAAGTGCCATTGCTATTGGCTAGAGTAAGGAACATTATCGTTACAAGTGATTTTAAACAATTGTAATGAAATCATCAACAAATTGGTCCATTGAATGAGAACTATATTTAGTGGCATCTACAGAAAGAGATTTGCATTCTGCTAACTTCGCATTTTCTATACAATGTTCCTTAAGTAAAAACTGCAGGAAGTGATGCCATTGTAAAACGATGCTCTTGGTGGTCGTTATTTCTATTCCCATCCATTAGTTTTTGTTGGGTTTGTAAAAACTACCAATTGAAGCAATTAAACTAAATTTCTTTTTCTTTTCGTCTGACATTCATATTGTTGGCTCAAGAAGAAAATATATTGCTGAAAGTTATTATTGATAAACTCGAGTTTGAGTACATATTGTCACTACAAAACGTTCATAATTTTATGTGTAACGCAGATAAAGTCTAATTTTGCTGAAGTGTTTATCGTTATTAATGGCAATATTGGTAGCAACAAAATTATAAATTCTTTATTTTGCTTCACGAATTATGTATTTTTCCTATTGTCGTATCTTGCATTATTTCTGCTATTGTATTCACCCATCTTCTTATAAATATCGTAACATTCAACATTTATTCATTTCAATTTCCTTCCATTATCTACAAAAACTATTGACTGTTGATAACTGTTTTCTATAACTTCTGTGTAGGGTATTCCACGATACAGTGTTGTCCACTTGAAGTTTGGTCTACCTGTTGTTTTGTCATATTCATTTCGGACTAAAGTTCAAATTGTTGCTCTACCATTAGAGATTCAAAATATCACTGTAAAACCACATACACACACGCATGCGGACACAACCCAAACTAACGGCCATGAGCAAAAAATAGAGAAAACGTGTACACGACACAATTGTAGGTGCAACCGAAAAAAAGCAAAAAAAAAAAAAGAAATTGTATTTTTATTTGGCTGATGTGAGCACACGCCATATTGAGCTAGAA
>JAHXMU010000808.1:681343-746188 GCA_019455685.1 Philornis downsi
CTGTGGCAGCGGAGCAAAAGCACTTATTTTCTGTGGCCTCTTTGGTGTGCGTGTGTATTAGCGACATAACACACACAACAGCTCACAATGAACCCGCACACAATCACCTTGGGTACTTGTTGTTCAGTTCAAATGTTTCTCTTTTAAATGCGAGTATGTGTGTGCTGATGGAATGTCCTTCAACTCGTAACTACAAGACTTGATTTTATTGTGTATGTGTGTGTGCAAAAATACCTGAATTTGTATTACAATTATAAACGTATGCGTTTCTGCATGTGTATGTATATGCTGTCTGTACTGATACTTAAGTTAAACGTCTTTTATATTAATAAAATTATTAAGCTTATTTTTATCGTTGTTACCGCTACCAATACAGCCATAATATTGGTTGTTTTTGAGCTAATACATATTAATGCCTTTTTTTAGACCTATTTAGTATATAATAATTTATTTTAAATACTCGAATAACCGAAACAAAAATTATGAATATTTTTAGAAAAAGTTTATTGCAGCGTAATCGCTAGTATGAGAATGAACCCAGTGAACAAATTTGCCAATAATTATCTCAAGTGATGAAATTCCAAAATGTTCAATTAAAGGGAATATTTCAAATAGAAAGTTATTATTTTGAATAAGATACGTTTTGTTTTTAAACTCCTTTTTTTAAGGAGTACTTACCTGACATCCAATGAAGTGTGCATAGTACTAATTAATTAAATCCACATAGGTTGTTTGTAAGCACAATACAAAATAAGAATGCTGAACACCATCACATGCATTATAGATTGAAGAATTAAAGCCACCTCCGGAAAAAAGGAACTGTTCTCACTTTGTGGTAGTTTTTCTGTTACTATTTATTTTCTAATTAAAAGCAAAATACCGCAGACATTGGTGGTTATGCGAAGTAAGCACCCCAGTTCAAACATATCTAATTGGGGGAGATGTTATTGATCAATGCTAAATTCGATTTTCATTAATTGAAAATGCTGTCGTTTTGAGACAGGCATTCGTTCGAATACCAAATTTGTGTTCCTTGTAATCTCATATTATACCTGCATTAAAACCAAGAAAAAAAGCCAATTTCCTTGCATTTAATGAATGAAACGTAGGGGAACTTCTCACATTCAGTAAGCTTACACGCAATTTATA
This sequence comes from Philornis downsi, assembly GCA_019455685.1. Taxonomy (NCBI): domain Eukaryota; kingdom Metazoa; phylum Arthropoda; class Insecta; order Diptera; family Muscidae; genus Philornis; species Philornis downsi. The sequence continues at coordinate 682,493 of JAHXMU010000808.1, forward strand.
CTCACTCAACGGGATTTACAGTTTAACGACGACGTTTTTTTTTACTCCTCTTGTGATTCCCCATCCCATATATCTTTCTGTGGCAATTCTAAAAGGATTCCTCCTATACTCGACTGAAAAATTGAAAAATATTTGGTTTTTTTGTCAACATATGCAATATAACTGTATCACTCATACGCAACCTGATACTCTGTATGAGTATGAGTTATTTCAATCAATAATATAATAATATATATATAATATAATAATATAATATAATATAATAAGGAGCTAATCAAATTAACTTGGTTTTCTTAGTTAACCAACAATTGTAATAGATCCTTGCAGTGTGTTCTTTTGAGTTGATGGAAAATAACATTTCAAGTCTTCTTTTCCATATTCTTTCCATTACCCCTTCACAAAAACTTGTTTTTCATATCAAAAATTACCGGAACGGAATCGACAAGGAAAATTTGTGCACGATTGGCTATTATAATATCAAAATCGAAACATTGCTCACATTTCCGCGTTTACCGAAAAAAAAATCATAAAACGGCGTATTTTCTAGTTTCTGTTGCCCACTTTCGACTCACGTCCAAACAATACTGAGTCAAGCAATCACAAAACTACCTGAGCAGTTCTTTGAACATGAAATTTAATCTTCTTAGTGCAATCTAGCCTAACCCGATCGCGCGAGATACACATTTCTAAAGTTGTCAGTTGAAAAAATAATGAATTTTTCTTTACTACGTCTCATATTAACTGACACTGGCACATAGATTTAGTTCCATATTTCATTGAAGGTAACACTTATGAAAAAAAAAACATTAGATGGAACAGATGACGCTGCCCCTACAAAACAACGTATGTAATAAAAGAAAACTTTTGAAACATAGGTAACTACTGAAATAACCATTGTAAGAAGTAAACGAGTGTCTTTATATTCCGAGCGGGGAACTGAGGTCTTCATATTTAACAGTGTAACAGACTTCAAAGTCAACTAATATATTCTTAGAGTATGAGTAATGTCTAATATTCCATAGGTACCATACATTACATGTTCTTCTATAAATCTTCTTAATATATCAATCCTTGTAAATTGTTCAACAAGTAACGCTGCTAGAGTCTTTTTTGTTGATCTTCAGAAAAAATTCTATTTTCGGAATTTTGCTTGTCCATAAACATGTTTTTCATAAATTAGACCTGATGAAACAATATTCGATTTTCCAATTTTCCTAGAATTTATGAAATATGATGAAATGGAATCCCTAAAATAAATTATTGTTATTGTATAATACCTTATTTCAATTAATTCTAACCAATATTGGTATAAACGTTATCTGGATGATCATAGGAATGGAATGTGCACCACAAATGTGATCCTTTTGGCATATTTGAAACTGGACGCGGCATCCTGGATAATCCTGGGTACGCGAAGGTAACCCTCGGAACAAAGCATTTAAAGTGACATTTTTTTCGTAGAATATAAATTTCGTTTGAAAAATAACGAACGAATGTTTTCAGTAAAGTCTGATTGTATATTGCTGCCGTCGACAAATGTAGCGTTTTTCATAGCTTTCTGAAAAATTTAACGTGGTTCAAAATTTTGGAGGCCAAATTGAGGTTGTGCGGCCCAATAGCTACGCATTCCATGTAGTTTGTTATGAAAGAGATTCAGTCACCCTTATTTATTTCATAATGTAATCACACTTCATTTGTCAATCTTGAAATTGTCATATATTTAAAAGGCTTACAAAATGTTTGCTAAAACTTAAGGTCTTAAACATTTATGACCGTCGGACAACAAAACTAATAAAACCTTCTCCAAATATTTTCAGCTGCCCCTTTCAGTGAGTTTAAATTGCAATGTATGTAATGTAATATCCCATTAGTGGAATAAAAGAGAATTTGTGTTTGTAGCGTTTTTCATAGCTTTCTGAAAACTTAAACGTGGTTCAAAATTTTGGAGGCCAAATTGATGTTGTGCGGCACAAAAGCCACACATTCCTTGTAGTTTGGTATGAAAGAGCGTCAGTCACCCTTATTTATTCTCTCATGTAGTCACATCTCATTTGTCAATCTTGAAATTGTCATATAGTTAAAAGGGTTACATTAGCCTAAATCCAAAAGACTTTATTATTAATTAAGTTTGCTACAATAATTTTTTGAAAATCTATTCAAAAGTATTGCAATTAAACAAAAGTTTTCAACGCATTCAGTGAAGCGTTTCAGCTATTTTTAGAACGTACAACTTTATGAATTATTCTTTTGTAACTGCGTAGAAAAGGACAAAATAACAGAAAGTTTTAATTAAATGCCTTGTTGTAACACAATTCTATTAAGAGGAGGGGATAAGTAGATTTTTCCTTACAATTGACAATTAAAAGTTGGATTTAAATTAAAGTTCAAAAATATATAGGAGAAATACACATTTAACAAGAAACAGAAACGTTGTTAAGTTGAACATGGTTGCAGATTGTTTCAATTTGAATTACATTAAATAATTTTATAGTAGAATTATTTAGTTTCAGATCGGAATAATTAACTTGCTGAATTATGAACGACGTTAAGCTATAATGAAGGGAAATTTAAATATGCAGTACATTTCAACAGATTTGAGTAAATGCAACCAAGGCATTTGATTCTGGGATTATTAAATTGATTTTACTAAATACAACTTTATTGTAGAGCATTTTTGTGTCATCTTATTTTTTATTTGACTTCGTGACAAATTACAAATTACATGATATGAATATTTTACTACATTCCTTTGAAAAAATTCGAGACTTCCAGAAGGCTCCCTGAACTTTTCCGTTTTATTGGAAATTAATATTGGTGAAAAACTTCTTGCAAGCGGCGTGGAGTGGCATAGCAACACTCATCCACTTTTGTTATCTCCACTGTGTGTTACGTCTTCCAAATGGGAATACAGTTTCTGTTGTTTTACATGATAAAATACTTATTTGCTGTCATTTAATAATTACGCCAATGCTCAATGTAGCGTAACATAATATATTTGTAATAATAATAATATCAATAACGTATACATTGACATACCTATATTTCATACCATTGTTAGCCAACGGAAACCAGCTACGCAAGAAATGGCGCCAATCAAGGCTGACAGACGTACGAGTATGAACAGACGAGTCGTCTGTCAGACAGAGAGACAGTGTTACCTATATTTCCAACTAATCGTAAGGACAGGTCTTAGAGGCATAAGTGAAATGCTAAATACAATGAAATCAGAAGAAGGAAAAGCGACGGACGGTTTGGATAGTTGCGAAAGTCTAATAGTCATACTAACGCTACGGCAACCAATACTATTTGGAAAAGTTGTTGGTTTTCCAGTGATAGAATTTTCAAAAAATAGGTAGCTAAACAATTTGCTGTCATATATGTAAGTTAGATCTGGAGGGCTCAAAGTTATGTACGTAAAACAAAAAACATTGTTTATACTATTTTCAACAGTTAAAAATATTAATAAAAACTTTTGTTCAATTCTAACACTATTTGTATTTTTTGACAAAAACATTAATATGTGTGAAATAATATATATACATACATTAATATATTAATATATATATATACATTAATATATGTGTAATATATATGAAATGTGGTACCCTTTGAAAATTATCCATGTTCTTATCCGAAGATGCCGACCTCCGTTAAAAAAAATCTGAATTCAATTTTGCTAATTTGAATTTAGATTTAAAAGCTGGAATTCTTCTTTCTTGGATGTTAATTTTCATAAAAATTTCCCAAACAGAAATGTTTACCAAGAAAGAGCCAGAACGGTGCCTTTGAGCACTGATTGGATCGTTAAAAACATTGCATAGAAAAAAAATTACATACAATTTTTGACTTACACGTCAGCATTCGGAATCCAAATGCGCGTGACAGGTACTAAACATAGCGCATATAATTGCAACGATATTATATGTCTTTCAATTTTCTTACACATATAACAAGCAAACTCTTTCCTCATTAGTAAAATTTCAAATTAGTCTCCTTGGCTGAGGTTTCGCTAGATAATTGTGATTCCAATAGTGGAAAATAAAAATATATTCTGTATGTATTTATGTTTGGATGATTGATTCAAACAATTTGTATAACAATATGTGAGAGTAGACGCCATTTTTGACGTTGACTTATTGTACGTTCTTACTGCCAATTACTAATATACTTCTGCACACAACATGCAGAGCAGGTGTTCTGGTGAGTTTGACTGAACACAATGCTGTAAAAGACGGTAACTTCGATATATTGAATAAACGCATAAGCAGTATGAAGTGTTTTATTTATATTACTCATGCCTGTGATGGCAATTAATTAAAAAACTGTTTAGAAGACTGTCGAAATAGATTTTTGTTCAATTTGTCCGTAAAAAACGGTAAAAACAAGTCGACACATAAGGAGATTTGAACTTCATCTAGATCAGACTGAAACGACAAAACGTTTGCTAAAACTTAAGATGTTAAACATTTATGTCTATTTTCGTCTTCTGTAGCTGACCATCGGACAACAAAACTAATAAAAGCTTCCCCAAATATTTGCAGCTGCCCCTTTCAGTGAGTTTAAATTGGAATGCATGTAATGTAATATCCCATTAGTGGAATACAAGAGAATTTGTGTTTGTTTTCCATTTTATATTATAGCATTGTATATCTACTGTTTTTATGATACAACACTTTTATTTTTTTCTCTTAAATAAAATTCTTTATTTTAAGAAAGTAAAATTTTAATATTTTTATATAAAAAAAAAGATAACTGAATTGTATATCCAAACAAGAGACGACCTTATTGTCATATTTACGTAATGAAATTACTTTTCTATTATTGTTATGCGCTGTATTTTGAATTTATGTTAAGTTATTATGGCCTATGGCATTGAAACTGCATATTAAAAGACTTGTCATCTACTTAACCAAAGAATTCAAGGACATGAAATATGGACTTTCTGTAAAAAGCGATTTTTCTTTAATACTTTTTACATTAAACGACGCGTTTTTAACCATGCCATGAAACAGTAAATTTCACAAAAAAATATTAATATCACCAATTATTTGATATATTAGCCCAAACACCTAGTATTTGAAATATAGCTTAATAAGTATTGTCGTAAAAATCATACTGGGAATAAGTCTAAGAAAAATTTAAACAGAAATTGAACAATCATTGAATTTCTTCTTACACGACTACTTCTTTATTAAAGGCTGTATGAGTTTGTAATGATATTCGTGTATAGATGTAGTCGATTTTCGTTCATGTAGCGCTCAGCCATCTCCACAAACTTTAAATTTTAAAAAATATTAAAGTCCTTGGCCTATGCGGCTCATACTCATCATCATAATAGAAAGTTATATGACAAGACAAAAATGAATCACACAACAATTGAACTGTTTTTCGGGCTGTGTAGAAAATGGTACCGTCTTGTTGGAACTACAAGTCATTCGCATCCATATCTTGCAATTTGGCTGCAAAGAACTGGATAATGATGTTGATATTTCGGTGATGCATCTGAAAGAGTTTGGTATTGAACAACCACGCGTGTGTTCTAAGAACTACCAAAGCACGTGATTCAGTTTATTGACAATTCAAGAATTTGCTTGGATTGTTAGATCGAACGCTCTGTTGTAGAACTGTCAGAGTTGTCACTGTTTCTATCCTCCAAAATTGCTTAATTAATCCACTTACAGTTGATAAGACTTATATAGCGTTCCTCTAATTAAAAAAAAAAAAAAACGAAGCAATTTCTCTTGCATCTTATGAATGAGATTTGGGAAAGCTTTTCACATGCATTCCATTTTTATACCCACTCAATAGAACCTACAGTTTAACGACTATTCTGAATGTCACAGTTTGAAAAGCATTTACTTGTCCTGGCGATTACTCGACCATTCGAAGTGTTCGTAATGATAGGACTTTATATTGCGGTTCCAACCTACGATTACGACGTTGGTAGTCATGTGTTCTAACCATAATCCTCTAACTAATGATTTATTATTATTTATATCTTCTTCAGTATCCGCATAATCTGTTTTACTCTATCGCACAAATGGCGCAAAATGTAAATATTGGCTGATTTAAGGGGCACTCTTATTTTATAAAAGCTCTCTTCCAAATGAACGGGTAATACAATTTTGTAAAGCAAGTAAGCAAATTGTAATTTACAACAAAAGGCATTACTTTCCATTCTACTGATGAAAAATATTAGAGCTGCTCATGTACAATGCGGCCTCTATGCATTTGAATCAAAGTTAGAGAAAATTTCGTCGGGCTTTTAACACTGGCAGTGTCGTCAGTAAAACTAAGCTGTGAATCGGCCAGAATACTTAATTATATCCTTATTAATCACGAATGCTAAACGTCAGACAGCGTATAGTCAAAATTCCTCCTACGAAAAGTAAGAATAAATATTTTTAACAGATATATTCCAAGAGGAAGTGCCCGAAATTTAACAATTTAAGTAAAAAACAATTCAGAAGTTGAATTGACTATTTTTACGATTCTGACTTCAACGGTTTTTGTACCACATCTGGTTGGGATCCTAATAATTTAAGTTTTGGACAATACCGCCATTTAGTTCTTTAGCTCGGACGGTAACTTTATTTTTGTTCCTTCTCGTTTATTGCATTTTCCTGAAAATTCGATTTCCGTAAATTAAAATGTGCTCCTTAAGTTTGATCATATCACCTTCTGACTTTAGATATAGACTGATGTGATTTTGTTCTGGTTGGATTCGAAAGTTTGTACTTTCATTTCCATTTGGCTTCAGGCGGCTGTGCTATTTATGCTCTATTTATATTTTTATACCTGGGTTATTTATATTTTTACTCCTTTCTTATATATACCGGTTAATTTTTCGTTTTCAAAAGTAAAGTTAAGTAAAACACACGTAAAGCTATGATTTCGATCAATCTTTTTTTTCATTACAATGCTTGGAACTTGCCATTGTATAGCAAATACTCATACAGTGTAATTTAAATGACCGTCCCTGGATTGGTTGGATAATTTTGAGGTAGTTTTCTGCCACTTTTTTGCACATTTCAGGCGGTATCTCGGCGATAGCTTAGCGAATGTTGGTTTTCAAATAAACCTGCGTTTGATAATTATTCGCGTAAACGCAGCCTTTGACGTAGCGCTACAAAAAAAATATAACTGCGTCAAATCGCATGATCTTACGCTTTCTGGAAACTTCTAATGCAATAAAACCCAAATCGGATATATTGCATGGCTTCTGGTACCGTCTTGTTGAAACGAAACATCTTCCAGTTCATGATCTTCAATTGCAGGTCAAAAATATCGATTAGCACATGGCCATCACTCTGAATTGACGGTAACGGTTTCTCGGAATATTCGAAACACTTTCACTAACAGACAAAATATTTTCGGCAGTGCGTACATTGCGATGATGCACAGGCATGACCACATTTGTAACGCTTCCAGTCTACTTAAATTTCATTATAATCGTGTCAATTCCTTTTGCAGTAGATCAATTGTAACGAACATAATCACCCCGTTATGCACTAAAAGTGCTCATACTCGAATCACCACTTTTGTATTAAGTTTTATCTATTTTTACGCGTTTTTCGGTTATTAAGCGATCCATATTCGTAAATGGCAAACCTTTCACAAAATAAATAACACTTCCGATGACAGGTATTTAACAGCTGTTAGCCTTGCCAGACCGGCGGACCATATCATTTATCGTCTTAGATTCAGTCATTTTGTTATGGGAGAGTTTCATTTTTGGTCCCTTAATTCCCCGTTTTAGCCCTATAAGTGCGAATTTTTGAAACATCCTCCTCATCACATTCATATCCTGGGAGAAAAATATGCACTTCCAATTTCATGACCTTAACATTTTTCCAGTCTGGTATAATTATTTCCCTGGTATACTTATCTTAAAGTACCATCTCAAAAAATGTCATCTTATCATGTGACAGCCCCGTAATAGTATTATTTACTTTAATTTTGGTGACTCCAGCATAAGCCGTTCGACTTTATCAATTGCACCATTTTTTCTCAATTTTTCACGCTTTTTTAAACTTGTAAAAAGCGTTTAGTTTGCCCCTTTCTTCTTGCTCTGGCCCCTAAAATTACGAATCTCCAAAATGCCCCTTTTGGATGTGACTACACTATAAAAGTAGAGTACTCGTATACAAGCGCAGCTTCATGAGAATTAGTTCCAGTTATCTGTTACACACTTAGTTACGCCTAAAAATAAAAATCGCGTTAAATGTTTTCGTCCCATGCATTTATTCTGTAAGGGGAATGTGTACCATAATGTTGATGGCCTTAGCTTCAATCCATTCACCATATTTCTCTCGTCTTTACCAGCTTTATTCCATAAAAATACGAATTTCGAAAAATACGCTTTGCTGTAAGCGGAATGAACACCTGAAGGTATAAAAGTAGCAAAATTACATTCTTAAGGACGATGAGCGCACCAGTTTTCATGATTCAAGTTTTACCCGTTTAGTCAGCCCAGTGGGTTAATTTTAATTCTTCTTACTCCCTCTTTAGCCTGTAGGAGCAACAGCGATGCCAATTACGGTTATTCTGCGTCTAGCCTTTTGAGCTGGGCGATCCTGTCATATTTTGTTCTTTGCTCAAAAGTTACGAATTTCGAAAAATGTCTTCTTATCGCCCGCCTGCTCTGTATGGGCGACATGGACAGCAATCTTCATAATGCTAGCTCTAACCGTGTGAGTTTTGCGATGGTCCAACTTCATCCCTTTTTACCCTGTTTTTATCCCTGAAAATTTTAAATTTGAAAAATCATTTCACTTAACATGTCTAATGTGGAAATGTAACCCCATTCTTGTTCTGAGCTTGACGATGATACCGAATTTGCCCATTTTTACTCCGTTTTTAAAGCTTAAAGTATGAATTTTGAAAAATTACTTCTCATCTCATTTCTATTTTAGAAGTGGATTAGGTACATTAATTTTCATGATTGTAGCTCTAACTGTTTGAACTTGGCGATGTTATCTGATTTTGTTGCCTTTTCCCTCGTTTTTAACGTTAAAGCACGAATTTCGAAAAGCCAATATTCATAATAACGTAATAATAACGTAAAATGTCTCGTCGCTTATCTGCTTGTCTGACATCTGAAAGTAAAAGTAAATTTGACATTTAGAAAACTTCCCCTAACTCTTATAATATATTATTATTATTATAATACATTACTTGTTGCAGTCTCGTAATTCTAACCATCACACCAAATAAAGGATGTAATTAATTCCAAGATTCTTAGCTGGTCTTTCAATAGAAATTTGGGTAGCTCTTCCGTAAAATTGTTCGTCCAATAAATGCATTGCTATTAGGATATTTAAGTTTGACTTGAGTTTTATAAACTTATACCTTATTTACTACTATAAGTAGTTATGCATTTTGTCTTTTCTTTTGCCTCCTGTTTCATCACACCACAGTGAGACACTTTGTCTTCCGAGTCAGCCAAACCAATGAATGAATGACTGAATGAAATATAATATAAGAAATAATAATAACATGGATAATGGAAAAAACACAGAAGTATTTTTAACCAAAGCCACTGAAATAAATACGCGAGCGGTCTTTAACCTGGCGTGGCGGCAGTTACGCAGACACTGACGACGCTAGTAGTGGGCTGGTCTGGCAGATAATTGGATCCTCATCCTCAGCTAAATTGAAAGGAGGACAACGTCAACAGATATATTTCCATGTATACATATATACACACACTAAAACAGCCATTTACTAAACGCCCCTAAAAAGTTTCTCTTTTCATTTTGCAAACACAGAAGGATAGTGATGAGCAACATCCAACAAAATGGATAAATTTCCTCTAAGTCAGTATAGTGGAATTTCTTCACTTGTCATGTAAAGGAATCTATCAGGTGGATTTCAAGAGAATCTGGCCGACATAGTGACCATGGAGTTGATTGATTGATGTTTGGGGGTTTTTCTGCATGGCGTTATTTAACAAATGTATCTACTTGATATCAAATCGAAAGACTACACTAAGGTAATTTAAAATATTCATAAAACAAACAACAACAACAAAAACAATTTAGCTGAAGATCACTTCAGGAAATGTTGTTTATATAAAACATAACACCATATGATAATTTATTTAGGGGCCTGTGAAAACTCATGGAACTTATGAGTCTCTAATCTAATCATCTGTTATGCATTCTATCAATACTCATAAGCAGCGAGAGGCAATAAATGCCTGATAACATGGTATCAAAATGTACATACATATGTTAAAGAACACTTTCTCTCTCCTCGTGGTGCTGAGTGCCGTTTTATATAGAAAATAACTCACTTTTGATAGTATTTTTCTACTAACTAGTTCCTTTCTCATATAATATTCTCTTAACAATCTGCTTCGAAATTAATTTCGTTTTGGATAACAAACCATGTCTTGTGAACTGAGTTTTTCGAGAATAAACAGAATGTGAGCAAAGCTATAAAATATATTTCTCTCCAAATTTATGTTTAATACGTGTACAGTGAAACTGTGCTGAACTTTTTTTAACACATCAAAAAGACGGTTAAAATGAGAGTTGTAATAAATAAAACAATTTGGGTAAATTTTCCTTACGATTGTCGAAAAATTCATGAAATTGGCTTCTAAATCTGAATTTCTTCACTACTAGATAGCCACCAAGGCCACAAATAGTTCAAGAGAAAATAATTCAAATAATCCAGGCTCTTGCATATGCGAGTGCTAATCAGGCGAACTGTCGAGCGATATATGAATGTTTAATCATAATCTATGAATAACACCATGTTGAGAAAATATGACTTCTTGGAAAATTACATAATACCTATAACATTAGAGTCACCACTGAGTAAATGAGTGAACTTTGAAATCCGAAAAACTTTGTTTGAAAAAAATTTTGAATTTAAATTGCAGTTTCAGTGTAAGACTTGCTTTCCTAAAATCTTTGCGTATCTTGAAAACCACCATAGCAGAAACTAATGATTCACATAAACTATCTCTATCTCCCTTCTTCTCTTTATCTCCCTGTAAGGATAAACTGAAAATATTGCAAAATATTTCTGGAAGTTTTTTTTTTTTTGGTCAAAAGAAATGTGTGCGATAAAACGTTGAACTTTTTTGTTGGTAAAATTTCTGTCATATCCTTAATATAAACTAAATTTAAAGGAAGACATTTATTTTCGATTTGTTGAGAACACAGTGAAAACTACCATTTTAGAAAATTGTCGCCACAGTCATTGTAATAAAATCTGTTCCTTCATAAGCAAATGAAATTATTATAATCGTATTATTAAATACGAAGCGGGGTATTACGCTAATTGTAGCTTCTAAAAGTATCAGAAATTATATAAAAGTACCGACTTTAACAGCTTTGCTCACAAGACTTTGGTAAACTTGTTCATAAGACTTATGAGCAACACAGCTTGAAATATGTTGTCCTTTGGGTTCTAACGTATTCCCCCTAAGTTTAATTCATTTGTTCAAAATTCAATTCTTATCCCTACCTTAGTTTGTATTTATATATATGTATGTACATGGGGCATGCCAATAATTAATACTTAATCCTAATTTTGTCATCACTCCGTTTGGAAGCTCATGACAATGATTACCCACGGAATCAACGTTAATTGTGCTATTCCATTTGCATTTAAGAAAGCTCAAAAAAATCCAGGCATACAATTAAATTTGCAAAGGTAGGCCAATTTCCTTAAAATCAGCACTTTCAAGAAAATGTTGCTTAGATACCACCGATCCCCCCCAAAATTTCCACTTACGGTTGAGTGCCGAGGCAGGCGTAGCGGTGGAAAATGTTATGGTGGCACATGTAAAGGATTTATGGGACGCATATTTTTGGTAAACAACCACAAAATAATAAGAAATGTCTCAACTCATAAATAATAACATAAAAATTAGGAGACAAGTAACCAGCACAAACTAAGATCCCGCTATACTTACCCTCCGCTTAAAGCAGTCACAAAAAGGAACGACTAAAGCAGCGGCGAAGTAGAAGACCGACGACAGTAACAACACAATTGGGCAGCAGCGGGAAGGAGAAGGATGAAAAAATGCCATAAATGCTGTAAGGAAAGCCAAAAATTCCTTCTGGAATAAAAACATGTTGACAGCTTGAAAACAAACATAATTTTTTTGCATACAGTCACACAGGGGCGCTCACACACACACACGTGTATATACAGTTGCATAAATTTTCTCAAATCAACTCATGTGTGTATGGACGTATGTGTGCATGGATATGAATGTTGACACTCATGTGCTTGTGGATGAACTTCCACATCATTGTGTACGTCCATAAGTATTTTTTCGCTACAAGCAAGTAGCTTATCCTTGCAAAGGAAAACAATTAACTTCTTTTTTGGGTTAGTGTATGCATGCGAGAGACTTTTCATCATTGGAGAACTTGAAGAAGATTTTGTATTACTTGCCATCATCGTCTCCAATTGACAATTTGTCCATATTAACTAGGTTTTAACTAGGAGAGAGAAAGAGAGGCGGTAACTTTGCTTTATGCCTTGAATTCAGAATGGTGTCTGTCAAAGATCAGAAGAATTGGTGAAAGAGATGAGAATGCTACAAAAATAATCATGACAGCATTTCATTATGATGCAATGCGGCTTTAATTCGTACCCACAGTCATCGCGACGCATTTTAAGACTTGAGAAAAGTCTTCTTAACGTAGTAAAAGAAAGTTAGTCTGTGAGACAAACAATCTTTTTGGAAATTGCAGATTACGTTTTAAGCAACAAAAATATTAAATAGTCAAACTAAGCACCAAAGTAATGACGACTAAGACGTTTTGTAATTATCCTGTGTGAAATGCATGAAGTTTGTTCTTGGAATCCATAAATGGTTCCTCGAAATTAGAAAATACAAGGATCTAGAATTCAGATATCGTTCATACGTTTTATGGAGTGCACAAATTTTGTGATCCATTATTTCTGTTTGGTTCTATTGTTAACAATTTGTGGTTACAGTTCCAGAAAAATGCAATCTCTGAACAGTTTGTAGTTCTACATAAACGTCTTTCATTTGGTGAATGCTAGCCAACCATAATTTATTGCTACAAATGAGAGGCGAAGGCTGCAATCCTATTACGACCACACTCTTTATTACGACCAGCTTTAAAAAAAATTGGTTTAGTAATTATTTGCAGAATTCTTTTCCGGTTATCTTCTTCAGATTCATTCTTTCTGTTTTTGGATATTCAGAATGCCGCTCAGTGATGCCGCTTTAGCTCATTACCTGCTCAAAATTCCGTAATTATAATTGGTTACGCAATGTTAACCATTATTACTATACTAAGTGGTAGCAAATTAAAATAAATTCAGGCATTGTTCGGTATGACTAATTATCTTTGTTATCTAAGCAACTAATAATTGAATGCAAATAATTTTCCTGTGAAATCTATAATTACATAGAGTGCTTGTTTTCAAAACAAATTACTCCTGGTTTTTCAAATTGTATATCTTTTTAGGAAATTTATTGTTATTTGGCAGTTGCTATCTATTTGACAATCTTACAACAGTTACCTGGTTACGAAAATCTTTGTAGGGAAATATAAATAAAGGATCCTATAAAATACAATTGTTAGTCCATGTGTGTGTGTTGGTAGGGACAATTGTCATATTAGAATTGTTTATCATGAACTCAAACAATTTCTAAGAACAATTTCTAAAGCTTTTTGAAACATACAACATAACGTCATTTAAATATCATTGACGAGCGCAGAGTACAGTAGGCGTTAAAAAAAGTTCATTCTTAAAAAGCCAAATAAATGCAAAGGCGAGCTTAAGAATCTGTATATGATTCTTGAAATGACTGAATGAATGGACACATTTCTAAGTTCAGAAGTAGATATGATACGATACGTGCATGCTTATAGGAATATTGGTATCCTGAGCTGATGAAAATACATTTCCAAAGATAATTGGCCATTTTATATGATTGAAAATAAATTGATGTACATGTAGTATGATTAATATTATTTGATCAAATAATATCACGCATACGTGCAGGGAAATATCTACCAATATTTTTAGAGAACTAAGCCGACTAAAATACTTTATAATGTAACTGATATTGACTATTAATAGGACACAATATGGGAATGTATGCATGTTTGGTAAATTATATCTTTTTTTCGTAAAACAACTGCATGACCAGTTGTGCGGTTACATAATGAACTCAAACGAATTCGTACGGGAGGATTTCTTGAACAAAATTATGCAAATCTTCTTTGTACAATGTTTTAACTGCCGTTTTTTAGTTGTGTTCCCACTTCCATTCAATTTTGTAAGAAACATAGAAAAAAAATTTTTGTCACATGTAGTCCGAATATCAAAATTACTGCCTAGTTAATTTCGATGAGTAAATTTTCGGTCACTTTAAAAAATATCCTAAAGTTCTAATTATCGTATTAAAAATCACCAGAAAAGTTTCGCAAACATCTTTTTGGAGTATAATAACTTGTTTTTTGAGATAATAAATTTTAATTTAGCGTTTTATACTGACAGGTTTCATAACAAAAAACTTGTTTTATCCAATGAAATATCGCAATAAGGCAGTACGAATGTATGTATATAACTCAATTTAATTGGATTTTGGATTTGGGCCACTACCATCTGTAAATAATTAGAATAAAAAACGAAAGGCATTTTTTACTTCAAGTGAAAAACAAACTAAAATTCAGTAGTGTGACTTATCTCCATCTTAATATGGTAATCTCGACTATTCCGGAAAGAGAACGATAAAGTTATCTGTATTTGGAAAATTATTTTTCCAGCAATTCTTACTTCGATTTAAAGGCCACCACTTACGAAGAATATTTTATCCTAAACATTGAACATTGTCAGTTTCAATAATCATACAGTTTTAAAAAAGGACTTAAAAGATTCGTTTCAATTTGTTGTCTTCTGTAGCCTCTGTTTATGTATAAAGTACTACATTTTGTAGAATATTGAGGTCTTCAAGTCTTTCAATAATTTATTATGTTAGCATTTATTTATAATTCTTCGAGACACATCTCTAGAACTAAAACAAATAATATGAGTGTGGTTTTGATGTCAGAAAATTGACATTTTTCAGAACACATTACGATATATCTTGAATAATGTTTATCGCACTTAAAATCTCTGATCATATTCCTGCAAATATAGCTGTCAACATTTGTCAAAAATGAAAACTTTTTCGGGCTCCATATTGCGATGTTTGAAAAATTAAAGCCAACTGGGCAGACTATTTCCAGTTTAAAGAAAGCTTTAATCATGTTAAACTAGTTCGGAATGGAAGTTACATTAAAGACAAGAATACATTGCTATTAATTAATTAGAAACCTGGAACCGTTGTTGAAATAAGCGAGAATTGGATTGTTACTAGTATGATACTGTTTGCGTTCCCGAGTAGTTAAAAAATACACAAAATATATGATTATATATAGTAGGTTGCTGGAATTTTGGTTCATTACAATCGAAGATCGTTATATCTCATTTAAAAAAAATTCAGTTAAAATTTAATAGTGCAAATTGTACTTTTTCCTATGACATTTTGTTCAGCATTTTTGTTCTGACAAACTTTTGAATATGGCAAATGATACTTTCTGATTTCCCCGAACTGGAGTGGGAATTGTGGCATCTATTTAAGTTTTTGTGTAAAATATTCGCCATGAAGGCACAAAGCTATATAAAGACGTCAGATCATCCATTATAAAGAAATTTGCCATAATAGTAGTCTACTATAAAGTTGATATTTACATGAAAGACAGAAACAACATCATTGAGGCAGAAGAAAAAAAACACCATAGATGGAAATTTCAATATAATTGGTGTACCTTACAACCGAAGTCCTCTGTACATAATACAGCCAGTTAAAACCCATTATCGGATTTTTGAAGTTCTCAGGTTCTAATATCAATGTAAGTGACTGGTAACCCAACCGTATGATTGGATCGAGGTTAGCTGGACTACTTGCTTTCGGTTGCTGCATTACGAAAAACAAAACAACGATTAGAAAAATCCTGGTTTTTTCTTTTGTTAAGCGATTATTTGTAAAATAATTAAGTTTAAGTTTAAGATAATTTGTGTATTAGAAATAATTTTCAACTGTAATACGTAAATAATGCATTAAATTTGGCGACCTCTATTCTGTGGCAAACATTTAGTAATTGTTGACGAATAAATGTCTTACAAAACTAACACAAACAAATTTATATCCGCCCTGTTTATAAATTAAAACAAGAAGAGCGTACCAATTATGTTTCGTAATGTTCATGCAATTAGGGTTCCTAACGTATGCTTAATCTAAAATCCTTGCCATGT
Source organism: Philornis downsi (assembly GCA_019455685.1). Taxonomy (NCBI): domain Eukaryota; kingdom Metazoa; phylum Arthropoda; class Insecta; order Diptera; family Muscidae; genus Philornis; species Philornis downsi. The sequence continues at coordinate 698,801 of JAHXMU010000808.1, forward strand.
TACTATACTAATACGCTATTTTGTTCGAAATGCTATACTAACATTAAAAACACGACGCCAAGGAATTTAATTCATATGCTGCGTTCTCCAATACATCATTGACATTGTTTGTTAACTACGATAGCGTTGAATTTGAACAGATTCATTAACTGTGGCTCATATTATGCGCAAGCGTTACGATATGTTTTTCTACTTGTTTCGGTCTGAACCTTTCATTAATTCCCATTTCCCTCAGTTGCTTAATCGTTTCCTGTGAACTATTTTTCATAGAATACATATTAATTAAAATTCCCAAAGGGACCTACGGTTTACATTTAGAAAAAAAAAAATGTAATTAACTGGTTCATTGTTTATGACAAACACGAACGCATTCACTGACACACACATTTGCGCATACAAACAAGTTGATACAGGTAATTTGAATGTTGTGTTCATTTGGTGGAGCTGGAATTTCTTATTCAATTTCTAATCTTTTATGATACGTTTATTGGGTTGTTACTACAACATTAACATTCGGCTCCAATAACATTTTGTTCACAAAATTCAATAAACGTTTATGCAAGTATAGGTAAATATTTGCTTTTAATGCCTATGTGTGGTACTCTATTCCTACCTGTACACATATACGGTGCGTGTACATATGTGGATAACTGTAATACAAACTATTGTGACGTGAGCCAAGAAAGGAGCAAAAAGTCATCATCACATTATTTGGGGATTGAAACACACGTATACTCGTATCCATGTACGTTGTCCTTGTCTGTATGTGTTTTTTTTTTGTCAGAAAACAACTTCATGCTCATGTGTTTGTAAAACAATCCTTTGCTGTAACTTAAATATTTATTGGCTTAATTTGCTATAGAGACTTGATGTTTTTGTTCCTGCGAAAAAACAAAACATTTATATTCAAACCCACACACACGTTCTCGTTTGTACATTGAATGCCAATCTCTTGCCACTTATACATTCACAAACAAGCTATCATTTGAGAATACAGACACACTCATGCACAGAGCCAAACGCAGATCAGGTCTTTGTTTAAGTAAGTTATAAAAATTGTGGCATACAAATTTATATCTTGAGCTAAAAATAGAAATCTTGTTAAACTACCACATATAAACAAAGGAAAAGAATGAAAAATAAAACACAAAAAACGGAAACAAGCAGACACACAAACATACAGAATTTTACACATAAAAAGAGAGGAAAACAAAAAATTTTCGCAAACAATAAGGACGGCAAAGGCCTCAGCAAATGCATTGGCAGCATTTTAGTCTTTGCTTAGGCACTTTCTTCCCGTTCTTCCTTAGATATCAACACACTTCCTTCACATATACACAGGAACTCACACACGCACATTCACATACACAAACAAACACACAGAGATATACATATGTAGATGTATCGAGATCGAAAGACACAGACACAGTTACTCAGAAATACCCACATTTATTTTCAGTTCTTTGGCATGAAAATGTTTCGGCACTTCGTTTTCTTTGGATCTTCCTTTTTAATGTCATAAAAAAGGAAAATATTTGTTTTGTGCTTGTTGTTGTTTTCTCATTCTTATTTTGGCGAAAATTGCTTCAGCAAAGACAAAGCTATAAAAAATAAACGTTGGAAGTTTTGCTATTTGGTTCTTGGTTCTTGAACTAATAAAAAATCCTTTAAGTAACCTCAGCCATACGACGTTAAATTGTTGACTTTTATTTAGACACTTTGGTTACAAACATATCCACGAACTAAAGACATTCGCAGGCTCAGAAGGATATTACAAAAAAAAAAAAACAAAAAGAAAAATAAAACAACCCAGGCGGCAACAAATTGCATGAGGATATTTGTAGCTAAAGAATAAACGGTTAATGGTTGCTATTTTTGGCTTTGATGATCCTCTGTGATTAAAACAAATTAAATATGAAATCGAAATCTTAATGAAATCTGCTTAAGTTGATTGCCGCAAAAATGTATCACAATAATAAAGAATAATATATATAATATATAGCGTAAGAGAACCCACTGAATTTGATTATGTGTTGGAGAATGGTGCTATATGAAATCATAATCGAAGCTCAGTGTTCGAAACCGAGGCCGCAAATCATCCAAACGAAACCGTATACAGGATGGACAATATTGGTGAAACTACTGCCCATAGTTGGAAGAAATAACCTTTGAAAACATCCCATAAACGAACCGTCCTACATATTTTGTTTGTTTTTGAATTTGAGTTATCCAAGTGGAAAGCAAAGAAATTGTTTAGTTTAATATGAACCAATCAAATCAGTTGATATTTAGGCCCATATTTTTATATACAAAGAAAATGTTTGTAAAAGAAAGTATGAAGTATGGATATATATTTAGCTAAGCAAAATTATCCTACGAGTTCGGTTTTATAGCAGGGGAATCATTTTGCTTTCTGAAATACCATTTACTAAAATTCTTGGCATTTATTCAATTAAAAAGGACACTCACTTTCCCAAGACGTAAAAAGGACAACGGTTGTACGAGAAAACAAGCTGGCACAACTACAAGTTAATTGTATTATGAAAATCTGTGTACCACAGATCTGACAACGACATGTCACACTCTTCTTTATTCTGCACCTTATTTAAGATAATTATCGATTTAAATTATTAAAACAGAACGCTTAACAGAATACCATTGCATAACATGCAATATGTGTTAATGTATTCGAGGCAATTTGTCAGTATGGACAATAACAAGTATTTATTTAACATATTTATAAAATGTGTAAATTACCGAAGACAGTTATTAAAAGTATCCCAAGTTAAGGTTTTTCACATTTCGGACAGATGTCGTTACATTCACATTTTAGGAATTTTTTGCTTGGGATTTTAAAAACTTGATCTCTCTCAGCAACAGCAGCTAAAAGGCGCTCTTCTGGAGACAAATTTAAATTATTTTTGTGGTTTAACATTTCATTTTCGAGTTCTGGACTTATTTGCATTTTATCGATTTTTTTTCATCTGGTTATTTTAGCGATTGATTGATGTAATTTTTTTTTGGATAGCGTTTTTGTTTTCTTTAGACAATATCCTTATATTTTGGCAACTTTTTTCATTTTCCACAACTTTTGGACCCCGAAAAACAGATCATGTTCAAGTTTGACTTGCCTGCAACTTGATATTTCCCGAATCTCTTAGCAAGTTGAAATGGTGTTTGTTTATTGGCGGTTCGAACAACTTGGTGCTAAGTTGAGAAAAAGTCATACTTTGGTCATTAAGTTTTTTAACTATTGAGTTAAGTATTGAGTTACCTTTCTAATAAATAGCTTCACTTCAAAAAATGTTCCATATTTTCCATTGATTCCAAAATTTCTTATGATCGACATTGAATACTGCTTCACATAATCCTCAATATCCGTTATCTTCGCAAACTATTTCAGAAATTCTGAATTACTTTCCTATTTTTTAGTTAGGCCACTCCTTCCGAGTTCTACGCGCTGATTGTAATTGGAAATTTATTTTCGTTCCCATGTAAGATTGTAAATTAGTATGCAAATTTGAAGTTGACTATTTGTGTTTTTCACTGGCTTATTGGATGCCAGTCTACTCTCAGTTTGGCAAATAAAATCAGCATCTACAAAACCATATTGAAGCCAATATGCACATACGGCATCCAGTTGTGGGGAACGGCATCGGTTTCTAACATAAATAAACTACAGAGAAGACAATCAAGAATACTCCGCCAAATTTGTGGTGCCCATGGTATATTAGGAACGATAACATACACAAGGATTTAGACATTCCTTATATTTCTGAAGAAATAAGAAAATTAAGCAGGTCATATATATCGAAGTTGTCCTCCCACTCAAACCCAATCGCTCAAAACCTTCAATACTTTCCCGGTCATATACGGCTAAGAAGAAAGCACACGCTAGACTTGGTCCGGTGATACAAAATTCGGCTCACCAAAAATAAGATCCGGCAATGGCAGTGTACTTTAGTTTAAGATAGGATTAAGATTTGAATACTTATTTTAAATTTCAAAATAAGATTCAATAAAGAAAATGAATAGAAAAAATAATTATGTTTGTCATGGCTGTTCCAATGTGTGGTTATCCACTTTGGGATATCAAAAGACCACCATAGATTCTCACCAGGGTATTTGAATTTATTTTTATAGTTTCTCGAGAATTGAGTGCATTCTTATAACCAAAAATAGTTGCTACTTTGAATCATAATACGTTATTATTAGATTTCGAGTTTTGAAATACGAAGTTTAGTAGCTGTACTTTTGTAAACCTCCCTCACGTTTTCGAAATACACGCGATGCACTAGTTTTTTTTTTCAATATTTCTGTGTATGATTAAGCCAACTATGTGGCAAATATAATATCTGCGACGACTTTCATTTCAGTTTTCTATTTGTTGCAGGTAATTTCAAGGGAAATTTTATCAAAAAAGCATTTAGAAATTTGAAAAAATGTATAGGAGATCTTTTCAGCCGTTTCACAACAAAATATTGATAATTTTATATTATTACCAAAATTGTTTTCTAGGATGGATTCACACGATTAGCGTACTGTGAAAATGGTGGTCTTTAGCAATTTATTTTCCTATTTTTTCCTAGAGCGGCGCATTTACGAGAACGGTCCCAATACTGGCCGACCTAACAAATAACACGCAGAAAAAATTGGGAAAAATGTTCTTTATTTTTCAACATAATACCCATTTAGCTCGATACACGTTTTTCAGAAATATACAATAGCTTCTGTACCTGTACTGTCAAACTCCTTCAAATAGCCATCAACCGCAGACTCCACCTCTTTATTGTTAACAAATCCTTCATCACCGAGCCTGTTTTTCAAGTTTGGAAATAGAAAATTGTTCTAGTGAGCTGAATCTGGCGAATAAAGTGCGTGATGAAGCAATTCGAAATTTAATTCAGTAGTTTTGGTCATCGCAATAGTGGATGTCTGAACTGGAGAACTGCCTTGATGAAACAATACTTTCGCATAATTTCAGGTAATACTTCTTATTTACCGCACGACCTTGTGGTAAGAACTCCTGATGCACTACACTATGGTAATCGATGAAAACAGTGAGCAAAACCTTGATATTTAATCGGCGTGCTTCAGTCTTCTTAACGCTTCCATTGGGATGATTGGGCTTTGGTTTCAATGTCATAGCTATACACCCATGATTCGTCACCACTTATGACCCTTTTAAGCAAATCTGGATCATCGTTGACGTCATTCAACAATTCCTGAGTGATGCTTATGCGACGTTATTTTTGATCATATTCAGCAAATTTTGAAACGAACTTCGCTGCCACACACTTCATGCCCAACATTTCCGGAAAGATTGCATGGCACGAGCCAACCGATATGCCGATATCCTCAGCAACATCTCTAATTGTGATTCGACGATTCTCCGTAACAATTTTCTTCAATTTTTCAACATTTTCATCAGTTGTTGACGTGCTGGGGCGTCCAGAGCGAGCACACAATCTTTGTTGACTGCACAATGCTAATATACACCTATTCCTCATCACTCTTTGCATCGGAGTATAGGTGTATGTAAGAAACGGTGATATTTTTAAGGCCATTTCAACATTTGAGAACAAATCAGTAAACACTCAATATAAAGTGCAGCTTATCAATAATAAAATATTGGTTGGTTCGCTCTCTTTTTTTCTGGACATCAGCAGCAGCAACATCTCGATAAGTATTCTTTGAACGTTATGTTACAATACTGGTATTTTGCACAGAACAATATTTGTACGTAGGACTAAAATAAAATTAAAAATCTGGTCTTTTCTTTTCTGAAATCTGGAAGTCTGAAATAATTAACTAAACTAAACAGAAATACTAGTATTGCAACAAGTATCAATCATATAAATGTTCATGTTTTGGCTTCAAAATTGTTTGGTTTTTCACATAGAATAACATTTAATTGCCCTCCTGCGTATTGTGTGATGGTTGATGGTGATGATTTATTTAATAACAGAGTAGTATGAAGGGCACAACACACCCCCTTTTGTCCTTTAAGTTTTCCTTAATTATGGTAAAGTGCTTCGCAATTGGAAGACTCTGGGCTTGTATAGATTCCATAATAGCATTTTTCTTTCCAGGAAAAATAATAAATGTCTCTGCTCCCAAGTAGGCCGACCTCACAAATTGTCTTTCTTCTTGATTAAAAATTGTCCATGTCATTCCAATGGGCTAGGTGTGAAATAAAGCAATAACGAAGAAAATCCATAAAATACTGAAAGTTTCGTTTTGTTTCGAAAGGTTTAAATTGAGAAACTTCTTTGCCAAAGAGATTAGATGAGTTTTGTTGCTGTCTCAGCCCCACATTTGCCAATTCTCACTGTAGATTCTAGAAGCAAAAACGCTAAAAAAATGTTAACAATGGCTGCGAAACATTAAAATAGCTTTTATGAAATGCGAACGGTAGCGCTTCATATATATTATAGAGCTACATATAGTTGTACCTATACATACATACTCGTATGTATATTTGTTTTTTTCTCTCGTTGACGTCAAAGTCCCCTACCACAATTTATAATAAAGCAGGCACATTCTTGTTCTTTTTTTAACATTTCGCATATATGTCTATGGTATCGAGACACAAACACACACGCACGCACACATACACACAAGTACGTGGCACTCTGCGACACTTGCCCATTAACACACAAGCAGTCTAAACAGCAAGTACAGTGAGCGACTCTAAAAATTTGTTCTGGGTTTTTGCGACGACACGCACTTAATCCCTTGAGAACACTAAACACACTCACACATACGAACATGACCAACTCACTCACATATACACACCCTCAATCAAGCCTTCCCCAGCCACACACACTGTTATGTTACATTATATGAGTGGGCAAGTCTGCGTGTGTGTGTGTGTGTGAATATTACACCAGAAAAAAGGACATATGCGGCAAACAAAAACGAAATCTTTAGATTTGGCTAAAGCAGAAACCGAAAAACAAAACACAGAAAATTAACATACTTTAAGAGGTTGTGTAGCATACCCTCAGGCTTTACAACTGCATCATGTGGACAACGTCGAAAACTGTTCACATAGCTAATTCAATCTTTCGCCGCTATATAGCGCTATTGCGAAGAAGAGGTTCATATTTGTTGAATGCGTTCCAAACACAGTGGTTGAGGTAAGAGAAAGAGGTTTGTATTGTTAAACAGGCAACACAAAAAAGACGACAGCAAACAACATCAACTACTAAAATGCCGCACCTTTTGTTTATTAAAATATGGAAATGTCACAATAATGTTTCGCAGGCCCAAAAGTACTTCAAAAGTCCGGAAAGATTTTGTATACGATACTAAGAGGAAAACAAAAACAGCACGGCTTTACAAATATTTTCATTCACCGCTTGCCATTTATATACATATAACTGGCATCCATATACCAGCCGAATATTATGTACGTTAAGTGGTACTACTACATCTACACAATGCATATTTAGATATACTCGGAGTACAGGCAGTTACACAGATTTAAATCTGTAAACAAAACTTAATTAAGGAACTTGTACGCAATTTTGGTGAAAAAAAGTATACAAGAAGTGCCACAACAGCAAAAATGTAGAATGTACAACAAGTGTGGCACATTTTGATGACTATAATACCTTTTTGGCCACAAACAAGATCAGTTTTTTCCTTACTTTTCAGAATTTTGATTAGTTTTGAGCATAACAAAAAAGGGCACAGGAAATTTGTAAACTCGTTTTGGGAGCACAAAACTTGTAAATATAGAAATTGTAGAGGTTATATAATATAAAAACCAATGATATAAATATTGTATAACTAGCGTCACTGATATTAATGTATATGGAAGACTAAAATGACACCACACGGTGTCATAAACATTTTATCACCTTCATTTTAGAAAAAAATCAAGAGTTAACTGTTCCATACGCATATCTAGCTTATTTGGTTGTGATTGTTAAGTTGGTGTTTACGTAATATAAACCATAAAGTTAACTTACGATATATTAACTACTTTCAATACAAAACAATTGAGCTAATCGCAGGGTTATACTGTTCACGTTCCATCAACAAATCATCACAAAAATCACTTCAGCGATTCTTTGTATTGATTAAAATATTGCACCACTGTCCTTTCACAAATCTGACTCCGATTTTTTCCTAAGCCTACAATATTAATTATTATTCACGAGTTCTGCTTTTCATATTTTTTTTACTTCCTCACAACTAAACTGATAATGTTATGTATTTCTAAAGCATCTTGTTAATACCCAGCTAATTCATAGACCAAATATTCAGTTTTAATAAAATCAAATAATGATAGTTATCAGGCGCAGTCTAAAAATTCTGTTGATTAACCACAATTCTTGCTATTTTTAATACACAAAATTCATCGTATGAGTTATGTCAGAACTTGTCCATGCATAATATTGAATATTAGTCATACGCTGTCTGATTGAATAAGATTTACGTAATGCAAATCATATGAACTTTCTGAATATCGTCCACCTTGAAGCCATCAAAAGAATTACTAACAGAACTACAAACACAAACATATTCTTGCTTATTTTTTAACTCAAAACTTTGAAATGCTACATTTAATTGGTTTCTAAACTTATACTTCCGAATTACTTGGATTCTTTTTAAAGTTCATTCTTCGTTATACAAAATAATGAAGGATCATTGCACATACAAAGAGTATAGTGGAACCACTTCAGTTCATATACAAAGCGTTGTAGGCGAAAGTTGTGTTAATTTTAAGCAAATGAGTTCCTGCTGTTTGCCAATAGATGGCGCCAGGGGTAAGTGCATACCGCCTCGACATTATAGAGCTTTTCTTTTTGTTATGACAAAACCTTTTATTGGAATTTGAGAGTGTTGCTAATTCCGAACGACATCAGCGGTAGTTTAAGTAGGGCAAATATATGTGTGAGTAATATCAGTCAAGAAAATTCAATATATTTTACATCACTCATACGTTCAATATTTTGGCAATTCGATTCATAGCTATGTTAGCTATTCAGATAATTTTGCAACATTACTGTTTACCTACAGAGTGGTGCATGAATCGTGCTACACACATAAATCGGCAACTAATGGGAACCTTTGTTTAAGGATGTTGAAGGAGTTTTTTTTATACCGAGAACTGCGTCGAAGTTATACCCGTTTCAACAGCATTTGGTTCTAGCAAGATGGATCAACTTCACACATAACCAGATCGGTTATGGCGGAGCTCTAACAAAAATTCCCAAACAAATGAATATCCAGAAACTCCACATTCCGCTAGCTCTCAAGGTCATCTGACCTAACAGCACAGACTTTTTACGGGGTTATGTCAAGCAAAAGGTGTTAAAAACGAAACCAATGAATTTGACTGAATTGAAGCAGCCCATTAAAATAATAATTGGGTCGATCCCACAATGAATAATTTTCTAATCAGGTGTCGCATATGCATGAATGAGCATGGAGGTCATTTACGGTCTATCATTTTCAAAAGCAATTAGTTTTATAAAATAAAATTGAATTTTCTGTGCAATATAAAAAAAAAAAGAAATGAAATGCATTGATTAATTATTTGAATTGTATTATTTGAATTTCTTATTGTATTGCAATTAGTGTGCCACTCTGTATGTGTAACATATTTTCTGTGCCTCGTGTATTACTAAACCCAATGTATACTTATGATGGCGGTTTTGTTCCTTTTTCTAGTTTTTCTAACACTAGCAAACTTTAAACTTTGTCCTATCTCCAAGCAATTCATAACAGAGACGAATTAAAGCTTACGCTACAAAAACTAAACTAACACATAAAAAGCAACAAATTAATATTACTGGCAAGCTAGAAAACTTGTCACGGGAAAACGACAGGACAATATAATCATGGAACCTAAAAGTCTTGGAAATCGCTGACGCACCTAATTTCAATTTGCCAGGCACTGACTAATTGATTGCATTCTGAAAATATCAATATTTGTTTTTCGTGATGAAAACCACAAACTGTCTTCCAAGGTTACCGTTCTTTTCTTATGTCCAAATTAGGATAACAAAATAAAGGTCAGGCCATCGTGCCTCTTGGAAAGACAATTCATATTCTGCATAATTGTTTTTGTTTTTTATTTCTCATTGAATGAAACCCTTCAAAATGTCTACACTAATTAACGAGAATACTAAGAAAAAATAGATGGAGAAATGTAACAAACAGTACAGAGAATTGATGATTTACTTTCATTTCTGTCTTTTCAACCTAACCAGCCTAACACATTTCATTTTCTAACTCCCATGTATGTCTGCATGAATTTAAGAAAAAGTGGCAAAAATTGTCGGACTATACATTGAATACCACTGGCCCCGGTGGCTGACAACTGATGACACAACTTACGGCTTAAGCTTGTAAATCACTCGCTACCACACTTAACAACGAATCATGTAAAATGTTTGAACGGATGACTGAGTGAGTGAATGAGTCAATGCATGACCATATGAAGATATTATGTTCCACAGAGTGTTCATGCGGGCAAGTGGGTTTTCTTATTGCCAACAAACTAAGACGAAAGTATAATAAATAAAACTCAATTTAGCAAAAGTTTTTTTCTCTACTTAATATTTCTCAAAGATATTTTGTATCAGACACCTGTTCTCCTACACCACCATTACGAATATGACATCCAAGCATTTGCTTACAAAACAGACAGTAAACTGGCTAAGAAAGAAAACAATGACTTGGCTCTCTTAATGGGCAATGGCATGAATGCCTTCATATTGGCTAGTAGTCACAAGAGGGGGGACGGCAGGATGTTGTGTTGTGTGAATAGCCAATACTATATGAGCTACGAATAGTTTATTTCTAGATAGGTAGTTTTGTTCACAAACTGCTTAGCTAATTGTCAGAGTTTATGAGCAGAGACACAAAGACATTTCGTCATTAAGCGATCCATTCATGCGCTTGTTAATACACCTTCATTTCCATATGTGAATATGCCACATTCTCTTAACTTTTGGCGGGTGGTGGAATCACAAAGTAATGTTAACTATTCAACATATATAGTAAAACAACAGCTCTTAGTATCTCACGTCCTTGCTACGAAACTGATATAATTAGCCCTGAGCATGATTGGTAAACATTCAAAATATGTTTCTGTATTCTCAACGTTGGCTTCAGTAGTTCCAGTGTCAGTTTGTGCGTTCCAAACTTTAGTTCAAAAGTCTTCCCTTTATTTGTTCATGGCTTCCTTCGGCAATGAATAACTTCCACACTTTAACACTTATTTCTTCTGACTGCAACATTCAGTGGCCTATCGGGAACAGATTTTATATCATTGCCACTAGTTTAGTTTATTTGCTCGATTTGCAATTTGTTTATAATTGGTATGTTATTCGTATTAGTATTATTTCTCACGTGCATAACTATTAATTAGTTATACCAACTATTCCCTACCACCCACAGATATCTATCTCATGCACACTGACCTCTACCTGTTAAATGATTATAAATTGTTTTTAAAATCTTGTGGGCGAGCTATGTAGTTATTGGCTAGTAATTACGGAAACGTTTTAAAATATTCCAAGCAAGTTTAATTAAAAACAAAATGTCAACTAATAATGTCAAGTTCCTCTCAAGCAAATGCAATATCAGGCCCACACAATAAGCCTTTGCGATTATTTTCATTCACCGGGAGTCGCGAATACCACTCACGCTCACAGAGAAAAACTAAACGAAACCGGATTGTTGGCGGTTCATGTTTGTTTATGTGGAAAATTTGTATACTAAAGAGTTAACAGAACACAAGGTTTCCATTATAGAAAAATAAATACATAGAAGTGCACTGGCACAGCTCAGCTAGAGCTTGCTTCACATGTTGTTTTAGTGTTGTTGGTAGTTGTACTGGTTGTGTTTGTGATTTCCTTGAAGTATTTTTCTCCGTAGTGCGGTGCACTTAGCCGGCACAGGAACTGAGTGATGGTCGCTCGGTCTGCTCACGGTTGCATGTATAACAGTCAGAAGAGCTTACAACTTGGTTTAGTCGTCGTTCGGGCGGTGAGCCTGAGGCATCTAATAACCTTTTGAAACCATTTCAATTAACACAGTTTACTACATTGTACGCCGCCCTTTGTTTGTGTGTTTACCTTGTTTTCCTAGAACTGTTTGATTGTTTTAATAGAACTGCATGTTGATAACATTGAAAAAATTCTACTCGTTATGTGTAATTTTATGCATATTTCTTCAAAACTATTTAAGGGTGGAGGAGTACAAAAAATTAAGGCGTTTGCGGAATTTAAGGATAATAATAATATAATTGAAATTGTAACTGCTTAGGCATAGTAAAATTTTGTCAAAACCTCACACAATGAATAAGATTCAGAAGTATTATTGTAAATGAAACACACCCTTTTACATTCTGAAAAAAATAAGTGCCACATATGTCTCAAAATCTTCATTTAATCAGAACTTGGAAACTTCCACTGTATGCGATTTTTTTTTTATATTAAATTTCACTTCACTCTCACTCAACTCTTAAGGTCATATGGAATATATAATATACTAAATGTTTATAAAGCAACTTTTGATAATGAAATTTCTATTAATTTCTAATTATGAATTACACTCGTACTTACATAAATCATACGCTTCAGAATAGAAAAAATGATTTATATTTCTGATAGCATAGAAAAGTCGAATTGAATAAATTGACTTCTTACTGAGAAATTATAACGCACATAAACAAATGAAATCAAGCGCTGATGCTGTGATGAATTCTATACTGTCTGATCCCGAAGGATCAGAGTCATTATAAATTTACGCCTAAATATTACTGTACTACTCGTATATTCTGAATTTTTGCATCTATATCATTAAATGTAGTGTTTAAATAAGGCTGGAATGAAAATAAAGATTCTCAAAATAATTTAATTAGGATTTTGGTAATTATATATAGGGTGATTTTTTAAGATTTAAGTTTTTCAGGTTCAGGTTTCATCAGGATGGTGCAACATGCCGCACTGCTCGTGAAACAACGGATATGTGGAGGGATGTATTTGGTGTGCAGTCTGTCTCTCGATTTGGCCCTATGAGTTGTCCCCCAAGATCTTGCGTATTAACGCCTTTTGATTATTTCTTGTGGGGTTATGTCAAGTCGTTAGTCTATGTGGACAAGCCGAACACTATTGAAGCCTCACAGGATAATATAACACGCGTTAAAGGTGGAATACAGACCGATATGCTCGAAAGAGTGACGAAAAATTTGACCTTCCGAATGGACATTTTGAGACGGAGCCGCGGATAACATTTACCTTCCAAAATTAAATGGCAAAGACCAATTTATCGATTCCAATTTTAATATATGATGCAAATTTGAGTGTTTTATCCGATTTAAAAAAAAAAAAAACTACGATAAAAATTTTCTTTAGTGATATTCAATAGCTTCTATACCCTTTCTATTTTAAGAACTCTCAGATTCCTCAATGTTGCCACCGACCACCGGCTGCACCTATTCATAGTTGCAAACCTGTTTTCCAATTTTTTTTTTTCAAATATCGAAATAGAAAATAGTCCAAGGAAACTGAATTTGGCGGATAAGGTGCGTTATGGAGCAATTCAAACTTTAGTTAATTAATTTTGGCCATCTCATTAGTGAATGTGTGAACTGGAGCATTGTCTTCATGAAAAAACACTTTCTTTTTCGTCAAATGCGGCCTTTCTTCCGTCATTTCATCCACAAAGCGTTGCAATGAATTAGCACTGACTTTCAACTCATTTGAAATCAGTTGTATTGTCAAATCGTCTTAGATTAAATTTTAAAATTAGTCGATTTGATTACTCACAAAACTTTTAATCTAGAAAGGCCAAAATAACGATGATCAGATAGAAAAACATGACGCTCATAAGTTAATGGAAAATTAAACTCATGGAAAATTATCTTATATCGAAATGTGGTGTATTTTTTCAAAACTCTGTTGTCTGTTAGTTGAAAACTTAGCTGCACTATATAAGAAAATTAGCATTCATTATTGGAAGCAGTATATGCATGTAAAAAATAAGTATTCGTAAAATAATTATAATAAATTATACCGCTGCAAGGGTAGGAATTGGCGTTCTTCAAAATTTAAATAATGGCAACCGTACAACTTGAATATAAATCCGTTCTAGTACTAACAGGATGTACTCCTAAACTGAAATCATCGCTTCGTTAATATGTTATAAAATATAGGATTATGCGTTTAGTGCTTTCAAAAACGCCGGTCTGGCAAGCCCGCTAAATACCTATCACATGTAGTGTTATTCATTTAGTGAAGGGTTTGCTATTTACCGAAAAACGCGCAAAAATAGTTAAAACTTTCTACGAAAGTGATGATTCAAACGTGGCCTTTCAATCGGACAACATTTTCTTCAGTGATCAACAAGTAAACAACAGAAGTGATTGTGGCAAGCCATTGTTTCCGGAACAAGTGACTGTTTGCTGCGTATTATGGTCTGAAGGTGTCATTGAACCGTATTTTTTCGAGTCCAGAAGCGGTCATTTAAATGAGAATGTATTTCGTACATAATGAAGCATTATAATGAAGTACAAGTTTCACCGAAATCGTAGCTTTATGTGTGTTTTATTTAAATTTACTTGAAACCGAAAAATGGATTACCCATATCATGAAATTGCACGCTCTGTGGACGGAATAATAAATTGCATCGGCGAGCTGTTTTTTTTCTAATTTTCAATCCTTTGTAAGCCAAATGTCTAAACAAACTCTTCGTCTGCAATTGACGATTGGCCGTCCTAAATGCAAGTTATAAATGCTAGACATACTCAAAATGTTTTTTTTTTTCTTTTTAAATTATGGGTGCTCATACGTATGATATCATTTAGTTTGCATGTCATTGAGGTACCTCACATGAGCCGACCACATTAATGTTATTCATTATAATTACATTTAACAGCAATACAAAACGAAAAATTTGGAAGACAAAACATAGGAAACATCGGCCTAAACAGACTACACGTATGAATGCAGTGCGCAAACAGAGGTGAAGCCATCCCATTGATTTGAGGGAATTATTAAAAGCAAAGCATAAAACCCTCGCCAACAATTGTGAGCATTTGTCTCGGTTTGCCTGTATGTACGAGTATATGTAGTACACGGGAATAATTAAAGCTTAACTTTTTCCTTTTTTCCACTTTCAACAATGAATAAATGCTGGTCCCCCTTGTACACTCGTATATTTATATGTATGTGCCTATTCATAATAGTGCACATTCACACACACATACACTCACACGTATAAGTATATATATGGGTGAATGTGTACACAGGTTTTGTGGTCTTGGTGAAAAGTGTGGCAAGGCAAGGATATTTGCAGACATCGTGTTTAAACACCTGTTGCAGAAAATTACCCAGCAACTCACGCCATTCTCATTAGGTAGCAAAAGCTATAATTTTTGCTTTTGGTGTTGTTGTTGTTTTGTTTTGTTTTACTTTTTGTTACAGTTCGTAAAATAACGACATGTTTTATTAAAAACAAACACAGGGGTTTGTTCTGTATCTTCTTTATTGTAAAATAACGATTTGAAGTTAAGAAAACATGTGAGAGATTTCTAAATGTGTTTTAAATGTTCACGAAGAACTTTGCAGCTCAGTTTTATTTAACTGACATGATTAATATTAATAATAAAACTCAGCGTAGGTTTCATATACAAAAAGGTAGCAATTCATTAAATCACAAACACAGAAGTGTAATTTGCTGCTACCGGTATGTAATTTATTTTAACTTCACATTATCGTATATGGGGCATCTTAATATTTTGTGTGTGTAGTTTTAAACTTCAACGAGGAGCCTGGGAAAAGGCAATGGAATTATTTTCTCTTGGGTTATAAAATAACAGACAATATTTGAAACTGAAGTATGTGAAGGAGTGGTTTTTGAGAGGTGCTGAAAAACTTCAATCAATGTAGCATTAAGGCCTAAGTCTATTTATAATAAGGATGCAATTGACTTCGGACAGGTGTTCTTCAAATAATCTTAACTTTAAATTGACTTTGTTTCAGATTAAATTTTATCTGCTAGTTTTCAAATATATAATATATGGGTAATGTATCGGTCATCATCGGTCATTGGATACCCATGTCCAGACAAAAAAGGATTAAAAATCTACCATAATATTATACCTGACGTCAATTTCATGTTTGAAAACAAATACTGAAACTATTTTCCAATATTTTTCTAAATTACTTACCGCCGAGCTTTTACATTAATCGATTAATTGGTTCTTTTTTTTCTCAGATTATTAATTTCAATTAGATTTTATCGAGCGATTACTTCACCAGTACGGCATTAAATCTTACAAAGTGCGGTTTCAATTGCTATTAAAATGACAAAAACTGCGTACACCAGCATTGCTCTCTTCTTCTGGAAGCCAACCTATTTATTCTTATAATTTCTTTTTCTCTTAGCCGATTCCGAGAGGAATATTCTACAAAATTTGGCGCAGTTTTTAAACAGAAGCAATAAATACTTACTAACAAGATAGCTTAAAAATTTGGCCGCCTTCAATATTGGAAGCTTTGCTCCATTTTGTAGTTTTTTTTTCATTATAACGAAGATTATGCTAACAAAAATTTCTATGCAGTGACTGTACCAAATAAAGGGTTACCCACTTTTCGATTTCAAGTTAAATAAAACACACGTAAAGCTACGATTTCGATATATATACGCTTTTATAGTTTATTGGTGGTAAATGGCTTTCGTAGTTAGTTTTAAACATTTCTACGCGTTCATAGGTTTAACAAAACTTCAAATGACAGGTATTCAACAGCTGTCAGCCTTGCCAGGCGGACGGTTTTGAAACCACTAAATGGACAACCTGTTACATTTTTCAATATTTTTATTTGGAAGCAGTAATGCGGTTTCCATTTATTCGATTGCAGTGAAATGTTTACAACCACTTTGCAAATTTAACTATATTTTCCGGACATCACTGAATGTGCAATTAATGTCCGGTAGGTGTCTTGCGAATCATTTTAATAAAATTAAATTACATATGAGATAGAAAGCACAAATAACAGAAAAATAAAAAAAAAACAGTTGGTTTCTTTAGCAATAAATTACTACCCCAAGAAATTAACAATGACGTTGTACGTAGGAACTTTGTAGAGCCAAAGTTCATTTTTGTATCCAAATGCATAGATGGTGGAATATTTTTTTGTCATTCCTTTTGTAATAAGTAGAAATGACCATCTGAGATCCCATAAAATATAATATTCCTGATCTTCAAAAAAAACTTATGTCGATGCCCTCATAACTATTTGACCATCCGCATTTGCGCGTACGCTTGCGGCAAGAGTGTGCAATTTTACAGGAAAAAAATATAACGGTCAGGGGTAGGTTTAATTCTGAATTGAGCAAAGCCAGGACAGTAGGACAAAACGTTCATATAGTAAGACCGAAACTTTGGGAAATTCGGCATGGTATCGATGATAACCAGAATCAAGCAAATTGTTATAACATTTCAAAAAAAAAAAAAAAAAACTCTCAAATTGTTGCCGTGATTATTGAAAAATTCTCGAACTTTCTCTTGCAAGAAATGAATCCTGCTCTAAATTAAGTGACATTTTCAGTGCGTATGGTAGTGGATACCAGTAGTAGATACCACTTAATACTGGGTGGCGAACGAATTGCGCTACTGTCATACCCCAAGTCCACTTGTTCTAGTTCTACGTAGTTTTAGTATCTGCAAAAGTACACCAGTCAAAAAATCCATAATGTTGAACTTCTATGATCATAACTCCGATATTTAAATTGCAGACTTCTTCAATGGTTCTTGATTTTAAGGGAAGCTTAGCAATATATTGCTTGTGAATTCGACAGATAACATTCCATATTGCTGTTATAATTTCGAAATTTTATGAAATTTATGTAAACATAACTAAATATACCTGATTGTAAGGCCAGACGCCACATCAACAGCTAGTGCCTAAGTAAGTAGGATAATTGTATGCAGTAATTATCTTCTATTAACAAATTATTCATATGACTTATTTGGAAGAACACATTGTCATTTAATTGTTATTAACACTTGCAGGCATAACTCTATGGACAAAAAAATTTCACGCAGTTATAGTGTGGCTGGCGAATTTAAAACTTGTATTTCAATCAGCATTGATTTAAATTGAAAATAATGCAATCTGCAGGTAATTTACTCTATTTAGTAAAGTACCCAGCAACATTCAACAAATCTTCTAAAAGGGAAGTGGTGAAAAATTGCGTTATCACCAAGAAAATTAACACAGGATTGTCACAGGAAAGAAGCAAGATTCGGTGATGATGGTTGCAATTTTTGATTATTCAAAAGAACGACTTTTTGTTTCGAAATATGTTTCTTCGAATTATGTGGTCAGAAACGTTACATTGGAAAGTATTTTCTCAATATAAACAATTGCACTAAAACTGATTTTAAAAAAGCATTCACAAGGGTTATTTTTACCACCAAATCTGCTCGCAGATTCCGTGAAAAACTAGTAGGCAGGCACGGAACTGCAAAAACACCTAACATTCCGTACGATAAAAGCTTATACACTCACTATCATTAACTGCAGCCTACAATATTATGAATGGACGTTAACGACATATATCGGTCATCATATAAGGAAGGATAAACAAATGTTTTTCCAAAACTTTAAGTGGAGCTTCTTTTAAATGGAGTTTTGGGTTTTGGAGTATTTCATATTAAGATGTTTTTCTTTTACAGTTAATTTTACTGTGAATCGCACAAATAGGAATCGCATCAATATTTTCAAGTACTTCATCACTGTAGTGTTGAAAGTAGATTAAAAGTTCTTTATTGGAAACAGTAAATATGAATGTTCGCATCCTTAGGAGTGATTAAAAATGCCATTCTGTTTGGTGAGTAGTTACTGTTCTCAGCAACTATTGTATTCAAAATTAAAAACGCAGACGTGTAACTGGTATTTAGCATGCTAATAACTTCCTTCATAACGTCCAAATGGCATAAGGATTAATATTACGTAGGCAATAAAGTCATAACTCCTTATCGAGTGGAAATCTAACATTTGTTTATCCATCCATTAGGCAGGAATGGAAAATGGAGAATTTTGGGATTGTATAATACGTTTGTCAATTCGAAAGAAAATTGAGATGCTTCGTTTATTTGTAGAATCTTATGGTTTTAGACCGGGCGAATTTCAAACTATTATGTATATCTGATGACTTGAAATGTTTCAAATCGTACGACTGATATTTAATATGCTTATAATTTTGTCCGTTAATTTAATAATTTAAACGTTTCTAGACCGGTATATTTTAATTTTATTCTGATTGTAGATACTTTAATCTATTTGTGAACTAACTTCTTAGCTTGTGAACTAACAGTAACTCGCATACGTTTTGACAATTAAACGTCCAAGCAATGACTATCGTACATACATACTTTTCAATCAATGCACTCTTATTTCACTTATTTGCAATGTTATTTTATATAATTAATTGGTCTTAAAAATGATAGAGCGTAAATGACCTCCATGCTCATTTACGCATAACACGCGTAACACCTGATCAAAAAATTATATATTGCGGCATCGCCTCAATTATTGTTTTAATGGACTGCTTCAATTCAGTCAAATTCTTTAGTTTTGTTTTGTACACGTACTGCTTGACATAACCCCATAAAAAAAGTTTAGTGCTGTTTAGTTTAGTTGCTCCATCCTGCCTGAAACTAAAGCTGTTAAAACGGATACGTCGTCTCCGGCTCAGTTCTGGGTAAAAAAAAAACTCCTGCAACGTCTTTAGATAACAGTCCCCAGTTGCATGATTCGTGCATCACCTTATATAACGCCACCTAATGCTTACTCCACACATGATCATTTAGCAAATTTCCTTGATTTAAGTCTTAAATCCAAAAGAAATATTTCCTTTTTCATCCTGTGGAAGCTTATGTCTTACTTATACAAATCCTTGCTCTACTCTCTAGATATTTCCATGCGTGTTCTTGCTCCACATGTTTTATGATTTTTTCGCAGTATCAGAAAGAAAAAGCCGGGGGCTTAACTTTGCTGTCAACTGTTTATTAAGGTTTTCTGTTGTTTGCGATTAAGACAATTGGTAATAAAATAATAAGAATAACAACAGACACAGTAACCCCCTATTTTGTTTTCTTTGTCTGTTTTTCTGTGCTAGACTTTCTTAGCTGTGCACAGTGGAGGGTTTTAGAAAAAAATGTAAACAAATCTGCAGTTTGTAATCAGGTGGTTCGATTTTGATGAAATTTCATATGGCCATAGCAAAGGTCTAATCGAGTTTACACTTCCAAAGGGTGGTTGGCCACAATGCCTCAAAATGAAGCACCCCGAGAGTTTGAAACTTTTAAAACGATATAACTTCGTAAATTTTTAGCCGATTTAAAAACCGGTATGTATTTTCCTAGTTTAGATCTTCAAAAAACACTACTTTATGTGTGTTTTATCCCTTAAACCTTAGGAGTTATTCTGCAGACAAGCCAAAGAGCTTCGCGCGATTTAATATTAAGTGTACGATTATTTGCAATGAACCGATACAACTTTACATATACAAATAAAAACTTCCGTTTTTTACCTAATTTTTCACTTTCTTCACTTTTTTGCAAATAGAGGAAACAAATTTTTTCCAATTTTTTTTATTATATTAGTAATAAAATTCTAAGTATTAAGAAAGAAGGAATTTTCAAAACTATCTTCTTAGGTGGCGACTGCAATAGACATCCTTATCTATTATATGCCGCCCGTAGAAGATAAATCCAAGTATTTCGATCTTCTGCGCTTCTCCTCCAACTCGTCACACCAAATTTCGAGAGTATTTCAAAAGCCTGGCCCTTTCAACGCAGTTTTGGTTGCCCTCCTCTGCGCCGTCCATCGAGTTCGTTGTCAAAAACTTTCCATGCCGGAGCATTTGGGTCCATCCGCACAACATGACCCAGTCAACGCAATCGCTGTATATTAATACGTTTGACCACATCACTGTCGGCTTACAGCTCATACAGCTCATTGTTCATGTGACGCCGATACTCTTCGTCAACGATGATGGGTCCATATATTTTCCGTAGTATTTTCCTCTCGAAAACTGCCAGTACTGATTCATCCGCTTGTGTCATATGCGCCATATAACAAAACCAAGTAGAATCAACGTCGGATTTTTGTTTGTCGAGAGAGGGCTTCGTCATTAGATCGCTTGCTTAGCTTAGTCAAAAATAATACGCAATTAAAATATAAAATTAAATAAATCGATTTTTCGCAATTTTTTGCGAAAAAGAGTACCTACATTTCTTTATAATTATAAGAAGAAATTGCTAAGAAAAATATAATATATTTACGTTTTTCTGAAACGTAACTTCATAACGGATATTGCGAAGCAAATATTTTTTTAAATATTTGAATTTTTACGTGAACTGAAACTTACCGAATAGGACTTATTTTTAATAGAAATATCAATTTGCAGCCATAGATACCAAAAAAAAAAACAAGTCTGGTTGTTATTGTCTGATGTGTAGTGAAATTAAATTTTTTGCCCTTCTTTTAATAGGGCAAATGTAGAAAAGAAACTGAAAAATTTCCATTTTTTTGGGAATTTTTGGAAGTTTTTTGGAAACTACAGGATTTCTAGCAACAAATCTCTACTTTTTCCGCTACTTTCAGTTTAGCATTCGCTACATAAATTTCTCTACAAATGCAAAATTTCATTAAAAATATTTATAATTAAAAATTTTATAGAAAAATTTTTCATCTTTAGATTTTTACGAAAACTCAGTTGAAACCATTTCTTCTACTAATATTATAATTCTTAAAAATTTGTACATTTCAGAAGAGTATGTCTACCTTATAATTTCCGCGTGTAAAATTGTTCAACACAAATTTAACACCTAACAGTAAAATCGATATTTTCTGCACACCCCAATGACATTTTATTTTCCAATAAAACATATTTTTACTTACATTACATTATTTTTAAATTTATAAACAGTTATGTTAAATTAGTGAAACAGTCCAATTCGCAGTATTGCATATCTAAAAGGCGCAACAAATCCTTAAACTCATTACTACTTTCAAATGTACGTTTACATATAGATGATAAAACAAAAGCCTATGATAAAAATATATGAAATTTCGTCAAAATCAGACCAACCGTATAAAAATTACAAATTTACATCCATTTTTTTTTTTTTTTTTTGCTTTCAAAACCACCCACTGTGCGGTGGCAGTAAAGTAAAGAAGGCGAGAAAAAAATAACCTGCATGGATATTTTGCTAATGCGTTTAGCACTCCCTGCCGCAAATTGATGTAGGTGTTATTGTTTGCAACAAGCGAACATGTACGCGTGTGTACACAACTCACACTATGGATTCTGTGTCTCCATGTGTACATAACTCACATTATGGATCCTGGGTCTCCTTGGCATCCTGTGAAGCTCAACCACAGCCACCGCAATAGCCACATTAACAGCAGTAGATTCATCATCAAATAAGCACAGCTCAGTTTAATTAGCTTAAAGTTATGCGCGTATTAAATGTTTACACTCCCACACACATATGCTTCGTCATAACTGAGTGATTATTTCTTAATGTAATTTAATCAGCTTCCGCTCCCACGGGCAATTGCATAAAAGTAATCTTAATGCTGAAAAAGAAACAAAAGCACATTATTAAAACTCGCAAACAACAGGTGACAGCCTTTTATATAAACTTTCAGATTGTATGTAGAAAAAAGATTGATCACTAACAACTGTGCAGACTTTAATCACAACGACTTAAGAAATTATCTTTGCCACAAAAGTTGCTTCAAAATTTTGCACATTTGACATTATTAAGGTTTCAGACTAATATCTGAAATGATAATGTGACATGGTTATGGCAGATATACAATACGAGTATTATAAAAAATGAACTTTATTCGTCATTTGAATTTATAGTTTCTTTATCTAGTTTACACGTTTTTGGTGTAACTGGTACATTTTTCCTGGTAGAGAGGAAACTACCTGCAGATTTTGCAAGAGCTTTTGGTATTTATTAGGTCGACCATGTACAATTAACAACAAATATAATGAATTTGGCATGATTTTATTGACTGTAAACTGGACTAACTGTAAAGATATGCATATTGAACTAACACTTAATTTAATTATAAATTACGTATTAGATTAAAGTGGGTCACCAACAACTTCTAAACAAAATATTAATATTTATATATTGATCACATTATGTATCACTATACGATACTACAGCTCTGTCATATCCATCATAGGTTGTGTAATCGTGTGACACAAAAGTTGAATTTAATCTTTATGTAGATTTAAGTCAGACCAGAATAGCATTTGTTAATACTAATGAAAACGTCGATAAACCGTCGTGCAATGAGAACAAAAGGTTACGTTATTGGAATTATTGTAACAAGACAACGACCAACACGCAATATCAATTATAAGCTCTCATGTAGCGATAAGATAAATATCAACCATATGTCCTGTGAGCTGGCATGAAAGAAAATCAATGTAGCAAAGTCGCAATGCACATAACGAGGATGCAATTTTGTAACACTTGTATTGGTTTCTTTAAAGCACTTCACAAAGTACTCTGATTTATTTGATTGCCTTTCTTTCGTTAACATATTTCCTCTAAATAATAACATCAATTCAAAATTGCGTCGATGAACTTTGACGCAACTTAGGCAACTCAAACATTAAATTTATCACCAGTACTTATTTAGGAACCAAAACCAACAAATACGCCAGAACATTAGGTTCGATAGGTATTAGTAAACGTCTAATATTTGCAGGAACCTCTGCCACAAATTGATTAAGCAGATTCGTTAAATAATATATTTTGCTGAAAGAATCACTCAGAGATGTTGTATTTCTTCGGAACAAACTTTTCGGGACGTAGAAGCCAAATGGTGTAAATATTTAAAAAGCATGGCCAGGTTTGTCGCAGTGCTGGAAATATTGAACAGATAATTGATTCCCAACAATTTCTACTACGACTTTCTAAAGAAGGTCTGACAAAGGATTTCTTTGTTCCTCATAAAATCCGACATTCATTCTCTCTTTGCTTCTAAAAGAAGACATGACATAACATGGAATTGGAATTGGAAGGCGAATTGGCGACTGTACATCTAAAATATCGGGTCCTTCGGAAAGTTCATTCAGTTAATTCGTTAGTTCACCATACGTCGCTTCTCATGACGTAGAGTTCCTTCAAACACTATCATTACTTCCTCCCACCCCTTCTCTAAACTGTTCACTATTGTTTACTTGTGTTCTCGTTTTGATCATGAGTGGTTAAGCCGTTTCAAAAAGTGAAAAAAATTAGAAAAATAAAACATTTTAGGCATAAAACGCTGTATTATTTCCGAAAAGTAAAAACGGCTGCTGAAGCCAGCCGAAAAATAAAGTCTGTTTATGAAGAAAACGGACCAAATGAAAGAACTTGCCAGAAATGGCTTAAACGATTTTCTACGGGTGAATTCTCCATAACGGACGCTCTCAGATCAGGACGACCAAAAAAACTTATTTCGCAGAAGTTGAGGGATTCAATTATTTATTGTTAGTCGTCGTTCAACAGTTAGGGAAATAGCTGAAATAATCAAAAAATCAATCTCAACCGTTCACGGAGTCATAAAAAAGCTGGGATTTGTGAGCAACCTGGATGTGCTTACTAAGGCCTCACACAGTCTTGCGGACCCGTCAGAAACTGTCAGAGCTTGAGTGGGAAATTTTACCTCATCCACCGTATTGCCCAGACCTCTCCCATCAGACTGTCAACTATTTCGCAGACTGAGCAACCACGCGAAGGATTTGAATTTCCACAACGACGAGGAAGTGGAAAATCAAATTATACGCCTTTTTCTGAAAAAAACACGCGAGTTTTATGAGAGATGAATTAAAAAGCCTCCAGAGAGGTGGGAAGAAGTTATTAAAAAAGGCAGAGATTATATAATACATTAATATAATACATTAATATAATAATTGTTTTCTTGTACGAGCATATACATTTGCAAATAAATTTCTTTTAAAACCCAAACGAACTTTCCGAACAAACCAATATACGAGTATATCACAAAATCGATTGTAGTTAATATTTTGTTTCATAGTACTGTAGGTCAGATAGATGGTGAGTTGGAGTCTCGAGGAGTCTATTTATTTTTCACCAAAAGAAGGTCTTTCTTAATTTTTACATGTTCGGCATTTTATTGTTATAGCAAAACTAAACTTAAGTGCTGCCAAATAATTCTAAACTCTTATGCAAATTTTTTTTATATATTTTTTGTTGGTAATATTGTAGTACATCGAAGTCGTAGTAAAGACACCATGAAATTTCGTAGAAATACTCTGAATTTAGTAATCAACTATGGAAATATGAACAAAACCGGAAACTTTCTGCTTTATAAAAAAAATTTACCTTTTTAATATCCAAACAAAACTGAAAATTTAAATTTGAAAGAAATTCGCGATCAGAATCGGCATGTAAATAAAGAAAATTGAACGAAATATTAACCTTGAGAACGCATAATATATGGCTATTAAACAAACATTTGGAAGCTCTTAAGCCCAAAGTAGATTTTTGCAATAAAATGATTTAAAATTTGTTATGTGAACAACAAAAAGCATAACGTATCCAAATAGAATAGTTTAGAATATTAATTTCAACTCGAATTTTGATCCTTGAATGTACATATATATGTTTACAATTTACATCGAATCTCAAAGATGTCAAGCTAATCAAAATAATAGGTTTTGATTTTTGAATTTTACAAAATCACACTTTGTACCACTTTACACTTTGTGCTATTCAAAAAGCTCAAACAACTCGACGTACCACTGTCAATGTCCATGAGTATAATATCCAAATAATTCACACACATTTTCACATTTTCATGATTATGACACTACTGTAAAGTGAAAAACAATATCTGCATGTTAACTTTACAAAAACCGCTCAAGATTCACATTGGTCTCATGGGATTATCGTTATGCAGTTTTCTGAGCACTTCCTTTTTGCTAAAATTGTTTTATTCAAATACATAAATATCCATTAGTTTAAGATGGCTAAGTGGATTCTCAGCAAGACAATTTTATGACAACTACACTCTGACAATTTGGTTGCAAAGGGAGCTATTTGTAAAAGTTGTGTTAAATACAAAGACGCACTTTAGGAAGTCTCTCTCTACCAATAAAATACTTCCTTCTTACAGTATAATGACAATTTTGGAATTTACAACAAGCTTCTGGTCAAGAAGAAAGATATAGAAGAAATCGCTTGTAGAATGGTAGAACAGTGAATTTCTTATTTTAGTTTTTCTGGCTGGTCATCCATGTCGCGATGTTAGCTGCACAACTAAGTTTCCACTGTTTACCAATAGATACCGCCAGATGTAAGTGTTAGTCAATTCTGACATATCCTAAACGTCATGAGCCAAGCTTAGGCATACAACCTCGACATAATAATGAGTTTCTTTTGACGTCATATTCTTTTGGTTGTGTGAATATGTGTGATTTTGTGCCAAATCATCGTCATATGTATTGATTTTCTTCTTTCAACCAAAGAAAACGGCGGCTGAAGCTCATCGAGAGCTTTTAAACGTCTACGGAGATGCTTTTTTAAGAGAAACATCGTGCCGAGATTGGTTTCGTCGCCTTAAAGACGGTGATGTTGATGTTGACGACTGTTCGCGTAAAGGAAGGCGAAAACCCTCCGAAGACACTGAATTGACGGCATTACTCGATGGGGATCCATGTAAAACGCAAGTAAAGCTTGCTTCGGTGTTAGGGGTTACCCGCCAAGCCATTTTCAAGCGATTGCATGCATTGGGAATGATTCAAAATTAAGGAACTTGGGATCGTCATGAGTTGAAGCCAAGGAACGTTGGGCATCGTTTTTCGCCTGCGAACAACTGCTTCAGCGACAAAAAAGAAAGGGGTTTCTTCGTCGTATTGTAATGGGTGATGAAAAATGGATTCATTACAGCAATCTAAAGTAAAGAAAGTCATGGTTCTACGTCATCGCCTCGGTCGGATATTCACGCTGCGAAGGTTATGCTCTGAATTTGGTGGGACTAATTCGGTGTCATTTATTACGAACTGTCGACACCAAGCGAAACCATAACTGGGAATCGGTATCGACATCAATTAGCGCCATTGGGCCAAGCTCTGCGAGAAGAACGCCCACAATACGCGAAGAGGCACAAAAAGTGTTGATCTTCAGCATGATAACGCTCGGTCTCCGTGGTCAAGCTCGTTAGAACCTACCTGGAAACGCTGAAATGGGAAGTTTTACCCCATCTGTTAAATAAATCTGTTACTAAAAAATTAAACAATTTTCCAATAAATTGAATATACCGTCAGAAAGCTGTCTTCTGTTGATGTTAAAAGTAGCACCCACTTAATCATCAGCATCATAAGCCATGTTATCATTATCATCAAGGTCATCGCCACCAGTATCAGCACCAACATGCTATTGTTCATGATTATTATGATTAACACTGTCATCCTAGTTAATGAATTAAACACATTATGTACTTACATACATAAGGGAATACCAGCACCAAACTATTATTTTATTGCTACACGTCATGGCCAAAGATTGAACTTTCATTGTGCAACAAAATATTTATCTGTCTATCCGCCCATTGGCATGAGTCCGAGTGTCTGGTGTTTTATTCTAAAGTATAATAAGTTGCGCTGTGGCTACAGTCCTTGTTGAATACTTTGTCGCTGCTTGCGTTTGTTGCTAAGCAATGTCGGTGATGTTCACTATAAATCTACCTCCTGCCGACCGTAGGTCCACGTACACTTTCCTGATCTCCAAACAATTTTGGAATTATTGTACATCGTTCGTTTCTGAAATCGATGATCTGTCAGCAAGTAAATCCTCGATGACAGCAGAGTTCTAGTGGATGAAGTGTTGAAATAGTTCAGTGTGAGGTATCATCACAAAAATTGTAGCCATGGAAAAGAAACCTGACACTTTCAGCTTTCAGACAATAACAGAAATGAAAAGGAAATGAGAAGTTAAGAAAATAAACAACAGACAGCAATAACTCAGCAACACAAACAGATTTCCAACTGTTACTATAGTAAATTGCAGAGGGTAACAAATCTAGTGCACATAAAACATCAGTAGACTCGTTGGGCTAAGAGACATAGTATGCACAGTGTAAGGTTTCCAAACATTTTCAACTGAAGAAACGCATACATAATTGTGATACAGAGATGAATAAAACTTATATAAATGTTATAGTTCAAAATCTATGTCATTTAGTTCTTGGAAATGTGTCTCATCATCCTCTGTACTGACAATTTTATGCTATACTAGCCATTATTTACTCTACTACACAAGTATAGATATCTCGCTGATTAGACATAATACTGATTTCTATCAGGATAATAATTGCTGTTGAAACAAAAATAAAAACATTTTAGTTCCTCCTCCGTCCTTTCTCTTTGATACAAACCTGTGAGTGGTGTTAGAAGGGGCGTTGCAAGTCCCTGGATTCCCCTCCAATTTACTCTGAATTAAAGTACAATAAAAAAAATCCTTCACTTAGAGACAATAGAGGGATCAATAATTGTCGCTAAATCCACCAATTTGTTTATGTTGTACCCTAAGGGGCGTGGCACTACAGTCCATTTTCATTCGCTGTACTAAATATCTGACGCACGCTAAATTATATCGAAGTTCGTGCTGTTAAATGAAATATGTGAATTGAGGTATATCTCAGTTAAGTTGTGTAGTTTGAGCGGGCATGTTTGCCCAGTCGATTTTTTCAAGTTCTAACAATCATTATATTGCAATATAATTGACAAAGTTTTAATTAACTGAAGTCCATGAGTTGGAAATTACAGGTTGAAATTAAATTTCGACGATTTCAGCCATTTTGTGTAGGAGGTACTAGAAGAGGTGAGACAATGGCGCCCATTTTCAATCTCAGAATTTAGCCCATCAAACACTTGATGTGTTGCTAAATTGACTGAATGCAAAATATAACTGAGCAAAAGAACGCAGGCGTTAAATATAGCGATTGATTTTTCTCAGATATTTGAATACAGTGAGGCCGACCGTGGCGCGATATTTAGTGCAAGCGACTATCGTTTGCATAATCGCAGGTTCAACCCCGCATACAGGTCCCTATCATTATTTGAGCGGCAGTCACATCGATGTATCTGACAATGCGTCGATTAATGAGCAAGTCTTATAAATGCTTCTGAAACTGTGACGCTCGGAATTGTCGTTAAACTGTAGGTCTCATTGAGTGAGTCAAAAATAGAATGCGTGTCAGCTCAATGAATGTGAGAAGCTCTTCCAGGTCTCATTCACGAGATGTAAGTGAATTTGTTTTTTTTTTTCTTTTTTTTTTTATTGGAGTATTGTAGTCTGCTATTTAAAATTAACAGGGGAATGATTGATTTTCACCAGAAAAAGTGTGGCAATTCGCTTTGTTTTCCCCTACTTTGGCAATCGCTAAGAAAATGTGAGTTAAAATGTTAATTTGTTTGAGAGGTGTCAGAACGAGTGTGATTACTCGAATGACTATGTCAAGTTCTGCCAAATATAACAAACGAATGCAATGGGCAAATATTTAACTTAGTGCAATCAACGAAAGATAAGTTGCGATCTCTAGCTAAAATATGGTGAAATACTGGACTGTGCCAAATTTCAAGAATTTTCATAACGATTTTGGACAGTCTTGCAGTAAGACGGGAAGATATCGCTCAATCGACTTAAAAACTTATAAAAAGCAATTATTAAAAAAAATGCTTGGTACTTCAAATGCTTCTCTCAGTTCAATTCAATTCAGAGGCACTTTTTCAACTTTTATTAAACAAAAGACTATCAAAGAACAGACTTAGATTGGATCATTTTTCGCTATATGTAGTTTTTTTTCTTTTTTTTAAATTAATAATTAAAACAGATTTCGAAGCATCTATACGGAAAGCCTGCTCAATTGGGAAGACCTTGCAAGCCGATTAAGTGTTTCATTTTTGGAAATACAGTTTTCAATGTTTAATGAGTCGATTGATCTCAGTACAAAGCAATATCATTTTTAAATGACAACCAAATGTCTCTTGAGCAATTTGGGATCAATATAAATTGTTGACCAGTTATCAATATAAATTGTTGACCAGTTACATTTGTTAGAATTTAACTCGACGATATCACTGGCAGACAGAATGCATGAAAATGGCTTTCTTAGGAACGCATCGGTGACATTACGATAACTTCCGGTGTGAAATCAATGTATAGTCAACAATTAAGAAATTGAGTTTCATTAAAACAATGAACCAAATGGCAAACGATGTTGGTTTGTCTTCAAATTTTGTGTCAATTAGATCATGACGGCTTTCACAAGTTGTTATGATCGGCGGCTAATTGATTCGAGCCTTCAATAATATCATCTATATGAATATAAGTGGAAGTATTTTAAAGCTGATTTTTCCAAAAAATGCTGGGTGTACTTACTTAATACCACAATTTCAGAAAAAAAATATCAACTTTGCGACTGAACACTAAATATACCTAAAAATTAAGGCAGTGCCTGAAAACTTGTGCATGTGCTGCTATCAATATAAACCCCAAATTGCGCACTCGACGTTTCCGTTGACCATGTCTTATCTTATTCAAATGCACAACATCTTCTGTTGCGTCCGATATCGCTTGAAAGTGGTAGGCGATCAACAGTAACGGGATATCGACGATATTTTTTAGCGCAAGAAACTGTTACTTCTAAATTTTCGACATTAATCATGGATCTATACATATATATTGCAAACTATTTTTGTAATTCATATCAATAATTGAGAGAAACTCAATTTCAATTTGGTTTTTAATATGCAGACAGTTTACGACACTGCTGAAAACTAAATGCAGTTGTAATCTTACGAGGCTTGCCTTCATTTTGATGTACGTACTAGAATCGTTGGTCTTATTTAGTTTCATCAGCTTCTCCCATGAAACGATGCACTGTGGGGCAAGCCTTCACTCCCGTGTCTAGAACCTGTCTCCAACCATCAAGCTGTTTTTGTTCACTTCAGCATACGGTGCAAAATAACGCGACGTTTTCACTCTAACGAACCGGTGCTTCCCAGAATACTGCGAGCACCCCAGTTAAAGTGTTGAAGCAGCTATATGACTATAATGGTAAAGGGTATTACAATGAAATCAAATAAGTGTTAAATTGTATTATTTTATGGCATATTGCTGATTGCCACTGTCGTAGCAGCCATTGTGTTGTTGTTGCTGTTATTGCTGCTGTGCACATAAAGTGCACAGATTTCTTGCCACATTTTATTGCATGTATTGCTGCCTGCTGTCTGCTCAACGCTGTCTGTATAAATGTCGCTGATGTTGTCAGTTTTTGTCAACGCTTTTAATGGCCGTTTAAACAATGATGTAGATAACAGGTAATTTTTGTAGGGATTTTAACAAGTCATGTCATGAAAAAAACACACACTTAAACATGATTTATTTTACACAACATCTTTCAAATGACTGATTTAGTTATTGCATTATTTATTTATACACATGCACATCCACATACACACATACACAGCGTTCAATAACAGTTACAGTGACGGGAATTCGAAGGTTTACATGACATCTTTTTAACTGGATGCCATCAATGATTTATTCAAAGTGTCTTCCCCGACTTGAGTCTCAGTTGCTCAGAAATGTAATGTTAGCTTGGCGAAAGAAATTACCTTCCAGTACAACCATATTCTTAGTTGGAAACGAATGGTGAGATATATTCTTTTTACCCAAATTATTGTCATTTGATGATAACTTGATATTAATTGGCTATAATAATAGCTGGCGGTAATAAACACCAGATATTTTAGTAGGACATAAACGAGTAGGAAAGACAATAATTTATGTAAAAAATTTTAATAATGCTCTTTGTCTTTCCAGTGAGTAATCTCTCAGGTTCTTTTTTTTTTTTTTTTAAAGTAACTATTTCTGAAGGTATTACAATAAAAATGCATAAATCTTACTAAACAAGATAAGACCTCGCAATTCCCATTCCTAAGGTGTAAAGGGAGTTTGTTTCCATTCGTAAGCTCTTGGTTCTGCAGTTATTCTTTATTTGAGAATAAACGACATATGCTAAGAAGTTTTTCCAAAGATGTCAAAATAATTCTAATAATATTGAGCTTTCATAATATACTATTCATTGTGATGAATAATAGTTGCTCTAAACCCATATTTTCGTCAAACAAGTCGCAAACGAGCGTTGAATAACATTTTAAAACAGTATCCCTCCTGATCACTTTCGGTTCCAATGAAGTGATTATTATATGCTGTTAGAAAAGCTCTCTTTTCATAGGGATCTTTAAAACAAACAATCTCTTTTCTCGAATGAATGCATAAATTTTTCTTCACTATTTTTGCAAATATACGCACAAATTTTTGAATGTAAATTCCTTAGTATAATTTAAAGAAATGTCCATATTTTCTCCGTAGAAACTGATCAAGTCTAAAATCGGCTATACATAACTAAACAACGCATCCATGGAATTAAGAAAATATGTGTCTTCTAAGAAAAATGGCCACACATTTGAGAGGGTTTAGCAATTCAAAATGTTTGGTAAACGATATATCTAACAACATTTTAAATCAAAATGCTACTTTCTAGAAACTTTCTATGGGCCCATTCGAAGCTGTTGCCTCTGGGGGAATTTGAAAATTGCAATCATCAGAGTGCATAAGAAACCAGAAAAAATGGTTATATCGGCATCTTGAAAAACTGCAATTCCACTGATTCTAGACACAAACCGTGGGACATTAAAAGAAGTGTACAAAATATTGAACTGAATGATTCGGATTTCAGCTTCCTTTAAGTTGGCACAACCAACAGCCGCATTGGAAAATGTACAGCTCATCATAAAACACACAAGAATGTGCTAATTTTTAAGGCATACAGTTTGTCTGTTGTTTGTCGAGATACCACAATAGCATTAAAAGAAGTGTAATATCAATCATTTTAATGCAAATTTATTCCTTTTTTAACTAAGTATAATATTTCAAAAATATTGTAAATTGACAGTTTTATTTTTATTTATTTTATTTTTCGAAATGAGAATTTTGTGCTCCCTTTCTTATAGGAACGTATTCATTTTGTTAGGATCATACAATTCCGTATGGGCTTCCATAAAACTTATTTAATGTTTCAGTTTATGACAACAAATACGTAATATGTATTATATTTATATTTATGTTCTCCTTATTGTGTTATATCACTTATGTGTTTACACATTATTTTCATGTATGCTTGTATACTTGTACATAACAAGAGATGTCTATTTTCATGTATCTATCACATATATACCTACTCGTATATATTTGTATATGCGTGGGTTCTACTTGTTTTTATTTCATATAACATTTGCTTATGTTGCATTCATCAAACTAAATGCCGCCAATATCACCCAACGCCCACTGTTTTGTGTCTCGTCAGATTGGCGCCTAAAATGCTGCCAATAGTTTTGCAACTGAAAACTCCGACCCCGAAAAAACAAAAGACCAAAGCATTTTGCTGCTGCCACAATTGATGCAGTCACTGTGTATGTGGTAGTGTGCATATCTATCTATGGCGTTCACATTTTGTTCTCTAACATTTCATTCATGCACTTATACAAGCATAACTAATTTGAGGTTCTTTTCATTTGGCCGCCCCATCCACCGCCTTCACCAATGTCATGAGTCAAAATGGATTTCTTGAGAAAAGTTTTCCAGCAAATTTTCATCTTTGGAAATAAGAGCAAAATCTGCGAAACTTCACTGAAAATATTTTCGGAAGGCAAAAGCGACAGCTTTGCCAGAGACAACACCGTTTCCAAAAACATCGGCAGCAGTGGCAGCTGCAATACTGCCATTAGCGGCAGATAAGGCGACACCAAACATCGCAACCACAATAGCAGCTGCCGCTTCAATGAAAGCACCATAGTCGGTGGCGTCACAAATCCCCTCCTTTCTCTTGCCACGTTTTGTCGCCTAGCCCAAAGACCTTACAGTTGTGATGGTCGTTAGGTTTTGGCCGTGTAGCTGGTTGGTTGTTTGCTGGCTGGAGTCATTGTGATTTTATGACCAAAGGAGTCCCATGATGTGTGGTATATGGCCATAAATTGTTTGGCTGTTTAATGTTTCTATCAGGAAGATATAAACATTTCTTGTTGCTTTTAATGTGACTTTGAGATTTTTTTGTTATCCATCCCTTTCAGCGTATATGCGAGATATGAAAATAACGTTGTCTTTTATTACCCTCTCTTAACATCTACATTATTCGGATAAAGCCATTAGTTGTTATTTGAATTTCGAATTACAATTTATTTAAAAGATAAATTGTCAGCAAAAAATATGAAAAACCAAGTTAGTTTTAACTATTTTTGACGAAAAAAGTTAATGCATTCCCTCAACTGTTATTTTGTACAGAAAATAAGAACTTTAATCGATTTTTCCCCAAAAAAAAAGTTTATCGATATCGAGGATCTTAGATCAATTTCAACGAAGGCAATTAAAGTTTGTTCAATTAGGAAGTTCATCAAAACTTTTACCGATGAGCGGCAGTCACTTCGATGTGTCTGACGAACACTTCGAGTAGTCGAGTAATAGATAATTCTGGTAAATCATTTTCAAATTGTATAATCGGTTTATTTTTTTCAACAAATTCTATTACAGAGAAAAACGTTGAAGGTTTCTTCTGAATAGAACAATATTATAACAGAACAATTCTGGTCAATGCATTATTTGAAAAGTTTTTCTTTAATAAAATAATTTCTAAATCAACAATTTACCTACTGAACAATTTTGACTCATATCTCCCAAATAACAGATTCGACTTGATGCAAGCGGCATAAATGCTCTTGACCTATTCATTCTAACAGAATGATTTCGGCTGATGTTTTATAATGAGGCTACGGCCCTGCCATATACCTATATGTTGTAATGATACATATTAGATGCGCGACTAAGTTCTCGCTGTTTTTTTTTTTTTATAAAAATGCGACTTTATTATGAAACCATATTTACAAATGATTCATTAAAAGTCTTGCCCATCGCTAGCTACTACATTTTCCCATATTTTTGGCAAAGCTCGAATTTCGCCATGGCTATCCACTAATCTAGCTATTCCTTGATGTCGTCATATGAGTGGAAGGAACTGCTAGTCAGCCAAATCTTGTGCCATCGAACGGAAAAAGTGATAATTCGACTACGCATTATCTGGAGAATGTTTTAACGGGATTGACCACGTGAGACCGAGTGTTGTCATGCTGAAGAATTACCTTTTCGTGCCTCTTTCTATAATGTGGAAGTTTCTCGCATTAATTGAAGTTGGTACCGATCCCCACCTCAACAGCTCGTAATAAATAACACCGACCTACCAAATACAGAGCATAACCTCCGCAGCGCGAATATTCGGCCGAGGCGACGATATAGAAGCGTGATCGGGCAGCTCCCCTGACTTTCTTTTCTTCGAATTGCTGTAATAAATACATTTTTCATCACCCATTACATCACGATTAAGAAAATCTTTCCTTTTTTTGTCGCTGAAGCAGTTGTTCACAGGCGAGAAAACGATGCTCAACATCTTTTAGCTTCAACTCATAAGAAACCCAAGTTCCTCGTTTTGAATCATTCTCAATTCAATCGCATGAAAATGGCTTGGCGGGCAACTCCTAATACTGAAGTATGCTCTACCTGCATTTGATACGGATCGACTAGCACTTACAGCTAGCGCAATCTATTTGCAAACAGCGGGAACTTATTTGCACAACAATTTTTAGAAAAATGGAATTCTTAATTTTGTGTAGAACAGACTTCCTGTAGAGGTTTTGTTTTCATCAATACAAACATAAGTCAATAATCCCAATTGCAAATACCTCTACGAAGAACAATGGACAGACTCAGCTTTGATTTAAAACTTCGGTTGCGCCGAAGCTTTTATACTATCCAACGTGGCTATATGAAAAATTGCATCATCTTCTCGAAACCACACGCAGTTGAAATAAATTCTTTTTCGGCATAGTTTTAGGAGAACTATGAAAAATATTTCAACAGTGGCATGACATATCAACTTAACTCGCTTTTTAAAGTTGAAATCGTACTTTCCACTAACTGTTTAGTATTTTCGACTAACCACGTCTCCGTATTATATATTTCAGCATTAATATAGGCAAGTTGTGAACGATGTGCCGATTCACAGTAAGATAAATGCGCGCATCAAAAACGCTGTATTCTTGTACATATTTTGCCAACTTAGATGGTTATTTCCAGTGACAAATCAAACCTTTTAGCATTTCCAAATTATCCGGACTAAGATTCGAAGGGCTAAGTGGGAAATATATCAGTTACAATTGCTATTTCACTTTATTTTGTCTATTAATATCAGATGGAATCACGCAAAATGTTAGTCTACAGATTTTTATTTCGAACAAGGGCTTACAACTCAGTTGATTACTTCTTGTGGGCGCGACTGTATAAAAAACTTAGTACATAAGTTTAATTTTCCTTAAAAGGTAGACAAATGCTTTTTCAAGAGCTAACCTTTAAAGATATCAGATATCAAGTTTAGATAAAAAAAAAAACAACTTACAACTCATTGTACCACCAGAAAATGGTGGTTCAGCATTAGGACAGCTTATTTATAAATGCAAAAACAGACCTGCAACTTTTATTATTCTTTATTCACACAGCCTTTCTCCTTTATGAATTTATGTTAAAAACTGAAGCATTATTAGCAAACAAACACGAGTTTGATCAAATTTTCTTTATTTTTTCCAGTAGTTTTCTGCACAAAACCCTATAACATAAGAAATGAATGATTTATAGGGTTATAAATTTTTTCGGTTTCAAAAGTAAAGTTAAATAAAATACACATAAAGCTACGATTTCGATGTAACTTTTAATTCATTATAATGCTTGGACTCCGAACCCCATATGCGATAATTTTAATCGTTGACGTAACTACCGAGTGAGAAAAGAGCTTCATCGCTGAAGAAAATTTTGCTCGATTGAAAGTCCACGTTTGAATCACCACTTTTGTAGTAAGTTTTAACTATTTTTACGCGTTCTTCCAGTATTAAACGCTCCAGACCGGCGGTTTTGAAACCACTATATGGATAACTAAATGGATAATAGGAATGATAACTATTTTTTTTTTTTTAGTTTCAATACTAGTGTAGGATTTAGATTAATAATTATGAACATAATATTGTGAATGCTGTTCGGTACGAGTATGCAGCTTTGATTAGAACAAGGAAGGTTAATCAAAATTGCATTCAGCTTAACAAGAAGAATGCGTGCACCGATGAAACTTGCTTACTGGTTAATATGTACACCTTTCTCTTACAAAAAAAGAAAAACAAATAAAATAATAATAATAATTACACTTCATGCTATTGGATGGACGAACATATCAATTCATGTATTTATGATTGAGTTGGTAATTAATAATGCTCATACGTAATATAGCACTGATGAAAAGTGTGGTGTTAGAGAGAGAGAGAGAGAGAGAGAGAGAGTAGGAGTGAGTAGAAAGAAAATGAGTAATACTTATTGCCAATTAAAATTGATCAATACTCGTATGCCTTGTGATGATAATTTAAATAATTTTATAAATAATAATAATTTTATAAATAATAAATAATTTTATAAATTTAAATAATTTAATAATTTAAATAATTTTATAGCAAAATGGTTTACGGACAGGCGATATATGAATTGAACATCTTCTTTCACCGAAATTTTTTTCTCTTAAAAGTGCCCGCTTTATTGCACCATTTTTTATATTTTCGAATAATATTGCACTACATGATGCAAAAATGACGACTGTTTCAATCTGTCCACCCACCCATAAACAGACACGTTCGAATATGACAACCATAGACCATGCAAAACAAGTGGACATACATACGCATATTCTCACAGGACATATATTAAAAACCTGATCATGAAAATCTATGTAAGGAGAAACCGCATACACACACCTACATATGTATAAAAAACTACTGTATTTTAAATGGATTCGTATGTATGGACTTTAGATGAATGGCTACAACTGAATGTGGAGGTTTGAAAACTTTCATGATAAGAAGAAAATAACAAATATAAATCAAATGTCAATGAACCGAGGGTTGCATTCGCTGAAAATGATTGCATGACGTATAAGAATTATTTTGCTAGGGAAAAGTAGTGAGTTTTGCAGCGCGAGATATGCATATTTGTGTTTTCTTTTCAACGTTATTGTGGGATACGCTTACTAATCTTCCTACGGGTCTCATGTAGTTAGTCAACCAAAAATGTATTTGTAAAATTATTTGAATTATCATCACAAGGCATACGAGTATTGATCATTATTACCTGGCAATAAATTAAGTGTTATTCATTTTTTCCACTCACTCTCACTCTGTCTTTCTCTCTCTCTCTCTCTTTTTCTCTCCAACACCACACTTTTCATCAGTGCTATTTTACGTATGAGTATTATTAATTATTAACCCAATCATAAATACATGAATTGATATGTTCGTCCATCCAATAGCATGAAGTTTAATTATTATTATTATTAATTTATTTGTTTTCCTTTTTTTGTTGATTTCGTTATGGTGATAATTTTGCCATAAAAGCTCTCAATACCACCCTAGAAAGCTATGCTTGGATAAAAAACAACAAAACGCCAAAGGCGCCAACATGTCCTATTCTCAGTGATTTATTAAAGAGAATTGTGGTGTGTTTGTGTGTATGTTTCTCCAAAATAAACAAATAACATTTCTGGATCTTTTTTCAGTGCAATAAAATTCTACAACTACAACCGAACAAGTTTTAGTTGTTGACGGACAAAAAAACACGTAAATATTAAACAAAAGTTAAAACTAGAAATCAAAGAAAACAACAACAAAACAATAATGAATAAGAGCATCACAGAGCATATGGGAGAATAAAACGTGACAATGGTGAAGAGAGACAGAGGCAGAGAATGAGAGAGCAAAAATGAAATGAAATAAAATAAGAGCAGTGTCGTGACTATATATAGCAGCTAAATAAAGCAGAAAAATGCATAAAACTCTGTAAAGCGACACAAAACTATTTTTAACTTTCTTCTTGCTGTTTCATGGGAAATACCGAATACCAGTAACCAAAACTAGAATTCTCTTAACAACGGGCTCATATTGGTTCACACACACACCACGACATTTGCTAACACTTACATTAGTAAACTTCGCCATTCACTGGGGCCGGCCATATTACAAAAAGGAGAAAAAAAAAACAAAAGTTCGCTGGATACGAGTATATTTGACACACGATAATGAACACATTTTATGAGTACAACATATCGTAGGAGGATATTTTCCAGGTTATAAAATACAAATGAGAAACGTTAATAGAATTTTATGGTCAACCCAAACTGCTCTCTATAAAATATGGTACTATAAGTTTGTGTGTCTGATTAACTAAACGGTAACGTGATAAATGCACTAATTGATTCTACAGTTTTCCTAAAGGAGTGTGCGAATTCGTTGCTTCAAGAATATTTAAAATTAATGGAATATAACGAGGATAAAATCACAATATGTGAGTAGTATTTTTATAGGCAGTGTTAAAGCCTACATGTGCTTACAAATATTATTGGAAACAGGTATTGTAATACTTAAATTATGCCTAAATTTCATACATCAAATTTAGGATATAGCTGTCTGTTCTATAATCTCTTAATTTTCATTCCATTTTTATAAATGGCTTTTACAACATTTTATGTTATATGAAATCACATGTGAAAGCTATTTATAAAAAAAAACTTTCTAACTATAAAACTTGATCACACCATAAAACTTTTTCCAAGGCTTCAATTAAATTCCGAATCACGTAATTGCGATCGATTTCACGTAACCCCACAAAAAAAGGTCTAGAGACGACAAATCGTACGGTCTATGTGGTCAAATCACTGTCGCTCAACATATTTGTAAAAAATTCTCAAAAGACACTGGTTTTGATATAAAGAAACCTTTTCTATCAGTTATAAGCGTTGTCTTTTCATGATGGAATGATACTACAAAGTTTCGTACTTTGCTTTTTACACATGTCAGTAACTTCAAAGAGACTGCCACAAATTACAAACTGGAAAGCTACAGATTAATACTAATCATAATTACATATATAAAATTAAACGTAACAGCGATACATAGAATATATATGTAGTTTGCAAAGTTGTTTATTTAAAACATGGTTGCAATGTAATAATATTATAAACTTTCGCACATTCAAATCGGTACAGTGGTTGATAAACAGTGGTGACTACTTATTTGTAAAATCCTGAACTGATCGGCTAATAGTGATGAAATTATAAAAATGCACACGTGTTCCAACACAATTTCCCCATTTGTCCACAATTATAATCTGCAACACGCTCAGTCAACATTCAGTTCATATTTTGTTATCTAATTTAAAACACCTCCCAAACGAAAGATTTAAAGCAAATGTATTATGCGTTTACATCAGTTTTCATTATAGTGAATACTGACACAAGAGTATTGAAGGTTTCGGAAGATGTTCTTCCTCCTGTTTTCATCGCCAATAAAAACTTTCCCCTAATGTCCTTTGCGCATGCTTACAGAATAGTTGCTGTTGTTCATTGTGTTAGTCATTACTGATTCATAGCGTTACTCTTTTCTAATCTCATCACCAAATTATTTTAACTTTTTTCTTTCACACTCTCTATACAGAATAATCAGCAGTTTGACATTTTGTTTAATTATTTAAATTGCACCATCGTTTGATGATGACTAATTGTTGTCATCGTGTCCTTTCCCCATACACATACACAACTCACCACAGCAAAGACAGCAGCCTGGTGAACCACAGCAATGTTTTTATTACATCAAAAATATAAACAAGAATAACGAACGGTGAGGAAAGCAACAAATCAACGAAACAGCTAAACCAAAATTAGCTTAGTAAAATTTATTTTAATTACGTTTACATTAACACAACGAAATTGCTGCCTGTTGGGTAACGTGCAGCTGTACTCGTATGCTAAATAGCGTGAAATACCAATCAAAACTTTTACCTACAATGTACTCGTCAAACAAAGAGCCTTTAAGTATGCTACTTATCATCGCATCATTACACGCCATTCATTTGCGTCAGAGTTATTTATTTTTTTCAATTGTGGACTCCTTGACATTGATTTTGTCATTACTGGGTCCGTTATTAACAGAGCTTTAACACAAATGACGTCATTACAATTAAATTAATGGACATTGTTGTAAGTCAAGTATAGTGGTTGGTGTGGAAGAACTACCAACATTGGCGAGTATTACAATTGAAGGTAATGAACAAACTGTGCTGCACTGCTGTACTAGTTACTAACACCTATAGTGTAATGACATATGTGAGCTATATGATTGACAGTAAATATAGTGACATTAATAAAAGGGGGGCCCTGTGGTAGTGGGTACAAGTAAAATTAAGTGAGTGATTCTAGTTATTATTGTCACAGAATATAGTGTGGTTAGTGTCAATCACAGCAATTGTTTTGCAATTCCTGCTGGTTTCGTAGGTAGGCATCAGCTATCAAAGACATCTGTCTGCACTTGTTATTAGAGCTAAGTGACATTTCAACAAATCAAATTTTGCATGTACTCACATACATTTTACTGAAAGCATTATCAATCACTTGAATGTGTTACTCATCACGTTTTGATTTCAAATTGTTCATAATTTGAAGCACCTGAACACGGATGTGGCATGAATATGGATGAGGTTGATGCATTTCCCCCACAGCACACAAACGTCTGCACACAGAAAGCATGGGATGCCATTCACTCTTAATGGAAATGCAAAAATATGCAATTGTTTAAGTGAAAGACTTAACAAAATTAAAGTGAAAACTTTCGCCTTAGTAAATTTCAGTGAAATAACTATATTATCTGTAGGAAGGCCAAAGCAATAACAACAGCAACATAACTTTGTTTAGAAAACAAAACAAAGCAGCCATACAAACATGACTAAACTCAACTTCGGCAACCAGCATAATATCACATATAGGGGGCGTTTGTCAAACCAAACATATGAATGTATTATGTCCACACTTTGCACACCATGTATCGCACAGTGCTCCGACGACGGTCAAAAATATATAAATAGGCTAAAATTAAGTAGATAAAAAAAAAACAGAAAAAACAAAGTCTCTTGCATCCCATGAATGCGATATAGGAAAGCTTCTCACAGGCAGTGAGCTTACATTCATTTCATTTTTATACTCACTTAAAGGAACCTACAATTTCTCGACTACTCGAAGTGTTCATCAGACAAGTCAAGGGAACCGCGTTATTGAACTCGGGATCACGATAATTGCATGTACCCACCATTGTGCCACGTTCGGTCGCAAAGTATTTTACAGACCCATCATAAATCAATGCCAAACAAGTGTTGGAAGATACTTGTGCGCAATAAAGCAAAAATCTCTCTCTATGAAAATGTATTTTCGCCGAAGTTACCAATATATCAAGAAATTTTG
Organism: Philornis downsi; assembly: GCA_019455685.1. Taxonomy (NCBI): domain Eukaryota; kingdom Metazoa; phylum Arthropoda; class Insecta; order Diptera; family Muscidae; genus Philornis; species Philornis downsi. The sequence goes on from JAHXMU010000808.1 coordinate 741,304, forward strand.
TTCTTATATGTTGTGATTTAAAGAATAGATAAAATTTTTGAAAAAAAAAAATTTAAAAAAAAAAGTAAAATTGGAATTTTGAAAACTTTGGACAGAAGCTTTGGATAGCTCCCTATGGAAGTTTCCTATAATTCTCTTTTTGTTTTTGTGAATAGTATTTATACTTTTTCCAAAAATTTCCTGTAAAAAATAAATAACAAATACTTATAGAATTGACTAATCCATCAGATATGCTAAGCAGATTTTCCGGTAGTGCAAAAGAATTTGCGAATAACTCCAGCATTCTAAAAAATATGTCGCTTTGTGTGTCTTTTTGAATGTAAGAAATTTTATAAACAGAAAAATACTGAAGCGTGTTACGCTTTCATTTGCGCCAGAAAGTAGCCTTCTACTTACAAGCTTAGAAAACAATTTGAAGCTCTTCCATTTTTTGCGCTCCTCGATCACAAGAAGTAATCCTTATTAATGGGTGAAGATTTCCCACCAATATGACCCTAGTAGAACTATAGCTATACCTTAATTACTTCCATGAAGATATATATAATATGGACGCCAAAATTCATAAGACGTCGATAAACTCGAAAACCGTCAGAACACATTCATCCACTTAATACATTTTCCAGTATTTCACATACAGTAAAAGAGGCGTAGCCCACTATTTGCTAAGCATAACTAAAGGTATATTGACGATGTCGGAGGATAGGCTTTTACTCCGTGTATATCGTCATTTGCTGTTTTTCTGGGGCTAACTGAGATTTGTCTAGGTTTTTACTTTATGACGGTTCATGCCATCTGCGTCAGCGTCGGCGGTTTTATACAATTATTGCATATCGGAATGTCAGATGTAAGTTTATAGTCGACGAAAAAGTAACTCATTCAGTTCATAACCATCGGTCTTAAAGACCGATGTCAGACAGAACACGCAGCTCGGTTGTTCTTCAGACGATATGTCGCATTGACCACTTTATAAGAGCTCTCTCTTCGTAATTGCAGCACGCTCTACGTTTCATCGGTGTCTGTGCAGAAAGAAAGCCATGTGCTATAAACACTACTTTCTATTTTCGCCAGAATTTTTGCAGTTCATCCCCATTCCTGTGCTTTTTTATATCCTTGACCCCCTCGCTCCTTTTTCTGACACAACTAACTGCTGTGATACCAAGCATGCAGCATCTTGTTCATTTGTTGCATCACGCTGTCGTTCGTCGGAACAGAGTTTATCTCAGCCCACACTTCTAGAGTAATTTTCATGTCATGGTCAGAGCAACGGTCGTATACTTTTTATAAGCTCTCAAAAATATACATTTGGTCTCGTCCTTCATGTCTTTCGTTGGAAGTGCGTGATAAATAAAATGCTTCACCTTAGTACTAGACGTGACTATTTAGTTGCTTATGGACCGAAGTCTCGATACAGAATGACAAAGTCTTTCGCACACTGGAAATGGAAACAGGGTGGAATGACGTGATTAATTTTTTTCTGGGAAGATTGCAACGCTTTAAAAATGTCGCTGTAACACTAAAACGGAGAATTTTACGGTTTATAAAACAATATGAATATATTACTTCTGTACATGGTAATAAAATGTATTTTCCTCTTGGAAAAATTACAACTTCAATACACAATTTACGTAAAATCAATATTTCTTAATTCGATTAAACTACGAGTTTCTTTGTTCAAGTCCTGAGGTATGTTTCAGAAAGAATGGTCCAAATTTTGCCCTTAATTGGAGATCAGAAATATTTTGCGTTCTGTTGACTTGCCTTCTTCCTTTTTTTTTTTTTTTTGACCAACTGCAACCATTTGCCAACCTTAATTTATCTCCAAAGTCTACTTCTGTTTCTGTCCAATCATTGTTTGCAGACGCAGCACTGTGCACCCATACGCGACATACTGCAGCAATCGTACGTTAAATAGTAAATGAACGAAAGCAGAAAAAAGCTTTAGCACGTCGCAATTTTTAACCATAGTATGAAATCAAATTAAGTATTGACGTCAAAAGGACAATGACAACAGCGCGAACCATCCAGTCACATATACTTGCTCTCGTTTACCTTTGCTAATGGCGGCGCTTGCTGAAACAGCAGACCCATTCTTAGTCGTTACTTTATTGTTAAAAAGTGTTCAATTTCAACCCCGTCGTTGTAATGTCTCTACTGCCACAAAATACTTCCATTGCCCTGTCATTTAATACATATGCAAAGTATACATTACACACCTACTCACACACACACACACCCTCGTAGGGAAGCACTTAAACCCATAGTCACACACATGACAATGTAGAAAAACGGAAAGGACTAAGAGTCAGTGTCATTTACACCTTTAGATGGCTGGCGTACACGTGTGTCCATATTTGCCATCGCCATTGTCGTCGTCGCCGTCATTAAATTCATGTTAAAATGATATCTCCCCAGGTCATTTGGAAAATTGTGTGAAAATTGTTTAAATGTTTATTGAGTTTTTGTCTGTGTACTCATTTCTTTAACTATCGATTTCATTGTTTAACTTGCTGTTTGTTGTGCTCTTTTTGTTCTCTTTGCAGAATGCCCTACCGCAATGGATGGCATGGAACGTTTTGCATGTCCGACACCGGATGTGCAGGGGCGATATCGTTGCATAGACGATCATGTGCTTTGTGATGGCTTCATCGATTGCCCCGAGGGTGAGGATGAGGATAGAAGATCGTGTATGTTTTACAAGACGGTAAGTGCAAATATAATATACATAATTATGTGATTCTATATCTAGAGTTGTTTACATATTTGCTGAATAAGATATGAGTTTTCCTTAAGTATATAAAGTTTGTATAACCGCTGGTATCCGACTTTCTTTCTGCAAATTTTCAATTTCTGCTTGCCAGAATTAATTTATTTTTATGCGAAAATATTAACTGTCATGTGGTTTAATTGTATTCCTCATGCAGTGTAGAACCCAATAGATGTACAGAAGCCAAGATTAACGTTATTACAAAAGCAACATGAAATATTTTCATTACTTTCTTTTTTCAGCAAAGAGTCCAAAACGAAATTTAAGTGCTTCGTTTATAGTTTCTAAGCAGAATGCTTCGGTTGCTACTTTTATGTTGCTTCATTTATCGTGCGGTAATTCTAAGCAATATTTGATGAAGAAACCCGGCTGATTCATTGCGCCACTTTTGTCATCCCTAATATGTACTTTCCATCGTCCCAAGGGTAAAACCACAATGCGTATCGTTTTGAATTGAAAGACATTGTAGGAAGATACGTGTAAGTTATTTTATCTGACGGAAAGGTCAATATTGTTTGAAACTGGAACTCAGGTCTTACGCATATTCGCCATTATGGTAACATGGGAACACAAGGATGTTATGCCAAATGGAACAGAGAAAGCAAACTTAGTCCACGCGAGTCACTATGCACCATTTTATTATCGATCCTTAGTATAAATATAAAGCCAAAACCCTGCAAAAAAAACGATATTAAATTTGCACACGTTGAAGAACCAGGTGCAATGACTTTGAAGACGACACGCTTGAAGATTGATGCCGTAGAAATTCAGCTGCAATATGTTAATACATTTAGAACGAAATTTCCCTAAAGTACTGAATATGATACTGAATATCTTACTTTTGGCAGTTCACTGAATGTACGAGTATAATTAATATTAATTCAGAGACGTCTTAAGAAAAAGGGTGCACCAGTCATAAAAAATATTTTATAGAAGGTTCTTAGCAGCACTTGGCAAAACTAGTGTAACATGTGTTTAAAATAGGGCGTATGTGTTATCACATTACTAAAAAAAACTGTTCCCCTCAGTTGAAAATATGAAAAGATTAGGTATGAAATACATTTTTTATCATCTAAATACTCTAATTTTGTAATTTTACAAAAAAAAAAAAAAAAAAAAAATAAGCCTAGCAAACAAATTTTTTTTTTTTTTTTTTTTTTTTTTGTAAATTTGCCTTAAAATTTGCCTAACAACTTAACTTATTATCCCAACTGCCGTTTTCACTTTCTATTCCAGACGAAAGCTCATCTTGATGTCCTGGCCGATGCGCTGCTGAGATGGGCACGAGGGCGCTAGGCTTACGAATAAAGCCTTAACATGTAAAGCAACAGTAACACTAAACAGCATATGGAAACGAATCCTCCGCCAAGTATAGAAAACCACACATACACACTTCAAATATCATACCCCAAAATGAAACCCCGTTTCGGAACCTAAAATTGAGATAAGTAATTACACCAAACTCCAAATTCTGTGCTAATATATCGACACACACCCCAATAAAAATGACAAAAAGCAAAAAAGAAAAACTTCCCGTAAAAGAAACAACTAATCCCCCAAACCAAACCGCTCCCTCTAATTGACAGCAACTAAGAAAGCAATCAGGTAATACCATTAAATATTTCGTAATATTTGAAATTTTTTTTTTTCAAAAATCTCCTCAATAATTAAAAGAGAATATGAAGAAAACAAAATAAAAAAACAAAATTAAAAATGAAATGTAAATGAAAAAAAAAAAAATAAACTAAAAAGACAGAGGTGTGAAAGATTATACCAAAGAGTATGAATGTATAAAGTATGAAAATATAGCAGAAGACACAGTCGACGAACAAGAGATTAAGAAACCCCAAGAATCCAAAGGAAAATATAAATTAATGAATAAACTTAACTATTATGCATATAATTATGATTCTTATTATTATTAACTATTAAATATTATAATTATTAGTGTCATTATTATTATTATTATTATTATTATTATTATTATTATTATTATTATTATTATTATTATTATTATTATTATTATTATTATTATTATTATTATTATTATTATTATTCCCACGCCTCTATCCCCCCCAGATACCGCGCGAGCTGGGGTCCATTTATAGCTGAACATGACGG
>JAHXMU010000808.1:747071-790302 GCA_019455685.1 Philornis downsi
GTTATTATTATTATTATTATTATTATTATTATTATTATTTTTATTATTATTATTATTATTAGTTATTATTATTATTATTATTAACATATTATAGTTAATTATTACCAAATTTATTACTAACAAGTTTTATATCCTCAATTAGTCCAACACAATCTCACATTTGAACATAAGCCTACACATATGTGCGTACGATTACACCACTAAAACCCTGACTGTATATTCTGAACGATTTAAAGGCATTAACAGCTAATAATTCCATAAAATTAAAAATGAAAGGAGAAAGCCAAAACAAAGAAACTAACAACAAATTAAATTATGATTCGTTTACTTATTAATTAATAATTGACATGAAACTTTTTTCAGTTATTTGTTTCCAAGTTTAATTCAATTTCGAGTATGTAAAGAACGAACAGGCAAAAAATTAAAACCTCAAAAATTTATATGGACATTTTAATACAATTTGAAATAAATTTTGCCGATAACAACAAAAAATAAAAATAAAAACCATAACGTTCATATGTATGTATATGTTTAAATAAATTTTTGACCTAATCCTTCCCCAACCACTCCCTCCCCAACTATACTCTTTCTGCCTCTTCCTTCCCTCTCCTCTCGCCAACAAAACTTAAATATGTATAAATACCAAATATACTGATATTATTAAAAGCAGCAACAACAAAAAATTACATATAAATACAATATATACATTAAATTAAACATTTTAATAATTTATTATTTGTGGTGATGTATGCATTGTAAAATGTTTAAACACAAAAAAACCAGTTGTTTTTAAATGAACATAAAGAAAAAAACATTTATATAAATAATATTTATAAATAAATATATATATATATATATAAATATACATATATACATTCACTGAAAAACAAGACTAAAAAAAATAAAAAGCAACATTCGATTGTGTATTTGTTTTCAATTAAACATTCAATAATTTATTTCGTTTCATACTCATTGTTTCCATTTAGCCTTCTTAATTAGCACTACCATAAATGTAATGACTTTTGCCAGATGACACTAAATGTGCATTTCAATGGCTCACTAATTTCTCCTCAATTGTTCGCTTTGGAAAAGAAAAAGTGCTTCATTTCAGGTCAAAAATGTTTACTTAGGAACATTTCAGTGAACTTTAAAACATTTGAGAGCTGTTGGTTAATTTAATCAAAAATGTGCAAGGGAAGGGAAATTTGTCATCTATTGCGATCAAATCAGATTTTCGTTCTTGGACTAAAGAAATCCATGAATATAACTTTCCGAATCCTATTCAATAGCACTTTTAAATCGTATTACTTTAAGAACAAATGCATATTGGAAGAATTTCGATAATCATGGTATCTGCTTTAGCACTGGAACATATTGCTCACAATTTTGGGTACAGCTGTGTTCAAATGGTATCGTATATCTTACAACTCCAGTGACTTCATTTGAGCATCCATTTTCGATACTTTTTGGAGAGAAACTGCATAATTATTTGCACACAGAAAATTCGAAAAGTTTACTTCAGAACGATCTGTGAATTTGAAATGCCTCACGTTTATGTTTGGGCGACTGATTTGTATTATATCTGTATTGCACTGAGAACATGCAGACAACTTCAAGTCAATTTATTTCACGCAGCATCAAACAAAGTACAATTGAATCAAATTTTACAACCTGTTGCAACATTGGCAGAAATTTTCACACAGTTCGTATGTTCAATACTGTGGTATATATCAACAATTGATTAGATGAGAATCCATTATTTGGTGATAAGCAGCAAATACCAAAATGTGATAAAAGTTTGAATTAAACTTGCTATCCTCGCTTGCCCATCTAATCGTTAAATTCTTTCACAAGAGAAATCGTCACAAATATTAAAATGGATACATCTTCAACGCCAAAATGCAATGAATATGCCAATGTTCCTAATGTACACTTTATATTTAATGACATATGTAAATATATGGAAACTTCACAAAGTTATGCACAGAGTTGTTCACACTATTTGTCCTTTATTATGTTTAAATAGATAAAAACTAGTTTTCTAGTTCTAGATTCTACTAAGCATTGAAAATAACTTTCAAAAATTAAAAAAAAAAATACGTTTTTTGTTTGTCTTACCCATGGATAAATTCAGAGCGAGTAGTACTTTTCAAAAAAACAAAAAATATGACTTGCATGGCTTTTATGCTCCAATATCTGTATCCATTTTTTAATGTTTCCATTACAGCACAATATTAGGAAACTTTTGATTAGAGCTCAAATTCTCATATTTAACACACTATTTAATTCTGAAAGTGCGGCTTGATTTTACAGAAGTCGAAGAAGTAATTTTCGCGACCCCTGTTCTTTGTACATTTGGCATATAGAACTGGTTGGCCCTTCAATATCCATTTTGGTAATAATTAATTAAAATACAAAATAGATCAACGGTCGCCTTTCCTTTCCTGGCATGTCGTAAAATTAAAGCAAATCAGAAAATCGAGCAACATATTTAATAACAAATAATATCTTTGCTTACAAAAAGCGACAAAATTGAACATTTTTGAAAAATGTGCTGCTGGAAAAATTTCGAAATTGTAACGTCTTCTTCGCTCGACAACAATTACTGATCATAAATTCGTTCATGAATGCGGACACACAATAACGTAAGGTGGTTCTACAATGAAATATTTAGCACATTTAGTAATGAAACTACGACCTCGTTGGTATTAAGCGATCAACAATTGGGTGGAACTGTATCACCCCCACTGTGATTCATATATTTGTATAGCAGGCCAATCTTACACAACTATGCGAATATGCTCACAAGTCTATCTGCCGTAAATGTGTTTAATTTAGGGTTCCATTCGCCCTCAGTACAACAGTTCCAAATAAGTTAAAGTAGTAAATCTAATAGCTTCCCATATTTCACAAATTTTAAATATTCATTGTTTAAAACTTTCAGGCTTGAACCTTATTGGAGTATACTCTGAGAGAGATATACATTGTCAAAAAAGATGGAATGCGGCATCGTATTTATTTTAGTAGAATTGGGGGATATATTTATGTTGACGTAAAATAACATTTTTCTCATCAATCTAATTGGATTTTCCCAAAAAAAAACCTAAAGTCGAAGCTTAAAAGCTTTTGCCAAAGTCCCAATACATTCTTCATTGAAAGTGTAATCGAATTTCCCAGCAATAAGGTTTATGGCTGTATTATCGGGTCATAAAGAATACCATTCATATCAACCCACTTATATTCCGAAACATTGTATCAAATACCCAATTATAGCTTAATGAGATCTGATTAAAAATAAAATATCAGCCTCTAAAGCTTAGCTATATTGAGAGGAAACTCAGCTCATCCTCCAAAAAACAATTTTGCTGAAAAGAACATTTGATGCTCAAGAGACAGCACAAAACATGTCCGTTAATAAACCACTTAGTTATTGGCCTAATAATACTTGGACATACTTAGTTCGATAGCAATCATGTAATTTTTTCCAACTATTTTTTTCGATAAAAAATTTTAGATTGATAGATTCAAATATTTATATTTGAATTAACGACTTAAGAAAGCGATTGCGTTTATTTTTAAACATCCATACAAATGCTATGAATGTTAGAATGCCTTTCAAATATCGATATAAAGATTTTAGCTGTAGATCGCTGAGAGAGATTACCTTAGGTTATGACCTAAAGTCTATGAAGAAAGTTATTGCATAGGAAAGACGACTTTATGCACAATCTAGATTTATGAGCAGCCGACTATAGCCCTGTTTGGTGGTGGTTTGAATATTTATTTGTTAGCCAAATAATTTTTGATTTGAAATGAACCTTTTCAATTATAAGTAAATATTTTGATTATTTACGCGTCCTATCAGTAATATTCTCATTCAATTTCCACTAACGATTTTTACATACTTTATGAATATTTTATAAATTTACTATTTGAGTTTATAAAATTTCAAACATATTTCCTCAAATTGGTTAATATTAATAATTTTCTTTTGATAAACGGTCTTTAATTGAACTAATTTGTGGTAATTATTTCAATTAGTACGTCGATAAAGAAACAATTCCTAACTTTGACAAACGCAATTTAAACAACCAAGTAAATTCAATTGCCTTACATTTTTATATTTGCTCTAAAAAGCGATCAATTAACAAATAAAGTTTCATTCAAATAGTTTCTTAAAACGAAATCTAAATTTGAGTTTTCGAATACCTTCGAAGCGCTCTCTTTCCCCCACTCGCCTTGATTTATCGTCATTGCACAGTTCTCTGTTATTTCCACTTAAACATCATCTACATTTGCCTCTTCAGCTTTTTCAGTTAAAATATTCTTTCCACTGTTTCCCCTTCTACTTTAGTTTTTATTTGAATTTAATTTTATTGAGTTTTTTTCTTTTTTTGTGAAACAATTCTCATGGATATGGCAGCTATTTGTAGATAAGTGAATTTATTTAAATTTTTAAAAATAAATTAAAATAATATTATTACAAATTTAAAAGCAAAAACAAAGACAAACATAATAACATAACAAGAACTGTCAAAATATTTAAAGAAAACCTTAAACGCATAAACTAACATATTAAAAAGTATTAACTGAAACAAAAACAAATATATTTTAATTAATAAAGATAACAACATTAAATAATAACAGATGGAAACAATTTTTTGTGTAAAATATATAAAAGAAAGGAGAACGACTAAAGTATTAACAACAAACTTTCCATACAACCAAAAATTTTGAATTTTTAGAGTTTGATTTAATCTCCTCTAGTTAAACTTATCAGCTCATATCTAAACCTTCGACGAAATCCCCTACCAGATAACGTAATAGTTTTTATTTTCTTCTGTTTCGCTCTTGCCTGAATTTATCACGAGAAGCAACCGTTAAATCTTGAGTATTCAACGAAATCAGTACCCTAAAGCAATTAATTCAATTAAAAAAAAAAACAAAATAAAATTTGAAAATGGAATATAACCATGAGAAGTTTTCTAAAGGAAATTGACAACTTGAACATTCTAAATGGATATTCATAACTAAAATTACAATCATTAAATTAAATGTCAACAACAACAAGAAAAAACGATAATTACTTTTGCTAAAGTTTGAAATACATTTAAATACAATTGAATGAAAACCAATCAACAAATTAAAACGGTTGTGGCTAAACTAAAATCTTCTTACTCTCAGTTATTATTTTAAAAACCATATCTAAATGCTAGTCAGTTTAAAGTTCTTGCTCTCGTAAAATGAATTCCTGCTTTCTTTTTACAAATTTGCTATTAATTTCTACAAAAGTTGTTACTTCTTCCAACCTCTGTTTACCTCTCCCTCTCTCTCTCTCTCTCTCTCTCTCTCTCGTTTCCTTATTCATTTCAACGTATAACGATCTTCGTTTATTAGGTATCTCCAGCAACAGCAGCATATTCATACTTTTATGATACCCATAAATATTAAAGAGAAAAGTAAATGCGAATGAGTTTATAAGATTATATTTAAATGAAGAGAAATAACCCACCTCTACTACCATAATTAACAAAAAGAAAAAGGAAACAAACAAATTACGAAAACTAAAAGAAAAATGTAGGAAAATTCTTGAAATTGTAAAAAGGACATCACATACTCTCTCTCACTCCCTCATAAGCCCATACACACACACACACGCATATATATATATATATATATAGCCACGTGTGGTCCTAAAAACAGTAAACGGTAAATGAAAAAGGTAATAACATTAAGCACTTTTAAGACGAACAAATCTGACACAGCATAAAAAGACTAATAAAATGAAAATCCAGAAAATTTAAATTCCATTGAAATACAGAACAATTTAGATGGAAAAAATAGAAAGCTCTCTATTTTTTGTGGCCGTATTTTTATAAGGATCTAATAAGCTAAAGAAACCCCAAATAAAGCAGAAATCATGAAAAGAGTTTTATAATAAAAACAGAAAATTCTGTTGTGTCGTAATTAAGTAAATACAAAGATATTTAAAATGACAAATTAAAAGGCATAAAAAGTAATATCAGATTTATCCAGTAACTAAAACATATAAATAGTCAATAAAGCTTGAAGGGCGAAGACATAGAAGAGAGTAAAAGTTTTCAAGATGTAATCAAAAATTGAAATGAAAAACGAAGATCGTTGCTGAAATAAAACTCCATAGCAAAATGTTGATCACAAAATGCAACAAATTAAATGAGAAATAAAATGTTTGCAATGCAATGTGTGTAAAGTTTTAAATTTTCCCGATGTTGGGTACGAATTTTAAGTTACTTTCTTGTTCACATGAAAATAATAATTTCTTTCGTACGATGAATTTTAAAAAAATAATTATATTTTGCTCAATTCCAAAGTTTAGGCTTCGTTATTTTTCTGTAATATAAATACAAAAAGAACACAAAATTATAAATTCTTGAACAACGACATAACCATCTATAATTTGAAATTTTACAAATTTGGGTTTAAAATCTATCAGCCGCCTGGAAACTTGAAGACTTGTGCCGAAAAATCTACAGATATGTAAAAGCTTCAAGCGTTTTCTGTTAAAAAGAAGAGGATTGTAATATTTAGAATTGTTTCAGTGAATCAGAATTATATTCATTTAAACTATCCAGCAAAATGTATAATTTATGCTTGGCACTCTTCTCTATTTGGTTGTAAAAGTATGAATGTTATGCAACCTTATCTGAATTTGCTTAATTTCTATGAACTGAACAGTCATATAAAGAGGACTTTAAACAATATATATTCTGTATATGACAGCACTCTTATGAAGCTTTAAAATTTAAACTTTTACACAGAAAACTTTGCAACTTCATTAATTTTTCTTTGTCGATCGATATTTCTCTTAATTATTTCCTCAGTTTTCCTCTCTTACCTACAAACACTCCGCCCTTCCTCCATCATTTCCTAAGGACTCTGTAATTTTGTTCTACTCTACATGCAACAAAAACACATTTTGTAAATAAATTGTGTAAATATTTATGTTAAGTTATATGTTTTCTCTATATATATACTACAATTTTGACATTGTCTTCATTTATTTTCTTTCACTTCCAATGTATAAAAATTCTTAGAAGCTTAAAATTTACATGATATTAATATACAATTGCAAAAAAAGAAAAACTAAAAAGAAATATAAATGTTAATGTTATACAAAGACAAACACAAATAAGAACGAAAACATAAATTAATTGTTACATGTTACTATAGACAAGAAAAAACAAACACCCGAGAAAAGAGAATTCCCTTTCATTCCCCTACGAAACAAAAAAAAAAAGAAAACGAAAAAAATACGACAATTGCAATAACTGAAAATTATGCGAAAAAAAAAGAAATACAGCGGAAAATCCAAAACTAATATTTACATTATGTATATGTATGTATATATACATATATATATACATATATATATATATATATACACATATATATATATACATACAAAAATACTTACAGTTACACTTACATATACAAGTACATATAAATAAACAAACAAGAAACACACACTAAGCATTTTAGTTAACATTATATCGTTCTATGGGTTCTTTTTCTCTCTTGTGTTGACTATGATTTAGTTAAAGATTCACCTAAATGAATGTGTATTTATTTGTATATTGTAAAGTATTTATAACTAATAAATAATTAAACAATCTTAAATACTCTTAAAGTAATCTTAACTCGAAATCAGACAGACACAATTAAAAGCCCAGACACAAGTCACACACACACACACACACACACACACACACACATGCATTAGCACTCAGCAAATTACAAAGGATATAAATGAATGAAGAATGATTGATTGATCGTTTGACTGAGATTGAATGGACTGTATGTAAGGAATGATATTTCATAATTCGTCTATCCAATAATTAAATCTCGTTTGTTTTACTGTCACGCCTAATTTAATTTCTACTTTCCGTTCCTGCTGACTCTTTTGTAAATAAATTTATCTGAAAATCGTGAAAGAATAAAAACAATAAGAACTACAGCCCCCGCTCCTTCTTCACGTAACAGAACAAAAGATAGACATACAAGTGGTATTAAAGTATTCTTACTGTCTTTACTTATTGTAAATCGAGCACGTTCGATTTGTAGTTGTATTGTGTATTGTTTAATTTCGTGTAATATTTAAGTTTTATACATACAACAACAACAACAAAAATACATATTATTGAAATTAGTTTTTAATAGTTGATTATACATTTAATAAAAAGACAAAATCAAAAAAAAATACTCAATTTATACATAAACAGAAAAAAATTAAAACACAATAAAAAAACACTTGTTTTCATTTTTTTCCACAAACACAGACAGATTTTTTCTTGGTTTCCGTTTCCGTTTGGTTTTGTTCGGTTTTCCACTTTGCCACCGACACCAATGCAGAAAAACGGCTGCAACAACCCCTACTATGATAACGTGAGTAACCACTTGCAGCCATTGTAATTACTACCACCACTCTCCTCCTCCACTACCACCGAAATCTTTTGACTAACGTCGAGAATCTCTCCTTTAGTTGTAAATGTTTCGACATTTTTGCGAAGCTCTAGTAGCAAATGTTTGAGTTTTATGTTGTTTTTCTATGTGCCAAATTTGTTATTGCCGTAAGTAAGAAACTTTGTTCGAAGATAATCGATATTTCACTAAGTCTAGTAAACTACCAGCGTCCCACGAGCTGCTACATAAGCTTGAGCATACATGTATACGCTATTTGGGTAATAAATCTCTTTTCTGTGCAACTGTCTCTCCACTACTGAATGGATAAAGTTATGTTTCAACTAACGAAAAGGACGACGACATCCAGTGGTGGTTGTGTTGGGATAGAAGACCAAAACTTTTTTGAGGGAAACAGCTACAATTACATTGATATTGTCACATGCAAGGACTGAGCTCTGAGCTTTCTTAGGAGAAAAGTAAATGAAAAATAAAACATCGGAATTCTACAATATGTTCACAAAGCCCAGTTTTTAATATACGACGATAATGAAATATATCATCAATAATGAAAAGAGACTGTAAAGACAAATCATGTAACAGAAATTTGCGGAAATGATGCATTTGCTTCGTGGCGTATTGGCAAGGAAAGGTCTTATACCAAAGAATTTATTTCTCTGTGCAAACGAAAATAATATGACAAGACACTCTTCATATGATTTTTAGCATAATTTCTGTTATTTCCATAAACGCACACAAATACCATCGTTTCAGATTCTGGTTTGAAACCATGTAAAATATTCATAGATACAACATTATGGATGAAAACATGGTTTTGGTCCAAAACAGGTCACATTATTTCCGTTAAGTCTGCAGGGTTTTGGATTTTCGAATTTTTGAAGATTTGTCGCATTTGCATTCCCGAATCGTAGAGATTTACTGCCGGCATCTTTTGAAGAGATCAACAAATTTAAGAACTTTGTTCATTAAATTTGTGAGACTTAGCACAAAAACTAATTATTGTCTAATGGAAACGCACCATATTATTTAGGGCAGCACTACCAGTGAAAAGCCTTTGTTAAATAGGTTAAATAGGAATGAGTTGCAGCATATTCAATAGATATAAAAACTTGAATAGATTGGACATACTTATATGATAACTAAGTTCAAGACAAAAATTTTGTTCATACCGAGTGATGTTAAAACTTTTCAAAAGCGACTTACTATCAAATACAATTTTCTGAAAAGAAAAACATTGATGCTTTGGAGGTCAAAAGTGCGAGTCACATATAGTTGCATTTGGAAACCAAATTAAAGTTTTTTAAATATAAATAATTTCGAACAATTGCATAATGGTTGGCTTTTCCCCACCAGTCGCACCATAATGCATGTATGAAATAAAGAAAACTATTAAAACAATTTTTTAATCGTAGCCCGAATGTCTCACATATTTAAAAAAGGTTCATTAGTATGATATACTGCAGTAGTCACTTTGCTATAAATGATATCATAAAGCCTACCAGACAGCTCTGTGGGGACCCTTGAAGATAAACCCTATATTATAAGAAAATATGTTTTTATGAAGCTTTTCGTTACTGCGTGGTATAAGGCTGGTATATTCTTCGCGATTTTTTTTTTTTTTGGCATTACTACTACGACACGTTTCCGATGTGAGTAAATGATGGCAGCTAACTTTACAATGTTGACATAGATTAGCTTACATTATACAAAATTGAATTGAATTGACTAGTTTGTGTTAATATTGACATGGCTTTTCTTAAAATTCATCCGATTATAGAGATCATTTTAAAACGTTCAATAATACTACCTTATAACGCAATGTGGTGTAAGGTGAAAAAAATCAAGATGTTCAAAGCTATCCCATTAAAGCATTATTAACCCATTGGCCAAACAAGCGGCTGATAAAATACCAGGCAAAGGCTGCAAAAATATCAATATAAAATCTAAATACAAATGATTCCCTTGTACGATAAAACTTCCTTGTGCCAATTCCAAAAATTTATTCGATTTCATCTTTAAAAAGCTTCATTCTAGAATACCTACAGGATATATTTAAGAAGTAAGTAATACCGGACTAAAATAACATTTTGCTAATATACGGACCCTAAAAAATCCTCTCAATACCTGAGCTAAGAAGTCTCGTATGATGAAGTAAGTAATGTTAGCCTAATATTCAGATTTTTGCTCCGTTTAAGCAAAAACCTTTAACTTTTAAATAAGCATTTTCAAAATATTCATGTAAATGTGAAAGCTTTTATTTGAGAAATTTGCAAGGCCGTCAGTTTATTTTAACATACATCATGCAGTATACTAAGCTGATCAAGTCGTGTTCAGCAAAATTATGCAGATACTCGTACTTCCAACAATACTTTATTTACATTCAAATAAAAATAACCATTTATGTCAAAAATGCTTTCAATATGGCAAGTTGAAGTGGTTTTAAATTCAAATTGTTTTTCCATTCTTCACACGGAAAAAATTTGGAGCGTTTAAAGAAGCCGTCTGCATATCCGCGAAATCAACGATAGACGTAATCTGAGGTAAGGCTTATGAAACCAAAGTGCAGAAACAATTCATGAAAGATAATGAAAATATATGTAAGATTTGCAAAATCCTGTCATAACTTAGAGAAACTCTACTAAAAATATTTTAGCAATATTTGCAAGATTGATTGATTGTTTGAAGCTGACGAAGATTTACAGCAAAATGAAAGCTTGAAGTTGTCAAATAAAGTTAGCTAAAGAAGTTCGCTGCTATAATTAAAAAAAAAACATTTTTACTTTTATCAAATTTCATTAACACAATTTTTGTTTGTATGACTTTATCTTTCGAAATACATCTAATTGAAACCGACCGCCAATGGAAGCTATGCCTATGATGATCTCGATTTATAATGTTATTACGTCGAAGCAATACCAAAAGTGGTTTAAACTATTTTATAAGTAGACGAGATCAAGCTTTATACAATTCAGTATTATTAAAAAAGCTTTAGTTTTTTGACTCGTATAGATTTTCCTGCAAAATGTGGACAGGATTATTCTTGACTCATTTATCGACAGAGAAAGTTATATCCATCGTAACAGCAAAATATTCTAACAAAGTGACAATTATCTGACGTGTTTCGTTATTGTATGTAAATGAAGTTCTATATGGCAAATTCTTACAATAATTCCCAACATTTCAGTTTTTCCATTTGGCTTCGGAAATGATTTTTTAATCTAATTTCGATATTTCTACATTTAAAATATATGTTAAATATTATTAATGGGCGTACTTAGGAGATCTCGAAACTCAACCCATAGTTGAACTTGGAAGCTCCTGCTACAAACAAAATGACAGGATCTCAATAAGTTGTCATAGTTGCGTTCTGTTTACTGGCATTAAAAGGCTGCCCCAAAAACTTTCTACAGGCGGGAGTTAGTTAGATACTGGATACTTGAAAGTGAGTTAGTTAAAACTCATCTTAAATGAAGATTTGTGTAAGAATCACATATTTGACTGGTTTAATCCAAATTGTAGGTTAACTCGCATAATTTGTAAGCTGCAAAAGCTATAAGTTAGTTTGTAATTTATAGACATTAACTAAAACATATTAGAGGATAAATAAAATATTTTAAATACAATATTTCAGTGTTTCTTTTTGTAAATCAGCCCCAAATTGCATTTTGTGTCACATCAGTAGTACATTTTAAGGAAAAGAGAACAATTTATGGATCGAAATGGTCATGAAGTACCAAGAACCAACAATTTTGAATGGGCGATTCACAAGCGATATATTTTTGGTAGTATATAGAAGAGAACTTAGGGAATAAAAATTAGAGTTCCTCGCATTCTCACTTCGCTCCCACCAGCGCTAGAGATTTATGTGAACAAAACTCAGAAACAGAATTTTTGTAGCACCGAAAACACTGGGCTCACTGGGAACAGGAGCATCATCTGTTTACATTTTTGGTCGAAACTATAAATCGTAAGTGAAACTAAAATTAATTTACTTAAAGACAAGACAAAAATAAGAAAATATTTTTATTAATTAATTACTTATATCTCAGTGTTAGTTTCAATGTTAGAAACATTTAATTAATGTATAGAAGTGAAGAAAACCCCCAAAAAATTAATGAAACCCATAAAAAAAACATTTAAAATACATTTATTTCAAACATAATTTCATGTATGTCTACTATGAACACTAAAGCCGTAAATAAAACCCAAAAGTAATTCATAAGCATATAAACAAAATTAAATTTAATAACACAACAAAGTGCTTCAAAATTTTCAAATTTAGGAGGCAGAAATATGAAAACACTCTTAAACTTTTCTTTGAACTTAGACAAGAAAAATAACCTCTAATTATGTCAGCAGATGTTGTATTTAATATCGTTAATAATACATTTGAACAATTCATTTCTTTTTCAATTTGAATAATTTCTATTGCATACAGTTTACAATTTAATTTTCTTTGTTAGAATCAAAATTAAATAAACATCTAGAGCCACTGACATAATTTAATGTTATTTAATAATAATTTTGCTTTCAGTTGTCTTCGATATATTTAGTTTGTATTAGTCGAATTTATAATATTTTGGAAAGTCTGGGATGTGTTTTCATATTTTCTGAAAATTTTCAATCACTTTGATTAAAGCTTAAGTAAAAAATGCGATTTCTAGTGTTTAAAGTTCTGTTAAGGAATTTGTGAGGTTTTTGATTAGTATCCAGTATTTCATACATACAGCGTGAAATTTCAAAATATTCGATTCCACTTGAATGGAGTCTGTAGCCATGTTATTGTAGTATCTTTTAATCGTCTACCGTATCAACGTTTGTTTATAGTGGAGCTTTCAATTTCCTTTAAGTTGGAATACTTTCCAATACTAAATATATTTTATTAAAAAAAATAAATGCCATACTTTGAAAGAGTTTATGGAAAAGTATATATTATGTTTTAAATCTTTAATGCTATTTAAAGTACTACATGGTATTCACATTATGTCCTGTGTCATTATGGTTAATTGAGCAAACTCTTATATGATAGAACTTTGGTTTGATAGAATATTTTATTCTTCAATTCTTGCAAAGAATTATTGTTTCAATTATTAAAAAGGAAAATAATAACTACATTACCACTAATTAACTAACTCATATAAACAGAGTAGTGTTCCATTGGGTTTCCCCTTCTCACCTATCAACTTCTAATGAAACTAACCTCCAATGTGCCGAAATTTCTAAACCCTTCTTCAATTTGATGGGGTGAGGCACTTAAACATATGATGGATCCTCTCATTGTAACTTTTATTTTAACTTTCCTCTAATCAAATTTCAATTAAAATTCAAAAAACATCATAAGATTAGTTAAAAATTCACAATTTTTATGTAAAAAATAAAAAATACCTTTTAAAAAAGAAATTATTTAAAATTGGAAAAACTTATTTAAAAATTAGTCAACTAGAATTATAAAAAAAAAAACACAATTTAATTCAAAATACTACAAATAGAACTTTTGGTTTACAATTGATGAGTTTCGAACTTCAGATCAAAATTATAAATAATTATTGACGTGAATTTCAATATACGAGTATCTAATTTGCATTATAGATCAAATAGAACCTTTGAATTTCAATTGGCATTTTTTAAATTTTCAGCAGTTCAAGTTTAGTATCATGTGGATAGGTAATCTTAATTTCAATTGAAATTATTGAATTTTAAAAATTTCAATTAAAGCGACTTGAATTCAAAATTTAGTTTCCAATCAAACTTTTTTTAATTTCAATTAACTTCATGACAATTTCAATAGATGTGTTGTCGGGAACATCTTTTTTTTTCAATTCAATTCAATTCAATTTTTAAATTCAATATTTTTAATTTAAAATTAAATTTTTCGTCATTCAATCGAGATTATTCGACATCAACAGACATCCTTTGAATTTCGGTTGGAAGTGGTATAGAATAATTCTTTTTTAATTGTATGTGTACTGATTTTTCAGACTTGTTTCTTATGAAGTATTTAGAAACAACATAACTTTTTGTTATAAAAAATAGATTAGAATTTTAACCAGTTTTTGCAAAACTGGCTTTCACCACAGAAGTCTGTGTGTGTGGCTAACACGTTGTTTTTTGTAGGCTCCTACTATTTGGACAAATGCATTAAATCTCTTTCAGTTCTTTGGTTAACTGCCATGAATAGTTTAAGTAGTGGGGTATTTAGCTTACGAATATTGATATTGATTGATTGATGAGTAAGACTTTAAATTCACCACAAATATGATTTCAAAATTAATAACACTTTCTTTCGTCTTGAACCATACAAACAATTAAATAAATTCCGAATGGACGTCCAGATTTGAAGGAGTTTTCCATTTATTGGTTCCTTCATAATTTCATCTAAAATTATAATTCAATTATATAGTAGTAACTGCAGTTAAATTTTCCTCAGATTTTTTCTATATCCAACCTAAATTCCAAATTAATTATAAATAATTCAAAGCAATGCAACAAAAAGCTTCTAAAAGTCAACTAAAAGCTTTCAAATTGAATTTTCATCGGTCTTAATCATTTGGAAATGGGCCGAATGTGAATAAACGAATCCATTCGTTCCAATGACAAGGAATACTGAAAAAGAATTCAGGTCACCCTATCAACTATTCTACTAAATCATGTAATTATTTTCTGGGTATAATGTACAAATGACTCTATAATATTATGACTCTACAATATTACAGTATATCTATCAAAGACTAAATAATGCTTCCACTGAAATTCTTTTCAGCAAGCAAGCATTTTTTTTTGTTACTCAAAAGTAAGTTTTATTTCGTTACTGAGAAGTTTTTTATCTCAAATATATTGAACGTTAGTAAATGGCATGTTTTGCTCTTCGAAGAGCATGTGGGAACTTTATAAACAACATTTTGGTATCTACACCGACTATACCAAAAAGCCTTTGTTTAAGTACGCTGCAACCCAACGCGAATAGTTGCGACAACAACTTGCAAAATACCCAAATTATAGACTGTCCAACATAAGCATAGAATTTATATAGCTTTAAATGTGGTTGCGTATCTTCCTGAAAAGAGATTGTCGCAACAAATCTCATTGGTTCCACTGTGTGCACTTATTTACAGAGTACCTCCAACTTAATGATAAGGAGGTTGTGGCCTTCTCCATCTATAGGTAATTCTGTAGATGGAAGCAAAAAGCAATTGGTGCTTGAAAAAAATATGTGTTTGTCATTTTTAATATGTAAAAAAATATATATTTTAAACTCAGTCAATTTTATAGCATTGCTTCTGTTCTCAACAAATTCAAAAAGAAAAAAAACCTAAATGAAGAATAATTTTGATACTGAATTTTTGTCTTGCGAGCGTTTTCATGATTTGCTAGCGCTTTTCGGAGGCATATTCCATTTAACAAACGATATTGTATGTAAAGTTACGACTGAACTTAAAGCTGAATACTAGGATAGCAAATTTATTTCATTAATAGCATTATATTATAAATGTTTTCATATTCTACACATTGAATCAGTTTGATTCTTTCAAATCTCGAACAAGTCAGCAGACATTTTATTTTTTAGTGTATGCAGTTGAGGAATGTCTCTCAGTGCAAGTCAGCAGTTCTGTTATACTAAAAATTAACCGAAATTTGGGGAGAACAATTTTGATACCGCTGGGAATTTATGGAGCTTTTGAATTAGAATTGTCAATGGTATTACTTCGATCATTCTGCTGCCGAATATACTACAGGGCAACAAAGCATTTTACAAATAATTCTACACTTAGAGCTCTAAATTCTGCTTCGAGCTGGTTTTTTTTCCAAATCCCTTCAAGTCATGCAATATTTCACTCTTCTTTGCACAGCTTAGTTTTACACAGAAAACTAATTTCTCATCATTACCAGTTTAGGTGGTTTTTTGCATAAAATCGTAAACGATATTAACGCCATGACTGACTGTGGTGCGATGGTTAGCACACGTGACTACCATTCGCATGATGGAGTAGTCGAGTAATCCACAGGTCTGACAAGTGTTTCTCAAACTAGAAGATCATATACGGTTTACATTCGACTTCCTTGCTGGGCATATCTCTGCTAACAAAAAGGTTGTAATAAAATTTCATTAGATTTATGATTTTTGTTTAAAATAAAAGTTCAACTATTTAAATAATAACTAACTTATGTTGGAAATGGCTCCAGCCGCATTGACGCCTGAACCATGAACCAAAAATTGACTCCAACACTGAATACCACCACGGACATCCCCACCATCACTACAGACGTTACTGCAGATGCGATGGCATCACCATCGCTTTCACTGGCGAAATGGGTGTTGAAGAGAGAAAAGCTGCCATTGACTTGTTACTTTTTTCATTTTCCTCTCTTCAAATTTTGTAGGGTGTTTGTTTGTTTATTTGGTCAATAAACCAAAAAACGTTACATTTTTTAATAAACAAAAATGTTTGGAGAACGGGTGAGCGGTTTCTCTTTCAAGAGGACTTGGCTGTACCGCAATTTAACGATTAATTTACTGTGACATCCGACAAGAATTTATATTTTGTGAGTAAGTAGATGCAAGGAAATCGATTCAAAATTTAATCGATTATGTAGCTTCATAAGGAAATTAACTGAATGCACTCTACATTTAAAGGCAGTAATGGCATTACGACACTTTAATATTTTACAACACTTAAAAGATGTAACGCAACTTTGGGGCCCGATCAATTTTACTTGAAGTGCCACTATGAATGAACTGAAAACTTGATATCTTTTCTGATCGGGAAACCGTTGCATTTTCTTGATTGGGAAAGATATCAAATGAAAAACAAGATTAGATTAGAAAAAACAAGATTTGCAAAGCTTCCTGTTTTGAGACAAATAGTTGTTGCTTTTATATATATTTTGCATTGCTAATAGAAATATTTTTATATGCTACAAATTTATTGTGCAGCTTATCGTCTTAAGCAATTTTTTCTATTAGTTTTATACACAAACATTAGTCGAAATTTTATTGGACCCACAAAAAGGAATTTTCAGTTAATATCTTTCGTACATTTGGTACGTTTGTAATTTATTGCCATTGTTCAGTAGAATTTTGCTTAGCCATCTGTTTTGCTAATAAGGAGAAAGCTTTTGTTTTTCTAGCCAATGATAGGAAATTGTTCCACAGTCAGGTTTCTTCAACAGAAAACAAGAAAACTTATAAAAGGAGTTAGAGTTCAATTTTAATAAAGTTGGACAAAAATCAAAACTGTTATTCTCTAATATTTTATAGAAAGTCTTTCTTCTGCTCAAATCTGGCAAATGTTTTTTATTAAATATAATGTTTGCTGGCATCCGATCATTATCTACTGAATTGATTTTTGCATCAAATGATGGCACACTTAATTGTAGCGAATCTTTTTAAATTGTTGACTGAAATCAGTTGAGTGACTAATAAATATTTAAATTAATTGCTTCGAATACCTGCTTAGTTCATCAGTCAAGCACTCAAGTAGGCACCCTAGGCCTTGCGTTTATTACTTCACTTAATTTTCCGTGTTTTCCGTGCTTTCATATTGGGAAGCTTTTTAAGCCCATCTCACAAAATACAAGCAAATAGTTTTGCAGTTAAGTTTCGTACAGTACTAGTATTTCGAAAAGGTTCAATTAATAGACTTTTGAAAGATACTCAAATTGAAAATTGGATGAAGCTGCGTATTTTTAAATTGGATAGATTGAATTAAAAAAATCGTCATTTAACGACTTAGAGACAAAAAGCTTGTTTCAAATCTTTTATGTAAATAAGAGAAATTATGATGCTTCAAAAACACGAAAACATTGCATATTATTATGCAAGAAAGTTTCAAATAACTCTCGGTGGTATTTTGATTAGTACTATAATATACGTCTTGTTTATACTTCGCCAATCCTTGTTTGAATTTATGTCTGCATTGCTATTGGAAAGCTTTTTGTTCGCGAAGCAAAAAATAACACGAGTAATCGAGAAAACTTCTTCCCACTTTAAATTCTTTAGCCTCAATTAATAGAATTGTGGGTGCTAATTTTTTTTTTTTTTTTTGGAAATTTTAAAATATCAAGCTTCAATGAAGTGAAGCTAACTGTCATGAGAGTGATCAGATGTAAGGAAGATTCAGATCTTAAAAGCAGGGAATTAAAGTATAGAAATGGCTACTAATGTCGGTATTGTACAAAATTGTGGTATGTTTCTGATATCTGTAAACAACATAGGGATACATCATAAGCTCCTTTTCGCTATGTAGTATAACATAAAAGTTGAAATATTTGCAAAGTCAACACCTTTCATCCTTTCACAAAAACTTAATCTCATGTGTTTTCTTTTGCAATTTGTTAATATATTTTAATTTGCCATTGTGTTGTTTTTGTTACCAAGTTAAGCCAACCGACACAAATTGATAATCACACCTACTCCTAACCAATTCAATATTAATATAAACATACATACACTGATACGAAATCTGACACAAAAGCAATTTAAATGTCAATTTTGCAATCCGAATTAAACAAATGAATACAAAATGTTTTGGAATAGCGAATATTTATATAACTCACTATTAATCAGGAAACCAATAAAATTCCGATAACCCCAACAAAACAATCCATGAAATGTAAAACTTATTGGTAGTTATATAAATTGACATCATGCCCACAAAAATCCCAGAGTTTAATTCTTTCCTAAATGCAGAATTGCACGTATTTATTTATAAGTATATAAAAATATTAACATTTACTGAAAAAGATAATTGAATGAAAAATCGTTAAAATCACCATACCCCCTTATGAAAAACTAAAACCAAATGGCCACTAAAACGAAAAATCCCGCCCAAAAAAAAAATACATTTGAATTGAAAGCCACTACGCACTATTGCACTGCACTGTATTATTGTGATATAACACCGTAAATGCACTTAATAATTTATAAGCCAAATTAACTACTTTTTTCTAAATTTTAACTCCATTCTGTTGTGATTTTTCTTTTGGATACATATTTTGAGCACTACATTTTGGCCCTTAAAGCCTTACAATAACGTTAAAGTTAATAAGAATTAAATTTTGCACATAAATATTAAATATAAACTACTTTGTATAGAACACTCAAAAACCCCAGCACCAAATACAAAACTTATATATATTAAAAAGTATAAAAAGCTACGTTCATTTGTATTAATCTTTTTAAAGCCGTAGGCTTATTTCGAGCTATAATTTAAAAAAAAAAAAATATTGATTTAGAACACCAAAAATATTTACTATTTTTTTAATGTTTTGCCAATTTCATTTGTCATTTACTAAACAAGTCACGTGTACCTTAAGCTGAAACCCCTTACTAATAGATATTTGGATATGAAAACTTTGTCAAGGATTCAAAATTACTCTCAGACCATTAACATTTGAGCTTCTTTCAACGTCTAGAAACAGAAAAGGTCTAAGATATTTTACTTATATTCATTTCCACAAAACCGCCTTTGAAACGTAACTCATGTTCTTTTCAACATAATCCGTCCTTTGCAAAGAAAGAATATAAAATACAATACCGGAAGGAATAAAATTAATGCCTTAACGCATAATAATTAACCACACTCTTGAGGAAAAGCCTTAAAGTCAGTCCTAAATATACTAAATCATGTAACAAAAACTTAAGTAATTATATTATAATTTGAATGTTATTTTCCAAGTCTTAGCCTACACTCTACTTTTGAAAACTTTTCTACTATTATAAACATTTCAAATTAATATAAAGAAAATTATGACATTTTAAATTATGAAATTTATACTAAATTCAAATTTCCGCGCAGTTTAACTATAGCATAATGTTTGCTTTAAAACTTGAGGTCAATAGACAATCTCTGTTGTTCTCAGCACAAAGTTGTGTCAAACTATCATATGAGTAACTGGAGTTAAACAACTGTTTACAATTTTGGTTTAAAGAAAACTTGTAATAGTCTCAAATAGAAGCCCTAAATAATTTCCATCTATGTCCAATTAAAACGCAAAACGAACTAATCAACTAGAGCCTAAATCAAAATGACTTCGACTTGTTCTACATTCAATTAAACCCTAAGACTCAATAACAGCTTTAATTTAAAAATAATAAAAAATAAACATAAATAATTAATGTTTTTTTCTTCCGAATTCAACTAAAGTTCAAGGTCGGTTAAGAGTTCTGATAATCGGAATCTGTTAACATCCTTTAAATCAGACCGACATCAAAATGAGCCGAGTTTAACTATTGGCTAAACTTTACACATACACATTTCTTTCTACCCCGATTCATTTTATTTCAATTGAATGGCGTTACTTTAAAATCTAGAATGAATTTTATTACACCATCTCAAATTCCAATGTAGTTCCGTTAATCCCTTCTAACATTTTTGCTTCGGGGGATTTATGTGCTCCCATTGAAGTCTTTGTTTAAACTTTATTTTAAGTCGGTTGGATTACAACTGCAATTCATATGCTGGTTTTCACTTTCACCTAAAACAGTAATATAAGCTTGAGTTTTCTTAACTCTATTTAAAGTTTAAACTTATAATTTGAACGTTATAATTTAACCCTTTATTTAATGTCTTAAAACTGAAACACACACTTGGTTTCTTGGGCCCATAATTAAGATTTCAATTTAAGATTAAATTGATTTTTTCAAAGATATGTCTTGCAATGTCTTATCTTTTGCATTAATTGTAAACAAATTTTAGGGCAACAAAAAACACAGTAGTTTAATGCGTTTGACTACTTCGCTGTAGGTATACAGCTCACAAAGCTTATTATACGCAGTTATGCACCACAGTATAATTAGTAGTATGTTAAATTGAGCGTAATCTCAATTAAAAGCTTTTCAAACTATGTATGCTGTAAAATACAATTTTTTTTGTTCTATACTAAGTCCAATGCAAAGGGTAACGCGACAGTTATGCTACAATAAGACATTCAAATAACTTTTGTTACCAATGTATTTCATTTATCGTTTTCTTATTGTATAGAAAATTCAATTCTATTTTGTACAGCTAATTGGCTTTGAACACCCGACACCTGATGAGAAAATTATTTATTGCGAGATGGCCTCAATTATTGTTTTAATGTACTGCTTCAATTCAGTCAAATTTCGTAACAAAAAGGCTGGTGCAATCAGATTAGGTGACTTTGAGGACCAACGAATATTAATTTGTTTGAAAAATTTCGTTCCGCCATAACAGGTCAGGATATATGTGCAGGTGCTCCATCGTGCTGGAATCGAATGCTGTTGAAACGTATACGTCTTCGGTGTAGATCTGGATAGAAAAAAACTCCTCCAACATCTTCAAATAACGATCCCCATTGGCACTGTGTTTGTTGCATGATTCGCGCATCACCTTGTATCTTATCTGTGATTCAATTAAACAATTCTTTGAACTCTTATACTTGAGGTAAAATACAAGATGTTTAAAGTCAATATTTAATTTTAACTTAAACGGAAACTGATGCTCATATGAAATTGTTTTCCCTTTAAATTGTAATCTTAATATAATATTGGAACTTATTTGAATTTCTGTTCGTATTTGAGAATTGGATTTAACTTTCATAGCAAATAAACATTAAGCGAGTAATAATTAAATTTAAATTAAATACTAGTTGCAATAGTTATATTCATTAGTTAAAGTGACAAAGAGCTTACCTGAATTTTAGAAACGATTTTTCAGAATTTTGTTTAATAAACAGTTTGAAAAAAAAATCCGCTTGTTTTCAAAAATTTCCTGTAAATAATTGAACATAGTTTAAGTTATCCTAGCCAAAGCTATTATTCAGGCTTTCGTTAAGAGTTTTAGTTTAACTTAAGATCTTTTCAGATAACTTAACTTTGGGCTTATAAAAATTCAAGTTGAAACTACGTTGTGCGAGTCATTTAATACGAATTTTACTCATATGTGTGAATAAAAGAATATAAATTTCTTCTGAAATTCTAAACTTCAATTGAAGCAAAGTTTCCTATTTTATCATCAGTTATGACGAATACTGACATCATCTACGCATTAAACCAAAGGCTCAGATTTTAAATACATCAGTTTTAAAGCGACTGTCTGTTTGTCTTTTAAGTATTTTTTTTTATTATACAACTAATCGGGTAAAATACGAGTACAATGTAGATCCTTTAGCATGCATAGCTCAGAACAAAACAGCAGCAAATGTCTGCAACAAGTTAGCTTTGTCCAATTGAACGTGACTGAAGTTTAAACAAGAATGGAGGTCACTTCCAATCGGTTGACGGCAAATGCGCACCATTGATTATATTTCCTTTCAATAATTAATATGTTGATATCCTTCTGCGACACATGACAAGTTTCTGCTGCTATATCTTGGTCACAGAAATTTTGAACAGATTTAATCAGATTTATTGTCAGCGCTGACAGACAGATGTCGACGAAGGCATAGATATGGCCTGTCAGTCCATTGGTCTGTCCGCTTGACACGTTTATATATTAATCATCACAATATAGAATATTTCTCAACCCACGTTTTGCCAAAATTGAGGAGCGGAAATAAATTTTGAAACAGATTGAACTAACAATGCAGTTGTCGAAAAGTAATGAAACTCTGTTATTTAAACTGAAATGTCAGACCTCTATATATGGGTAATCTAAAGTGTGACATTGCATGTAATTTGTTCGCCTTGAAATTTGGGAAATAAGTAGAGAAATTATAAAAAAACAACTTGCTTAAAAGCTGAAGAAATTAAAAAAATGGGACATAAAAGCCCCATAAAATCAGTGTCCACTGTGTCAGTTGAATGTGCAAAGAATATTGAGCAATGATAAATTTCCTTTCTCCCTCTAGTGCGAGCTGTCCGCTACTGAAAAACACCGCAATTGGAAAGTATCCTAATTCGACCATCATCATGACATGCGCCCTCAGACTTTTTGGCAACGTTCCAAGTTTATTAAAAAGAAATTAACTTCGATCATCATCACCGTTGAGTTCAGCATTCCGCCCGCCTCATCGAATTCGACATATCAAGTTTTAATATGAATTGAATGAATTTGACGATGTTTTGTCGCCATCTTCTATGGCTTTAACGTTCGAATCATGTTCTTTGTCAAATTTCTATATCAATGATGGAGATACGCAGGAATGCAATCAGATTTACTTTTAACAATAAGAGCAATATATAGTGCAAAATTTGACTCCGACATTACCACAAAAAGTTCATATTTAAAATTTGCCTTCAAAACGAGTTTGTCGACGATACTTATTTGCCGGAAAAAAGTCGGTATCAAAAAGTGTGTTCATTTTTATAAAGGTTTACTTGACAAAATTCTGTGTTAGTCTGACAGTTTCCGAGGCAATTGATGTACAAGTGAAACTTCAAAATAGTACGTACAAATTTTAGTGCAAGATTTTAATTTAAGCAGAGTCGTTCACATCCGATAGTTCCGGTTTTTAAGAATGGAGCTATACTCGAAAGAAAAATACACTACGGAATTGATGGCTTCGTAAGTTGTTTATTTTTGTGAGGATTTTGAGCCTTACTGACTTACTACTTTACTAGAACTTTTCCAGAGATATTCGAAAACATATCTCATTATCACGTGTCAAGCGTGGACCTGTCAGTCCACGGACTACAGTTTTTTTCGTCATTGCTGTTATCCGTTCTAGAAATATTGTTGCGATAAGTATAATATTCAAAAAGGATCACGCACATGTCAAAGGATATACATAATTGTACATATTAGGTTTATCTTTTTGCATTATACGACTGTAGGCTAATATCCGCACATTAAAAAATATTTAATTTCATCGACATAAATATCGATGTTGGGAACCAAGGAAAGTATCCAATCGTTTAAAAAAGAAAAAAAATAATGCTTAAATCACTTTTTATTTTATTTCAGTTTAGTTATTAATCCTACAATTTATTAACATTCATTTCTATATTTTTCATTTTGAAAGCAAAAATCCAAAATTAGCTGCACATTTTCTAGAGAATAAATGTTGTGATTTACTGCACCGCCTTTGAAAACCAAAAAAAAAAAAGAACAAAATTTACAATTTATATTACAAATTAAGCACTTTATTGTAGATTACTTTATTGTATTACCAAGGAAAAGCACAATTTTTTTTAATATTAACAAATTAATCTTATATACTTATCAAATTTTACGAAAACAAAACTCAACACGAAAAAAGAACATAAATATACAAAATTTTATTGAAACGAAAAGAGAAAAACACAATTCAAATTATATATTGTATACTTTTTAAATTAACCGAAAAATGAAGAAAACCTACAAGCGGCAATGAAAATATTCAACTACCAAACAAAGCAAAAGAAAATCAAATTGAGATTAAAACAAAATTATGCGTTCAAATAAAACAACATAAATGGTTATTGTTAAATATGAAACAAATTATTATTACAAAATAAAACACAACAAATTACAATTTACAATACGATTACTAATGATTATCAATGTTCAACTGCAGATTTATAAATGTTTAGTAATTATGTTGTTTAACAAATTTGAAATAAAAAATGTAAGCATTTTTCATTTTGTTAGTTCTTAAGGAGAGATCTTCAGTTTTAAGTACAAGAAAACTTAAATTCAGGCCCCTCAACCTAAATGGAAGGAAACTGATTTAAGTTCAAACTTAAAACGAGAAGATGGTGAACAGGAAAAAAAACGCAAAGGATCATGCAAACGATCATCGTAATAGAAAAGATATCTCAATAAAGTTTATTTCGTACTGATAACAATTTAAGTATAATGAATTTGTCTGAAATACAAAAAGTCTGCAATTATTTCTTATATAATAAATGGAAACAAACAAAAATACGAAATCAATTAACACAATGGAAATATGTAAATCCTAACGAACTATTAATGACTAATTATTTCTGTTTCTGCCTTTGTTCAAGTTTTGTAAATAATTTTGTGTACAACAACTTTCTTGTAAATACTATAAATATGGAAACAACAACAAGTAAATGATGAAGAAAAGGAGGAAACGCTTAGAGGAAGTGAATGACGACAAAAAAAAACTACTTCATGCGATGCAAATTCGCTTTGTACATACAAATGGAAAAAGAATTATAACATAACTTTGTTCATAAGTGGAGGAAAAGTTTTTACGTTTAAAAGAGATAGAGATATTATTATAAACTAAAATCAACAAGCCGGCGTTAGCTTGCTTGTGAATAGACTTTCTTTTTATTAATGATAAAAATAAAACACTTTTCTTTTTTTTTTTGTTTTTGTTAAAAAAAAAATTTATAAAAAATACCATTA
The DNA here is from genome assembly GCA_019455685.1 of Philornis downsi. Lineage (NCBI taxonomy): Eukaryota > Metazoa > Arthropoda > Insecta > Diptera > Muscidae > Philornis > Philornis downsi. Next base: position 772,790 of record JAHXMU010000808.1, read on the forward strand.
AGTGAAGGCAAGTAAACAGTTTAGTTAATAAATTTAATATATACCTTATTCCGTGTTTAAAATAAATTGCAAAATGTATCCTATATCTCAACCATTTTCTTGCATTCCCATATAAGTGGCGCTAGGACTGCGGACATATATATTAACATATAAACTTAGACCTCAGATATTTTGTAGAATTTTTCTTCCAGTACTATTAAAATACAAATGATTCAAGTTCGTACTCCTATCTGGCTGACACAAACACAAATGCATACAATTTTCTTTTTATCGTATGAGAAGAATATGAAACAGCATCTCATACTCATTCTATTTCTCAACTCATTGACATAATTATTCGCGCAGATACCTACTTAGAGTATTTCAATTGCACAACAGTAATAGTAATTTTCAATATTCTGTTTGCGAATTATGAACCAACAGGCTCTTTCGACAAACACATACTGTGTTCGTAAATCAGTATAACAAACATTCAGTTCTCCTGATCACCAGAGGGACATATTAAAGGCGCATTAATAGACACCTAAAACATAAAACATCTTTCACATCTTGGCAATAAAATAAGACAATACACAGTTATCTGAAAGGTTGTCTTTACGGAGGCAACTTAAGGGGATTTCCACCATTAACCAAAAAGTGTACCATTCCATCCTCTATGGCGCAGCTTCCATTATTTCTATATATACCACGAAAGACTACTGCAGAAGAGATAAGTCCAATGAAAACTCTGGTCAAGAGCAAAACATTACCAAATATTGATCACATCGCGGAATAGATCAAAATAACTTACCGTTTATAACTAATATCGGAAACACCTCGGATCTGAATTAAGCTCATTCGTAAGCGGACTACTTGTAAGCTTTTACTGTATTGAATATGCCATTCTCAAGCCAAAGGTAGCATAAAAATGAGGAAAATTGTAATACATCATTAATAATAAGTGATTTTATATTTTTAGCATTCCTAAGTTTACGATTTAAATGTAGTTGAATAAGTTAATTCAAAAACTCGATATGCCTGTTATAAAAATATAACGTGCAAAGGTTTTACCATATAGTTCCGTTCAACCAAGCTCTTGAGGGTTTAAATGGGTGGAATATTTTTGTATCACATACAAGAGCAAAAAGGGTAGTTTTTTAAATGCACTGTTTGGAATCATGCTTTGGCAAATATAATACGCAATATGCACAATATCTCAACCACAGCTAGGGTATGTTAGAACGATCAGAGTGTCCCAAGAAAAGTCTAATTGGAAACACTAATGGAAAAAGGGAATTTTTAACTATCAGATGACCGGATAATTTCTGTCGAAATTCGAAATTGCGGTTTGTCTTATATTAGATTTGTTTAAAATTCCTCAAAAACCAACTCATAAATCGTTCAAATTTACTGGAGATAAATTTTATTATTTAAGTCTTCTGATTGAGAACATAAAAGAAATCGGTTGAAAGTCTTAGCAGATTATAAGACGAAATCGTAATTTAATAATCCTTGGAAAATCAAAGACTCAAGCGAAAGGAAATATAGATTTAGCGGTGACCAGAGAATAATACCTTTCATTTGAGAATCCGCAGCTGCCGCTTTCCAGTGGGCTTAACGGGAATTTACCTCTTAAGTTACTTTGTGAACATAATATCGCGAAATGAGATGGAATCTTTACAAGGGTTTATTTTGTATTTACAGCCACATCGCAACGAAATTCTTGCAATATGATATTTATACCATTTTCGGAATTTAATATGACAAAATCCAAGGAAAAGAACTTAAACCTTTGGAAAAACGTACACGATAGATCTCGTATTCGAACCATATGCTTCTTATTCTTAGATACTAAATTAATTTGAATTATGAATTTCAATAAATTGAATTTTTTATCCCTTGCACACCAACTTAGCTAGCCTATGAAGCATCGTTATAATGTTTCAACTTAATGGCATAAGCTGTATTGGACCAGAAACGAATGAACAACTTGTTTCTAAAAATCTGATTTTTGCAATAGTGACAAGACTTGTCGTAAACTAAAAACTGTTGCGTGTAGGCCATAGGCCAGCAAGTTTTAGACGCGTTTAGAGTTTTACGAAATCGACGACGACGGCATTCAGGTTAAAACTAAGAAATTAAACTTCATTGCCTTTGCGCATAATTTTCACGATGTGGCAAATATAGGAACAGGTATAGGCGTCCACAATATTAAATCTACAACAAAAACCATTCAATTGGAACCTCAGCACTGATTTGTCGTTCCCTTGCGCATGATGGTTGCTCTCAGACAAAGCAGGTCCCATTTTTAAGATATTTTTCATTCAAGAGACATTTTTTTGTCATATTAATTTTTTATTTGAGTTTTCTATATAATACAATAGTGTTCTTTAATGTTATTTTTTCTTCTTGTCCTGTTCATTTTGGTTATTTTTACAAAAGATTGATATTTTGGAAGGTGTTTCAATAAAATCTGCTTTAAATTTTGCAATTTCACTTTTACTTTTGAAAACGTGTCCAAACATCGCCATTATATCACTTATTTTTTTAATTTGCTTTACTTTTGATAGTTTCAACGTTATCTCTTAAACGTTTTATATCCCCACACTTACCATATTTCAATCCATCTTTTTCCTTGTAAAAACTTTCTACAAAAACAATTTTGATTTCGTTCCTCTAAGCTTTTCTTCCATTTAGCGCGTGAGCCATTTGATTTAATTACTTTGTTCAATTCCAACAAAAAAGAATGCCCAAAATCAAACCCCATTAATTTTCCGTAACCTGTAATTTAAAAAAAAAGAAAAAACAAAAAGAAACTGAGAGATTCTCCCCTGATTTCTCTGATTTATTTTGTAATTCACAAATTATTCCATGATATACATATACATATAACCCTTAGATATTATATACATATACAATACATATAGACATGCATACAGTATATGTATGTTTATGTAGAAAAACAGAAAAATCTAAAACAAATCAGTTACAATATTGAATATAAGTATATAAATATATATATACAGATATGGTTCCAAAATCCAAAATCCTGAAAATATTACATTATTGATTTGAAAACCAAACTAGAACTCAAGAAAAATTCAATAAACATAGAAAACAAAAAGATAGTATGGTAAATATAGAGCAAATAAACAGACAAAAACAACTGAGAAAGCTACAAAACAAATAAACAAAAAATAAGGAACAAATGAAATTTGAAAGCATAAATAAAATGTCACAAATGAAACAAAAGAAGCAGGAGGAAACAACAGAAATATCTAAAGAAGAAACAATGAGAACAAATATTTATGAAATTATATATGTAAAAACAAAAAGTAATAAAAAAATAAATAAAATGCCTCAGTCAGAATAAAAGAAAATAAAGTTGCAGTTTCAATTGTCTTTCATTTGTATGGTAAACATTTTGTAAACTGAAAGGTGAAAATAATCGACAAAATATTTCTAATTTACTCCGTGTTGGCTGTTTTTGATTTTAGGCAGGAATGATGACATGACAAATTTTGACGTTAATACAATTTTTATATCATCATTCGACATTTTTAGATTTTATGAGAAATTTATTAACTGAGTCTGTCACACAGATGAGCATGACAATATAGTTTTTAGGAAACACATAAAGAATTGGTGAAAAATTCAAATAAAATTAGAAAAGAGAAATAGTTTATATTACCCAGTCAGATTTTCTAACTTTTGAAACTCTTAGAAAACGAAATGACAATCATTGCGTTGTATTAATGAGTTATTAATTACACTATACGAGCATCTAACTATTGCCAGTAATACCACAGAAAACATCGACAAATATGTCTACAATAGACACAAGTTAATTTTCAAATAAAATGCGCTAATAAAAAGGAAATTCGCATATAAAGATTAAAAAGCAAGAATATGGAAATCATTTTAATCCAAAGCTGATTTGAAAACCGCCATTATTTCCTTCAAAACCTCCATCATAGGTTATTCCATAGGTTCCATGAAGCGCAGGTGTTCCTGCTCCATCTAAAAACGTTGAAGCATCAATCTACTTTCAAACGAACTGTGGAAGAAGACGTCTCCAAAATATCGAATGTTCCGAAATATTGAAGCGAAATACAAAAATTACCAAAATGGGTTCAATAGGAAAGAAATTGCCTATATGAGGGCGAAATTTGCCTATGGAATTTTATAATTTCTCTAATCATTTTACATTTATTTACTGAACTATACGATGGTAATTGATAGATACGGCAAGAAACTAAACGTTAAGGTTTCTTTTTTTAAAGCGGTAAATACAAATGCAAAGTGTGCAATGTTTCCAATTTGGGCTCATTGGTTATTACTTTTTTACAGGGTGGCGCACCAATTGTGCTACGATAAGAAATTCAAATAAATTTTTTATTCCTTTTTTTATTGTATAGAAAATACAATTTTATTTTATATAATTAATTGGTAGACCGTAAATTATCTCCATGCTCATTCACGCGTACACAATACCTGATCAGAAAGTTATTCATTGCGCCCTAAAGGTCGATGTCGGCATCGCCTTAATTATTGTTTTAATGGACTGCTTCAAATAAGTTAAATTCCTTGGTTTCGGTGTGTCCACTTTTTGCTTGACATAACGCCATGTCAGGTGAGGTGACCTTGAAAGTGAGGTTTCTGGACATTAATTTGTTTGAAAACTTACATTGCAGCTGCACCATAACCGGTCTGGCTGTATGTGTAGTTGCAAATGCTGTTGAAACGGATACGTCTTCTGGGTAAAAAAAAACTTCTGCAACAACTTTAAATAACGGTTCACATTGACAGTTGACAGTAGCACGATTCGTGCACCACACTGTGTTTGAAAATAACCATTAATGAGCCCTTTTTCAGAATCTTCCAAGCACCACACAATTTGCATGTATATCCTAGTAACGCAATCGGACATCCATCTGGTAATAGATCAGACGTATAGTTGAGTAACCCAACTAATCAATGGATTAGATAAGTAAACAACATCTGCTGCTGAAATTTAGCCTAATGATTGTGGAAAAACTAATCTTTCGAACAGGATGTGGCAGCATAATAAATCAGTATCTTGGAAATTATTTATTGTAAAAATGCAATGAACGTAACTTCTCAATTGTTGACGATTCTCGTAAACTTTACAAGTGCCACGATTTAACGACAGAGAAATGTTCGAACTTTTTAGAGAAAATTACCCTCTGTTCGAATTGCGAATGTCCTCGACAAATGCTGGGTTGACATTAATGTTTTCTAAAAGATGTAATAAGCCGGGCAGCGGCAGGAAACGGCCTCACATTCCTGGTATTAAGATTTAATTTAACAAACGACTGAATAGCTTGGAGGTGAAATATTTGTATTGCTCTAGTTAATGCCTCGGAACGCAAAGCTAAGCTATGACATTAGAAACATCTTTAACGAGTATCTTGTAACGAATACACATCGGCTACCCTAATCAATGATAGAAACCTGCTTGCGGTTACGCAAAGTATTAAGACAGTGCAGGTACATCACGCTAATTGTCGGTCACCCATCACTGAACTGAAACGTTCAAATAAAAGCAATATCAGGGCTTCAGAACAACAGTTCAGCAGCTGGCAATGTCCTACTTATTTAAGGCAGGCTGTAACGGACTGATAAGTGTGTTTTATATCTCTGTGAAGTTGATACGGTTTTGAGGAATTGCACTGGCCGACACGAAGTCATAATTTAAGAATAGAGAATATCATACTGAACAATTTTGAACCAAATGTGGTCTTACACAAATAAATTGTCTATCATGTAATCTCTTCTATATTCGAAACATTATATTAATAGAAGCAATTGAAAAAGGGTCAGCAGAACTAAGTTTGACAGTTGGCTCCGCACTTAGTAATACAAGTAATGACAGTCAAGAAATTATGAGAGAAATATGTATGCATGTAAACAACTGTTATTAGGGGCTACGAAATTAGCTTAATATCAAAGACTTTTCTCGGCTAAGAAAAATTGAAATGTACCAGAATCTATCGCCGTAGTTATTTTTTGGTATGCAGTGCAGAAGTCAGGGTTATGGCTTAAGCGGAGGAATCAATTCCTACGTTTCTTAACATGATTTGCTTTATGTGAACGACTTGTGGTTGTACTTAATCAACTATTTAATTTCAACCAGTAAGTAATGACCCCAACCTAGAGTTCTGTATGGCACATGACGTTAAAAATGATGAATTTACTGCAAGTTTCACTGGTGAGTCCGAAGTTTTGAGTGTTGTTTGTAGCATAAAACCAAACGCAGTTGGCCCTGAAGACATACCACTGTAGTTCTTAAAAATTGTGTTTCCTATTATACCAGGATATATCGTGTTGTTCCTCCATCTGGGAAAAAGGCAAGAGTAGTGCCAATTCCGAGGGTGTGTTATTAAAAGCATACCGTGCAGATCACTTAAATAGCACCTCATTTAAATATTTTTCTAAGCTCGTTTTTTTCCAAAATAATAATTATAACGCTTTTATAAATCATATTTCACGTATTTGCTGTAATCCTATAACATAAATTTTCTTTCATCTTAATGAATTAAGTACTAAAGCATTAAACACAAACAAAAAATCAGAAATTCAATTGAAATTCAAATTCCTTACAAAAATTCGATTATACACGAAAACATTAAAGAATCATACAGTTTTTTGATTAGGTCCAGCGAAATAAACGACCAAGCTTGTTAAATTCCATTAATGAGTTCACTTTTGTTTGAACATTGCTTGTCTGATTCGTACACCTTGCGTACTAGCCTTCTCCAGACGTTTTCAATAATGTTTAAGTCTGGAGAGTAATGTGTCCAATTCATAACCTCAACATTTTGGCTTTCAATCCATGATTTGACGACTCTTGCTGTGTGGATTGCTGCGTTGTCATGCTGGAATTTTCATTCCAAGTCTCCGAAAACATTTTAAAATTCAAGAAATAATTTTTCCTGCTTGTATGCAGTCGCATTCATTTTTGCAGATAGAAACTGGAGCTCTATTGTGCCATAATAAGAGGTCGCACCCCATACCATAACTGCAACTTCCCGGCAGTGCAATCGATTGGGCAGGTGTTCCTATTTTCAAAGATCATGAAAGTAGTAATTATATCCATCAGGATCCTCAAAATTATTTTTTTTTTTTCGTCAGAAAATATAACTCTGTTCCACTCTCTACCCCACATCATAGTCGTATGACAAAAATTAAGGCGACGTTCCTTACGGAGATTGTCTAGCGGTGGTTTTTCTTTTAAGTCTCATGCGTTGCAAGTGTGCTGCTTTGAAAATAACTCCTTTTACCGTTGATACACTTGCACATACGTGAGCTTTTTCCTTGATTTTGGCAGCAAAGTCGTGTGAATTTGAGGCATATCTCAGAATAGCCCTCTTGTAAGCGACTGTAAAAGCACTTGCTATTCGACATTTCATATTATTTCCATAACCTTCGGTAGCACGTAAATATGTCGATATAACTTTACAACTTCCATTAATTTTTCTGGCTATTTGATGAATAGAAAGTTTACACTCCTAGTATGTTATAATTTTGGATCTTTTCTCAGTCCATTTTTTTAAAATCGATTGTTATATATTTAGTTATACACAATTACTGTAATCCCATCGATCACTTAAAAGAAAAGTTCGAATAAAAAATAACGGGACACTTTGAAATAATTTGGAAGAAACAAATCATGACTTATTTAAATTCTCGAAAAAATTCTCCTCATTTCAGAAAGTTTTTGACAAGGCCATAATACGCCAACATTAAAAATAACACTCTTTGACGAAGTAGGGTACTACATGGTTAATAAACATTCAACAGTACTAATGAGCCTGAACTTTAGCAGGGCTTTCAATTCGGTATGTCATGGAAAGCTTTTGAATTAGATGTTTTTAGCATTTTCATTTCCATGCCCAACTTGTACATTATTTCAATCCTATCTTCAGGGCCGAACTCAATTTGTTAAACTTGGAACCAACATTTCTGATGTAAAGACTTTTTTTAGGGGCGTCTCCCTGGGATATATTCTATGTCCTATATTATTCAGTTTATACATCAATGATATTTTCGATGAATTAAGAGATGTTCAGGGTTTCTTATATGCTGACGATTTCCAAGTGGTGGAAGCTAACAACAATTGCAACATCGATAATTTATTTAACAAAATGAAGGACAACCTACAAACCATAACTTACTGGTGTGAAGCGAATTTAATAGCTCTAAGTTCTTCAAAAACGAAAATGCTTTCTTTTGGTCGATCTACTAATACTTTGCTAAATTTTTGTTTTAATGGAGATATCATATCATATCATTGGGGCTTTACATTGACCGTGATTTAAATTTTAATTAATTTATTTATTTCAGATATTAAGGTCCCAACACAATAAGGTTATATGGACCATAGAATATAAGTAGAATTATTACAAAAAACTTATATTAGTGTTATTTTTACAGTTTTGAAACCAAGGTTTAAATCAGTTTAAATAAATTAATTTCGTTTAGAAATTGTTTAACATTTTCAAAATTTACATCGCTTGAGAGGACTTGAATGTTGTTTATCTTGAATTTTCTTCGTTTTTCACTTAAAACTACGCAGTCATTAAATAAATGCGAAACGCTGATAATTTCACCACAGGTGCACAGTGGAGGCTGACTTTTCTCAATAATATATTTATGTGAAAAATTACAATGCCCAATTTTAAGTCTCGTATATTTAATAAAATCAGTGTTGGATATTCTGGGGCTTTTGAATTTGTGTATTATATTTTTTTGGATTGCATATAGTTTGGAGTCATTATTACTGTTTGAGCCTGTAAGCTTATTTACAGACTGTTGCGAAGAAAATAAAACGAAAAGTTTTATCCGATATGCGGGTTACAAAAATGATCAGTTTATTGGAATGAAATCTTCATAACTAAAAACACAAAATTCAAAGTTCTGCCAACAAGCAGCAAAACGATTTATGCTCAATTACATTTACGGTACTGTTTCCAAATGAGTGTAAATATTTGTCAGGGTATGAATGTTGATTGTGCGTGAGTGTTACAACAAAATAATACAAATAAGGCATCTGCTGCCGCCGCTTCACAGTGGTTTCAACATCCTCCCCCCGTTGGAAGGCCATGACTTTCAACTGATTCGTCTTCGATCGGCAAAACAGCTAATTTTGCAACTGCTCGCCGACTCGTCCCATTTGCGGTTTTGACTAGGGCAACGCGCACGATTTTATCTTCGCCAACAATTGTATCGACTACACGTCCCAATTGCCACTTCAGGGGTGGAAGATTTTCGTCCTTCAGAATTACTATCGCACCTTTGGCTATATTAGCGCTCGATGATCGCCATTTTGAACGCTCTTGCAATAATGATAGGTATGAGAAACTCCACTTTTTCCAAAAGATTTGCTGCATGAAGCAAACATGCTGCCATCTGCTTAAACTGCTGATGTCTAGATCGGTGATATTTGGCTCCGCAATGGAAGTCATTGGAGCTCCCATTAAAAAGTGTGCTGGTGTGAGCACCTCAAGATCGTCTGGGTTTTCTGTTATCGGACATAGCGGTCGAGAATTTAATATGGCCGATATTTGACATACCAAAGTCCGCAGCTCGTCGAAAGTTAATTTTGAGAGACCCACCACGCGGTAGAAATGAAATTTTGCAGCCTTAACTGCAGCCTCCCAGAGGCCTCCAAAATGCGGCGATCTAGGTGGGATGAATTTCCAATTTATTTCGTCGTTTAAACACTGCTGCTTTATTTGCCGAATGTTGTCTTGATTTAAAAATAACTGCCGCAATTCGACCAATTCATTTTTGGCGCCCACAAAATTCGTAGCATTATCCGACCAAATTGTTTTTGGATTGCCTCTAATCGATACAAAACGCTTTAAAGATGACAGAAAAGATTCTGCTGATAGATCTTGCACCAGCTCCATATGAACAGCTTTAGTCGAAAAACAGATGAAGATGCATACGTAGCACTTAATCGGGGGTCGAGTCCTCACTTCACTTTTATAATAAAATGGTCCACAAAAATCGATTCCTGTTGTGTGAAATGCTCTGCTTGGTCTTACGCGGGCCTCTGGCAAGGAACCCATAATATGTTCAACATATTTCGGTTTTAGACGAAAACATCTTATGCATTTGCTAATTATGCTGGTTACAGCTTTTCTTCCACCAATAGGCCAATACTGCTGTCGAATATGAGCCAGCAAACATTGCGGACCAGCGTGCATAAGCATTTCATGATAGTGCAATACGAGCGATATTGTGACGGGATGACATTTAGGCAGAATAATTGGGTGCTGAGCATCGTAGTTTAAAAATGAATTTTGTAGTCGGCCTCCAACTCTTATAAGCCCAAACGAATCGATGATTGGAGTAAGGGAGTGCAGTTTGCTTGATGGTGACAAGCCTTTATTAGAACTTAATGCTTTGTATTCTGCGGCGAAATGCACCCTTTGGATGTTGCGAAACATAAGACGAGTACCCATTTCAATGTCCCCAGAAGTTAGTTCTCCTTTACTGTGGTCAGGCCTGTCGAAAGATTTAAATGTTATGAAACGATATACATATCCAAATGTATACTGAATTTTTCGAAAAGAATTATAATATTTGCATTGAAGCGATAGATCAGTAATATGTGTGGCGGTTAGAACTATCCTACGACGCTCAGGCAATTCAGCTACAACTTTGTAGTTTGCGGCCACTGCTCTTCATTATTAAGAAGGAAATCTGGTCCATTCTTCCATAACTTAGAATTAAAAAGTTCTTCTGGAGTAGCTCCTCTCGACAAAATATCCGCTGGATTCAATGCAGTGGGAATGTGATGCCAAATCATATTTTCTGTGAACTGTTGTATGCGACTTACTCTGTTTGCAACAAAGACATTGTAAGTTGATGCTTCTTCTTGGAGCCAGGATAAAACAACCAAAGAGTCCGACCAGCAATGAAATTCGTACTCACACCGATTTTTCGAAAAGTCATCCAGGAGCTGGGCCAAAAGCAGGGCCGCGGACAATTCGAGCTTGGGCACGGTGAGAACCTTTAGTGGCGATACTCGAGATTTGGAGCACATCAATTCAACCTTAACTTCGCCGCTCAATTGAGATCGTACATATATGCAAGCGCCATATGCAGCCAAGCTAGCATCACAAAATCCATGTATTTGCACTTTGGACTCTGGAATGGAAATAAGGCGGGGAAACATTATTTTTTCAACGAAAGAAAATTTTGATATAAACTCCAGCCAACTTGAATGCAGAGACTGGGGAAGGCTTTCATCCCAGTGTAATTTGTTTCTCCATAAATTTTGCATAAAAATTTTTGCCTTTGTAATCACAGGTCCAATTAATCCCAGCGGGTCGTAAAATCTGGCTATTGCGGATAACACAGAGCGCTTTGTAACTGTCTTGATGGATGACATATGTGAGAATGCGAAGATGAACATATCTGCTTCCGGATCCCACATCAAGCCCAATGTTTTAGTTATGTCGGTTCCATCGTGGAACTTTAGCAATTGCTCACAACTGGACAATGGTACTCCGTCCAGTACAGCAGCATTATTCGAACACCATTTTCGAATATCAAAATTGCCCAATTTGAGTAACTCTGAAACTTCTTGCCTGATTTCAATTACATCCTTCACAGAGTTACCACCAGATATCAAATCATCGACATAGAAATCACGCTTAATAGTTTTTGCTCCTATAGGAAAATTATGTCCTTCGTCCAAGCACAGCTGATGCATTGCTCTTATTGCAAGAAATGCTGCAGGCTTCGTGCCATATGTGACGGTGTTCAACTTGTAAATTTTCACATTTTCCTCTTCACTATTTCTCCACAATATGCACTGCAGGTGGTCGTCCGGATGGCTCACTCTAACGCAACGATACATTTTGCAAATATCTCTACTTAAAGCAATTTTGAAAAAACGAAAGCGAACTAAAGTTTCAAATAATTTAGGCTGAATCGTTGGGCCTGCATGAAGCGTATCGTTGAGCGAAAGACCTGTTGTAGATTTGGCTGAGCCATCAAAAACAACCCTTAATTTTGTCGTTGTACTTTCATGTTTCTGTACACAATGATGCGGCAAAAAATAAGACAAAACACGTTCGGGTCTTGAAGGCAACAAAGACATATGCTTCAAATCGATATACTCTTCCATAAATGATTGGTACTGCTTCTTGACCTCTAAATTTTTGCTCAGCCTTTTCTCTAGACTTTGTAAACGATGCAAAGCGCGGTCATATGAATTGCCAAGATCATGATGAATACTTTTCTTTGGTAGGCGAACAGAATATTCACCAGAAACAAGGCGAACTACGTTTTGCCGGAAATGTTGCTCGCAAAACACGTCGTCCTTTGTAATATTTAAAGCAGTTTCGTAATTGTTTTCTACTTCCCAAAAACTCTTTACTACATCGATTAAAGCTTCATCCTCAGGTTCCACAATGCTTCTGTGTGCAGCTGCCAATGAAACAGAATTTGATGAACATACTCCTCCGCCGGTTACCACCCATCCAAATACAGTTTTCTTCAAAATATGTGAACTGTCTCCAAACCGAATTGTCCCTTCGCATAAGAGATCAAAGAATTTGCAGGCGCCAATCAAAAGTTCTATGCGACCACGCTGATTAGATTGTGGATCAGCCAATTTAATATTTTTCGGAATGCTCAAATTATTTACGTCGAGATTGGTGTCCGGCTGATATTCAGTAATAGTGGGCACAACAACGGCAGAAAATGACGTCGAATAATCACTGTGGCATGATTTTAAACTGATATCGACAGATTTGTCTGCAACAAAACTTCCGTCTCCGATTCCAGAAATTGTAACGTAAGATTTGTTTACCTTCAAATGTAGCTGATGTGCCGCTCTCCCAGATACAAAATTTAGCTGCGAGGCTGAATCTAAAATTGCTCGACAAGGCACAAAATCTCCAAACTTATTTTTTACCATAACAACAGCAGTAGCTAACAACACATTATTGTTTGAAGGAGATTCTAGGGCTTCTGGCGCGATACAGGTAGACAATGATGACAGAAGAACCGAAGGAGCCGTTGATGTAGATGGCATTTGTTCTGCTAATTGATGGTTTGAAGATTCTGATTGCTGTGAATTGACTTCCAAGTGTAGTAGTGAGTGATGCCTCATGGAACAGTGCCGACAATTTCCTGATCTACATTTCTTTAGCAACTGACCTCTTTTTAAACAATTCAGGCACAGCCCTAATCTTTTTGCTTCTTTGAATCGTAATGCAGGTGAAAGATTACCAAAGCGAGAGCAATTAGTGATGAAATGCTCCTTTGAGTCACAAAAACTACAAATTGCCGGTGCAGCCCCAGAGGCTATAAGTACCTTCCGGCCTTTAAAATTAGGTTTTCTACTCACTTGCTGCGTAGGTGCTCGTTCTGATATAGAGCTTTCTATATTTTCCATTAAGCGGCATCTGCGTTCCAAAATGTTGCCATAGTAGGCCAAGCGGGGATCGTATCAAATTTTAAACCCTCTTCCCACTTCGTTCGTGTTTGCACATGTAGTTTTGATGCCACTAAATGTATAAGAAGGCCATCAGCAATTTGCTCTTGGGTACATATGGTCTGCAACGCCCTCAAATGAGCATTCATCTTGTCGCTCAGCTGACGCAAACCTGTTGCTCCACCCTTGTCATCACCCTTCAGCCCGAAAATCTCTTTAATGTGTGTCTGAAAAATAAGCAATTTGTTATCGAATCGATTTTTCAGTAACTCAATAGCCTTATCATAATTTGCCTCAGTAGGCTCCAACGAAGATATTGTTTCCAATGCTGGCCCAGTTAGGCTAGCTCGAAGATGTTGCAATTTTTCCACTTTACTTAAATCGCCGTCACTTGCTATTACGCTATTGAACATTGCAAAAAAATCTGGCCAATGAGTATACGAACCACTGTACTGCTGTATCTTCAGTTCTGGTAATCTTGTTTTACGAAGACTCATGGATTCATCTGCAGAAAATTGACGTACGGTTGAAGATAATGGAACTGCACGGGCTTTGTTTACAAGATTTAATTGTCTTTTTATTTTTGCCTTAGCATCAAAAAACAACAAAACGAAATTTGAACGATCATCTCCATCACTTTCAACCCCCCCATGTGTGTCCAACAGCAACGCAGCTTCCTCGAAGTGAGAGTGCAAACTTTCGATGTATTCGAGCCGAACAGACAAATCAGCTTCATCCAACTCACTCAAAACCGCTGCTGTCAATCGAACATTGAACGCTTTTAGTTGGTTGTCTAGCGCTGTAATTCTACTCCGTTGGTATGCCAAGCCATCTGCCCCTGCCTGATTCACGCTCGATTGTTCGCCGTCGTTTGGCATGATTAGAAGTTGTGTTCGATTGGTTTTGTTTGAAGATGAAGCGTGTCTATGTGTATGTGTGTACGCGGCGAGGCAGTTCGATGTAAAAGAATTGTTTTTCAATGCCAGATAATGTCACAGCAAAAATATGTTGTTGCTTGAATTAATTTCAAATTCAAATGTTTGTACGTATGTACTCTTTTCCAAACGAAATGAAAATTTTAAATATCCGAATTGATATTTTAGGGTGTGACAAATGTCCGAAATGATATTTGCCAAACCCAGAGTTTGTAAATTTTTGGTTTCGAAATGATTATTTAAAAACCCGCAGCGAAATAGATTTATTTTCACGATATCACGTCGGGGTCACCAATATGTTTGAGCCTGTAAGCTTATTTACAGACTGTTGCGAAGAAAATAAAACGAAAAGTTTTATCCGATATGCGGGTTACAAAAATGATCAGTTTATTGGAATGAAATCTTCATAACTAAAAACACAAAATTCAAAGTTCTGCCAACAAGCAGCAAAACGATTTATGCTCAATTACATTTACGGTACTGTTTCCAAATGAGTGTAAATATTTGTCAAGGTATGAATGTTGATTGTGCGTGAGTGTTACAACAAAATGATACAAATAAGGCATCTGCTGCCGCCGCTTCATAGTGGTTTTAACAATTACTATTCCAAGAAACTTCCCAGAGATCAAAAATATATTTTGAGATTTGCCGTTTGTAGTCCGAAAATTGATATTTGAATTCCCTAGCTACAACTTCTGTTAAAGAATTTTTAGCTAACTGGTCTGCCCTTTCATTTCCATGTATATCTAAATGGCTTGGGACCCATAGAAAGTCTATTTTGTTTGAAGAATTATTGATTGCCTCTCTTATTTGTTGTATAATCATATTATTGGCCTATTAATGCACTTTTACTGTCACATATAATTAATGAATTTTGATCTATGTCAGAATTAGATATATATTGAAGACAGGTTTTGATAGCAAGTAGCTCAGCAGTGTAGATGGATGAGTAATCATTGATGCGTTTACACATTTCAAGATCAGTACCGAAAATTCCGAAGCCAGCCTTTGCATTATTAACAGATCCGTCTGTAAAGAAAAGTTTATGATTTGGGTATTTAGTGTTTATGGCTTCCAAAAAATTCTGCTTTACTTCTGTAGCGTTCACATTTCTCTTTGACGAATAGGCGAGGGAAAAATCTACGTTTATGGGTATATATGTCCAAGGCTCAATACGAGAAAAAGGTCTATTTTCAATGTTGTCAACGTTTATAGGATATTTAGATAACATTTTTTCAAACTCAATAATACCTTTTGCATAAACTGGTAAAAACTTAGGGTTCCTCAGTTTATGGCTGGATATTTTTCGCTGTTTTTGATTTTTTCATATAATGGATGATGTTGTAAAGAATAAACTTTCAGTATATAATTTAATAAATATTTATTTATTTATTTATTTATTTATTTATTTATTTATTTATTTTATTTAAATTTTAATTATATCATTTTTATTATTAATTTCGATAATATTATATTTATTATATAATTATATTATATTAAATGTTCTGGCACAGCGCCCACATACTTTGATAGAATAAAGCGCTGTTTTAACAGAGTTATACGATTTGTGCACAGGCTTCATATTGACAACCACGTTACACCTTCAGTATTTTTATGTTGTTCTTTTGACGATTTTGTGAGCACGAGAGTTCGTATCCTGTTTTACAAAGTTATGAAAAATGGTGCGGTATCAAAATTTAACATTTCTGCTTCTTTGCAAATACACTCACTAATTTATTCTAATTTTAGTTCAATGATAATGCAAAAATCGTTTAGAGTTTGCGTGTGTAAACTCTGGAATTCTAATATATAATACCATATAATGAGAGAACATTTTCATACTCTCTTAATAAATTTAAATGGATTGTTCTATCGCACATATAAAATAGTTCAGCTCAAGACGAAGTTTGTCAATGGAGGTCTATTTGGATTACTATTATTGGGAACTACTTTTAAATTCTTGTGATTGCTATTGCTAAGTAGATTTTTATGACGAATGTTAACTTAATACTATGCATTCACTATTGGCTTATGAAGGGCTTAACGATTATGTATGAATAAAATGTAAATTGAAATTGAAATTAAAAACAATTAAAGGCAAGTTGTTCTAAAAGGTTATAAAAAGAAAACATTGTCCGTGAAAATTACATTACATTTCTGCATTTCGAGTAACTTTAGTGGCAACATTTTAAAATTCAGGTTTATTCAAAAGTTAAGTTAAATAAAACACACATAAAACTATGATTTTAATGAAACCTTTATTTCATTATAATGCTTGGACCTTGCCTTTATGTACGAAATACACTGTCAGCCGCAGTGGATCCTTTTGAGGTAGTTTTCGACCACTTCTTCTCACATTTCGGGCAACAACAATTGTCGGGTGTAACGTGGGTCTTGCTTTGATAGCCTTACTCACAGTGTGCCACCACACATGGGACTGTTCTTGAACGTGTTTGCGACAGCCAGCGCCCCTTTGGGGAACTTAAACTAATCCCGGAAGGATTAGTCGAAGCACCTTAGAAATAGGAAACAGGTCCCCTTGGAAAAATTTCCTCAGGGCATATTTCCTCTCTCTGCCAAAGTACCTTTTCAGATAGACGAAGAACACTGTTTCTCAAGTTCTCGCATTACCTTCAGGAGATCCTGACATAATGCAAGATCCGTAGAAACACATGTTCGGGCAACCAAAGCCAGCACGATGCTCCCACAAGGGGTCCTACACCACGACCAGGCAAGAACAAAGTGTTCCTGGGGCCCCTGGTCTCCCGTGCTACCAGAAAATGAAAAACCCTCTGGTCAGGATTTCGCAGACAAAAGCTGCTCCAGTTTCGCTACATCATACCTCGCATGGAACTGGTCGTCCACCGTAGCCGTCTGCACCAAGCGCAGCCATGCACCTGCAACAATTTGCAGTTGCATGCCTTCCCGCAATGCAAACGCATACAAATCTGGAAAAGAGAAGGAGAAGAATGGAAGAAGGGAAGAAAAGAAAAATAAGAAAAGAAATTAAGAGTACAGAGGGATGCTGCTCCAACACACCACCTCATGCATTGCACATTGCGCAACACACATGACAGTGCATCTTCACAGCAGAGCCTCCAATCCCTAACACCAATTAA
>JAHXMU010000808.1:795302-805390 GCA_019455685.1 Philornis downsi
CAGGCTTACCCAAAAACTTGCAGTTCCGGCAAGATACTGCATTGCTGCAGCTCTTGGCGGAGTGCCCCTGCCCCCCACAGCATCTGCACACTATCTTCTCCACCCTACATTATCTAAAGCCGTGATCAAATGACAGGCACTTAAAGCACCCAATCATGGTGTTGTACGGCCTCACCGGGAAGGAGAACCACTTCACGTAGCAGCGGACGCCCTCCAGCAGGGATTTCATGACCACATCACGACCCTCCAGGACAACGTTCACTGCTCCACCCTGATCAGCCTTCCAGGGCCGACTGACCATCCTAACGCCCTTGTCAAACTCACCCCGAGTTATTTCCCCCTTGAGGTTCAAGGCGTATAAATCGTCCATGAACTCCTGGACGGAGATACGCAATCAACATTGGAGACAACCTCCAACCCTACCTCCCCAAACTTGCTGTTGGACAGCACTTTCTGCTTCACCCGCACCTTCAAACTTGGCGCCACTTCGCCCATCACCTTTTTCGCCACCTCCTTGGAGGTAGCTTCCTTGCCCCTACTACTGACCACTACTGACCAGGTTTCCACCACTGGCTTCGGTGGCGGCAGGCTGGGAAAACCACCCTCCACAGCAGCTGCACTCACCTGCGCCACAGGGACCGCAGGAGCCACAGCTACTGCCATAGGAGGCGAGATTTTCTCCACCGCCGCTACCACCGAACGCCCACCAGCAGGAATCACCACACTGGCCCCTCCTACCAGCTCCCCCCTAAAACGCTCGTTCTCCGCAACGAGCCTCATCAACATCCCTTCATACTCGCCCGCAAGGTCGAGTACGGTTTCTACTAGTGCCCACGATGGGCACCCCGCATCCTGCCCAAAGAGTTCTCCCTCAACCTCCTGGTAATGGCTTTCACTCCATCAATAATTGATGAAGCATCAGCCACCACCGCTACGCTACCTGCCCGGTAGGGGTTTTCCCCAGACCCTTACCCTTCACATCCCCTAAATGCTGACCTCGACCGTCGCTACCTGCCTACTTTCCCTCTACCTGCTCTTGTCGACTCTCGCCACCTGCATCAGCAACGGTCTCGCTGACCGAAGCCTTGGCCTCTACCTGCCCCGCATCCTTCTTCTTTCCCTTATCTACGATAGGGGTTTTCCCCCGTCCACAATCTCCGCCAGTTTAGGGCTCACGCATTTGCGCTTCACCGCTACATGCTTCACCCTTCCGTCCTCAGATGACGAAAACATCTCACACATACAAAAATATTAATTACAATACACTGCTCACGAAGCACTCACGAACACACAATTCAATACACTCGTCAATATCAATCACGCGCTCGCACGTCAGCACACTCCGAATGCTCTATTCTAACTGATACATTTCGGGCAGTACGTTTGGGGATTATCCGCGCAAATACGGTCTTTGACGTAGCTCTACAAAAAAAGTGTTATGGTGCCAGTCTGATATTGATAGCCGATTGAAGTCGCCGAAATGTGCAATTACGCTTTCTGGAAACTTCTCATGCATGCAAAAAAACAAGATCGTGAATCACGTTTGAATCACCAATTTTGTAGAAAGTTATAACTCCATTCATATTCGTAAATGGCAAACCTTTCACCAAATAAATAACACTTCAGATGATAGGTACTTGACAGCCAAAAGCGTTGCCAGGCGGGCGGTTTTGAAACCATTAAATGAATAACCCTGCATAAAGTAAATTGTTTTTTTTTTATTTTTCACATATCGTAAAATTACAATTTAACGTTACGTAAAGTAAAGTTAGTCATTCTGTCGTGCCTAGAAAAAGTCAAATCAAGTGAGTTAGTTATCTTAATTTGGTTTGTTTTTAAAATTGAAATATTTAAAAACTAAAACAAACCTTGGCTACGTTTCTCAATTTCATGTCTGTATAATAAATTTGAGATTATTGAAATATTTGGCACATAAAAAGGAATGTTTGATTAATTTTATTTTCCATAAGCCTTTTCTTACCTTTTATTACCCTTAGTTGGTTAGGCATAGATTCGCGTAATTTTATGTTATCCATGTAATTTTGAGTTTTATTTAATCACCATCTGTCTCTTTAATGCTCATTAGCTCATTAGCAAAAGAAAATAGCTGATTCTACAGTATTTCCTTCTCCTCCATAATGGTATGGAAAATCTCTCTGACTTTAAAATCAGTTCAAAAATTCCGGGAACATTGAGTATGGTGCCCATCAATCTATGACTCCGATGCTATACGAGGTGTGATCAAAAAATAACCGTTATTTTTTCAAAAAGAATTTATTTATTTATCAATTTATATTTTATTTCCTTTAAAGTAGTCCCTTCAGATATAATGCACTTGTGCCAGCGTTTCTTCCAATCCTCGAAACAGCTCCTGTCTCGATTTTGCTTTTATCTCCTCAATCGTAGCAAAACGCTTTCCTTTCATCGGTGTCTTCAGTTTTGGAAAGAGGAAAAAGTCAGCGGGAGCCAAGAATACGGTGGTTGAGGCATGCTTGCGGTTTTGTTTTTGGCCAAAAACCCACGTACAACCAACGATGTGTGAGCTGGTGCGTTATCATGGTGCAAAATCCATGATTGGTTTTTCCACAACTCTGTGCGTTTCTGACGAATTGCTTCGTGTAACGGCGCATAACTTTAAGGTAGTATTCCTTATTGACCGTACGACCTTGTGGCAAGAATTCATGATGCACCACGCCATTGCAATCGAAGAAAACGGTGACCGAACTTGACGTGCTCGGGCAACCAGGACGAGCATCGCCATTGATATCTTCTCGGCCTTGCTCAAACCGGTTATACCACAATTGAACTTGTGTTCTGCTCATAGTAGCCTCGCCAAACGCCACAGTCAACATCTCAAATGTCCTTGCACATTTAATTTCATTTTTTACACAAAACTTAATACAGTTTCTTTGATTCATTTTTTCGAATAGTAAAAAACCAAAGAGCACACCAAAACACGACTAACCTTTTTATCTGTCAAAAACAAACTGACAATCGAAAATGGCTGATATTGTCAACATATCGCACCCTAAATACAAAAGGGGCACAACTCAAAAATTGTCAAAATCTACTTTTTCCCATAAACTGATTCACATTACACATCTCTAACTACTATAAAAATTTCCCTCTCGTCACTATCTTCTTTAACTGGATAAATGCCGTTATGTCTATTTTTATGTTAAGTGCAACCATACATTACATAAACGATTTTTTGCCTCTACTGAATAATAGAGAATTTTGAATTGTGCCCCTTTTGTATTTAGGGTGCGATATGTAACAGATAAGTGTACCAACATAACAGAAAAAATGCGGAAATCAAACATACGTAACTCACGAAATTTGAAAAAAAACATTTGTTTTTTATCACACCTCGTACATCGCAGCCAACCGAAAAAACAATGCCAAATTTTGTAGGGAAAAACGTTCATCTAACTGACTGCTTGATATGTATTGCTTTCGTCAAAAAATAAAATTTTTTTTTTGTATTTTTATTTTTATTTTTTATAAATTATATTTTTTATAAATTTTAAGATACAGATATTTAAAAAAAGTATGATGAAAAAAATAAAAAAATTTTAAAGTAAAATTACTAGGGACAGGTAGATTGTATAGTATGATAAATGACTATCAATCAAGAAGAACGATACTTTCTTTTTTCTTAATGTAAAGGTTTTGAGTTGATGGTTACGATGAGACTGGTTATTGATGAAATTGTTTTTTGTTGTGACTTTTAATGTGGTTGGTGATCAGAATCACGAGAAGAATGGTGGGTTAGCGCGGAATTGAGAAACTATTGGTGTTACTGTTGTTGTTGCTGCTCATATTCTTTGCAATGGAAAGGCGACGTTGCTGTGGATCATGATGGCGATATACATGGTTGCTATTGTAATTGTTGCTGCTGCTAGTATTGTGACGACGGGTGGTATATGAATTGGATATACGCCGTGCGTGGCGATTATACAACGCTGATGGGTGATTTTAAGATGCCGGCGATGTAATAGATGATGGCAACGTTGAAGCTGACGCAGAGGATGATGTTAGACGTTGGCAGCAAACGCCATTGGAATTGGTAGTTGCACCAGCATTGTTGTTTTTGGAAAACTTTTGTATATTATTATGTAGCACTTGAAGTGGGAGATGCGGAACAGGCGTACTCGTTGTCGTCGGGAACGGCAGCGATCGCGAACATGCCACTTCGGTTACGGGTTGCGATAAAGCTGAGTTGCCACCACCACCACCACCGCTATTGCTATTATCCGAATGATTGTCGACGATAGTTGTAGCTGATGGTGTTGCTGTTGCCGCTTGTTGGGTCGAGGTGGGTGTGGTATGCGTTGTAGTTCCCCCCGCATCACTTGAAGCATTTGAATTTTCCTTATTCTACAATAGTGGAAAGATAATGTTAGTGTACTGGAAGTAATGTAAGTCAAATTAATCCAGGCCTTACCGATTCACTGGCTTTAAACTTCTTAGTGTTTCCATTACTCTTATTTTTGGACAGCATTTCGCTGGAAAGCCTCTTGCGATTTTCTATAATGGCATTATTAAAATTATTATGGTTTGCCATAGATTTACGTTCTCTCTTCAAGAAATCCGCATCCAAGTACTGTGATAATTGTTCGCGTTTAACATACCGGGCATCAATAGACATGCCCTCCTTAAACATCTTGATATATGTCTGCGGAGAACAAAAGGCATTGTATCACATATTAGATATCAATTCAATACAACAATATATTTAATTAATTATTTTTACTTACCCCGCGTTGTATAACATGATCCCTAAAGTTTTGGATATTTTCTGTTAACTCTACATTGAGCTTCTCCGTACGCTCAAATTCTAAACCGATAAACCACATTGAACAGAACGGCGACGTAGAAATCTGAGTAGATCCGCCTATAGTTGATTGGGATTTGTCCTCTTCATTGCCACTGTTATTCCGTGAACTTGAATTGTTATTGTTGTTTCCCTTTTTATAATCAAAACGTTTCGGATTCAAATGAGTCAAAGAAATGTGTTGACGGCGCTCTAAATCAGTTACTAGGAAACGAATTTTGGATTCCACTAAACCGCACCACGCCAGATGATCGTCGGCAGTTTGTGAATTCACCAAAAGTGCAATGAAATGGTGATATCTAGAAAGGATGAAAGAAAAATTGTTAATTTTCTGCTGATAGAAAACAAGAAGTAGGGCATGATTTTAATTGATATACAACAAAACTGCGCTTTATTTAAATTCATTGGGGACAGAGAAAGTATAAATTTGCTTACCTGTAGAAGAAACTTGGCGCCTCAAATAATCTGTCCCATGAAGCACGACCCAACATGATTTCATCCATTGTGGCCATGCCTCTATTGAATTCCATCAATATAACTTTCTTAGTAGATTCTGACACATTAAATGTGGAGTTTTGTTGTGGATAAGCCGGTGTAATGATGGGCATTAAATGATAACGATCCAATACGTTAACTCGTGGATCCCAAACCTAAAAAAGCAGGTGAAAAATAGACAATATTTAATAAATTGCGTTATTATATTAGAATTCGATCAAATCTTACCGGAAATCCTAAATCAACATTAGCGGATTGTTGTAGCAATACTGGGCGGGGCCAATTCCAGCGCGAGAATACTAAAAAGAACTTGTGTATCAATGTAGAAGCGGTGGCATTGGGATATAGTTGGCAAGTTCGAGCCACCAACATGGCCCAAGTAACTCCACCGAAGTAACCTAAAGAATTTGAATAGATGCCATGTCCTGAAATTGAAAATATTTTATTAGATTTTGTCCACCATCTTTAGTAGAGATTTAGTATTACTTACTTTTGGCCCATAACTTTATTGAACGCAAAGCTAAACGGAAATTTTCTAAGTTCGGTACCAACGACAAAATGTCATCCGTTACACGACAACCGTTTAAACTGCGCACCGATTTTGGGTCCAGATTCTTTAGTAGATTATCATCATGCAAATCGAAATCATCTGGTATCTCTTTAAGAGACAAGCGAGCAAAGACCAGATCAATTTCGAAGCCATCAAATTTCATCTTGATTACCGGCACAAAGGCCTTCTCTATCGCACGGCATTCTGTGATTTTGGGTTGTTTCTTCAGTATTTCAAAAAAAGACGTGAAATAGTCTGAGCGTTCAATGTTGCAGGGCACCACACATAGGGCATCTATATCAGCACCCTTGTGATGTACACCCAAACGATATGAACCGAATGTATATATTTTGCCACCCAGCTTTTGAGCTGGTGCCTCGGGCATATTTTTGGCGATTGAGACATCCTTGACCCACTGCTTGACAAGAGTATTAAGTTTGGCAAGTATTTCCATGCGATGATTTAACTCATCCTCCGATTCGAATACATTGTATAGCTCCAAAGCTTTACGCAACTCTTCAGATTTTTGCAAATCTTCAGGACGGGGACCAGCCAAGCTAATAGCCGATGTCATGCCCACCTGTTTAACCTGCTGTGGCGACGAATTTGGTGACATTGACCCATTGCCGTTATTGGCATTATTTTGTGAGCCTGCTGACGCAGAATTCTTTGACGTATTTATAGGTACACCATTCTGTGATTGTTTGTCCGAACTACACATGTCTGAATATGGAGACGTAAACCTATCGAAAGAAAAAAATAGATAGATAAGCAAATGATGTTTTAGTCTAAATGGAATAACTTACTTTGATTAAGCTCGAAAATGATTTCTGGTCTTAAATTTGACTTATTACGTGTTATAATTATTTCTCGTATGTGTTGTAGGATACGGTCTTAACTGATGTTAATGTTGCTGCTTCAACTGTGCGCTTCGAATTGAGACTGCGGAATTATTCGCACGGCAGTTCCTTTTATAGGCTACGAGAAGACAATTCCGCAGGTATAACAAAAGGATTCTGCAAACCTTAGCAAAACACTGATGACAGATGATCGCTAAATTAATCCGAGATTAACCAGTCAACACGAAGCTAACTTTGCATAGGGAAAATGTATCTGCCCTAATACATATATACTCATATGTATATGTATGTGTGTATGTGTATGTGTGTGTGTGTGTGCGTGTGTGTGTGTGTGTGTGTGTATGTGTGTGCACAGTTATTACAGGCAATTCTGCAGAAAGGCAATAAACTAATTTACTTAATGTACTTCAAATTAGCTTTAAGTGGCAATTGCAATCTTAAGAATATTCTTACAAAACTATGTGCAACAATTAAGACTCCCTGAGGGTTTCCCTAAATAGCAAGGAAATATCTTCTGGCAGTGATTAGCTCTGCTCAACTTTCTTCATAAGAAATGTGAGAAATGTTATGACATTGATGCAATAACAACTTGTTATTAATTAAATTTGATAAATACTAATACGTTTATTTTTGCTTTGTAGGATTTCTTTCAAATTGATAAACTTTCTTGGATCTAACAGATTTCGAATTCGATTGTCGAGTTTGTTCCATTTGACGGGATGGGAGCTTCTATGATTATAATGCAATTAACAGCCAATGAAATCTTCTCATAAATATCGTCAACATCAGTGTTTTAGAAATATTTCCCTTTTTTCATGCGGAAAAATAATTGATAAATTTTTTGTGTTTTTGACCAATTAAGGCCAATAAGTTATGGCGCAAAATAGATGTTTCATTACATGCGGTTTCATTATCTGATGTAGAGAATCCAGGCCTAAGACCGTTTAAATTGGTTAGAGTAACGAAAAGTATGTGTGGCAAAAATCTAATTTCCCTTAAAAGAATTCAATTTAAAATTTAAATTCAGATCAAATGGGACTAAACTCATTTTGAAAGTTTGTGTACACCATTGCAAAACATTTTTTTGTTCTTTTTAAGCACATTTGTCTTTCTTATTGTTATATAACTAAATACGCAACCATCAAAATATTCGAAATTGGATTTAAAAGACCGAGCTGTAGAGCAAGAGTTATCCTTTTCTCCTAATCATATTCAAATAAACTTTAACGATAAAGGGAATTATTTCGTCCTAGGCTTATTTATGATTAAAAACTCTAAACAAATCTCTGACTAATTCTTAGAATTGGTTCGCGCCGTGACAATTTCATATTGATGATCCGAAATAAAAAAGTGGTTCTGCTGAAGGCCTAAATGCCCCACGAAAGTCTCTCGATTCCTCAGATATCAATTTCGAACTGAAGTGATCAATGCTAACGCGGAGATAAAACATTTGCTGGCCTATAATAAACGCTCTCCAACCTGTTTAAGTACATCTTCTCCTCAAATCGTCAAACGATAATTGTACTCTTTTTTTCACAATTTTTTGTTTTTGTTTTCAAGGGAGCCAAGTGTTATAAGCAGTTAGGTTCCCATATTCTAAAGGGACTGTCGCTAAGATTCCACCATAAAACCATTTTCCAATTTTCAATTTCCTATATAGAATTTGCTCTGCAATGAGTTCTGTTTATAATTTGCAAAGTTAAATAAATGTTATTCACGATTGGATTATATTATTGTAATGCGGTCTTAATGCAGGTTAAGAAAGTATTGGATGATCGCCGCCTAAAGGTGCATTTCAAAAAGTGATATGCATCGTATATTGGCCGAAGAAAGTTGTGCGCAAAGTGGATGCCGCGCTCGCGAAAACAACTTTGTGAAGATGATTTAATAAAGCGTTTGTATCGATTTATAACCATGGATGAGACATAGGCGCACCACTTCACACCTGCGACAAAGGAACAGTCAAATAAGTGGACCAGAATAGGAGAATAGCGTTCAAAGAAGGCAAAGGCAAGGTTATAACATTTTATTGATTATCTTTAGAAAGGAAAAACCATCATTGGAGAATATTATACTAATTTATTGCAGCGTTTAAGTAATGAAAATACGGAAAAGTGGCCCATTTGACGCAGAATAATGTGTTGTTTCATTAAGACAATACTCCAGTTCACACATTCACTGTTGCGATGACCAAAATTAATTAATTCAAGTTCGAATTGCTTCATCACACACCTTATTCGCCAGATTTAGCTCTATTTCCAAACCTGAAAAAATGGCTCTGTGGTAAAAGATGTGCCAGCAATGAAGAGGTGGAATTTGCGATTGATTGATATTTTAAGGGGTTTGACAGTTCTTGCTGTAAACAGAGTACAGAAGATATCGCTGGGAACAGCGTATCGAGCTAAAAGGAGATTATGTTGGAAAATAAAGAACATCTTAGTTTTGGGACCGCCATCGTAATTACTGTAAAATTTCTTATAAGAAAAGGACAGGAATAAGAAAAAAGTAATCAATTTCTTTGGAAACCATAATTTCAGAATTAAGTATAATACAAACAGAAGAAGGAGTGTTTTGGTATTGGGATACTACATTTTAAACTTGGAGAGTCTTTAATAAGGAGTATTAGAATTAAGGGTTCTCAAATAAGAGAATACAGTGGAGGAAAAAAAATGTAAGAGAAATGTAAAAAATAATATGTTTCTTCCTCTGTTTTACTTATGTTTCTGGACGCTTCTCGGAAAGTTGCTTGCCCCAATAACTTTTATACGTCATAGAAAAATCTTCAAAATCACATGCTTTCGATACTGAAAACTCTATAATTGTGAAGTTTGTAGAAGTTTTTGCTTGGCCATCCGGGAATAAAATACATTTCTGGAATATATTGTGGGATTAATGGATTGACTTTGATGTACAGTATTAATACTTCACTTTAGTGGAGTAACTATGTCTTAAAGTTGCACACGTATTGCACTGTTAAAGAATGAAAAATTACAAAAAAATGCATACATTTTAAATTTCTTATAAAATTACGCAACATAGTTGCCAACTTCTTCGATTTGAGCAAGCTGTATAAGAGAATTTGTCTAGAGTAGTAAACACAAAGCAAATCTGCCAAAAATATCATTAAGCAAAAATAAGCAGAAAGAATAATAAACATAAACAAATCCAAAATTAAAATACGGAACATTGACGACTCCATCAGCATGATTTATTGTTGACTGTAATGTTATTTAAATTATTGACAATTCTCTATTTTATTATTCCTAACCTGTCACTGACAGCAGAAAATATTATCATAGAAGCTGTCAATTTAAGAAATATCAAACTTAGAAACAAATTGCAACGA
>JAHXMU010000808.1:810997-845799 GCA_019455685.1 Philornis downsi
ACAGCAACAGTTTGTTGTCAGTGGCTTTTTTCATTTGTTGTTTTTCGCATTCCATTTTCATATTTGTAGTTTCTGCTGTCGTTTTTGTGTGTTATGCAGAATTTATAAAATTAAATATTAAAATTAATTAAAATTTATGACACCCAATTATTGCTAACTA
Organism: Philornis downsi; assembly: GCA_019455685.1. Classification (NCBI taxonomy): domain Eukaryota; kingdom Metazoa; phylum Arthropoda; class Insecta; order Diptera; family Muscidae; genus Philornis; species Philornis downsi. Next base: position 811,158 of record JAHXMU010000808.1, read on the forward strand.
TAACATATCTTGTGTACATCTGGGTATGTGTCTGCACATAGATAATGATCCCTTTTCCTCCTTTTACTATAACACATTGCGTGAGTAGCGGAGCAGAAACTTTGTATTACAATGCCCAAGAATAAACTAAATTGTTTTAGTTGACAACGTGCAAAGTAGTTTGCGAGTTAACTTCTTTATTTTAAAGCTATACTTACTTATGTATTTACAAAAATGTCGATAAATACATTTTTATAGAGCATATTTTGACATTGATAACAGGATACGTGAAGGAACGTATTCCTCTTGGAAAATATAATAATAAAGGATAATATTTCTTCAAATTTCTCAAACAGAAAAGTGCTGTTCTTCCATAAAAAGTATCTTCTCCCACAATTACCTGAGCATACGAAGATATTAAAAGTGTGATGATCAATTTTAATATTGTGAGAAAAGGTTCTATTCAATTTAAATCAATTTACTATTTGGGAAACATTAACTGAGACAATTTCTTATATGAAACATATGGTTTCCAATGCCACGTTACACAAGAAAAGCCTAACGAGGCAATAATATGTAACAAGATTTTAGAAATATATGTATGATATAGTTTCCAAATGAAATTATTTCTCACGCAGCTAAAGATTCGCTAAAAAGCACTGTGATATATACCAAAATGTTTAAAAAGATTGGTTTAGAAAATTGTTTAAGACAAATTTCTACGCAAAAAAAAAAATATCCTAGAAGTCAAATCCTATATGAAAATTGTCTAGTAATAAATTTTCCACATCAAAAGATATTGATACATATTCATACAAGTGATGTATATTCGTAGATATCATAAAATTCAAGTGTTTTTATTGCCAAAATTCTCCGCTTAAAAGTATATTCTACGACCCCTTTCTATTTGAAAATTAACACCCAGACAGTTTCATATATGAGAAATTCCATCTCTGAGACTTTTTCTTTCGTTCACTTTTCCACGGAAAAAAAGTATTCCTATGCTCTGTGTGCTGTTAAAAAATAATTAAAAGTATTCTTTTGGACACTATCCTATGGGAAACCATCTTCCTAAAAATTTTCACGCACGAGGGCGGTCCCAAAACTAGCCGACACAACAAAGCAGACACAACCAAGTTGGGAAAAATTGTTTTTATTTTTCAACATAACCTCCTTTTAGCTCGATGCACTTTTTTCCAGCGATATTCAATAGTTTCTACGTCCTGCCTATAGTAAGAACTGTTAAACTCCTCCAAATAGTCATCAACCGCAGGCTCCACCTCTTCATTGTTGGCAAATCTTTTGCCAGGTTCAGAAATAGAAAATAGTCCGAAGGAGCTAAATCTGACGAATAAGTTGTATGATGAAGCAATTCGTGCTTTAGTTCATTAATTTTGGCCATTGAAATAGTAAATGTGTGAATTGAAGCACTGTCTTGATGAAACATCAGTTTCTTTTTCGCCAAATGCGGCCTCTTTCCCATAATTTCATCACTTAACCCTGCTATGAATTAGCATAATATTCGACATTGATGGTTTTTTATTTCTTAAGATAATCAATAAAAATTATCCCATGCGCATCCCAAAAAATATACGCCATGATCTTGCCCGCAAATGGAGCCGTCTTTCCCTCCGTTGGACACCATTCACCCATTCCAGTCCACAGCTTTGACTTCCTTTGTTCCTTTATCTCAAATGTGAAGTGGTGGATCCATATGTCACCCACGGTTATAGATCGTCTTTATTGCGGTAAAACGTCGCTAAACACTCTACTGAAACATGTTCACAACACTGTTCTTGCTCTATTGAAAGCCAGCGCGGCACCCACCCTGCGCACAGTTTTCTCATTTTCCAATCGTTGGTATATATACGATGTATAGCACTTTTTGAAATAGTTATCATTTCAGCTAGGTTAGATTTTCTTAACCGTGTCTGGCGTGGACACCTTAATTGGTCAACCACTACAGTATTTGTCTTGGCAGCTCGTACGGCGTTGTCTAAACTCTGCTACCCAATATTTTATAGTCGCAAACGGACTCTCCCAGACTATAAGGTGGAACATAGCTCCCATTTAACATTGATAGGACTGAGGCCTGAATGAATTACATAACGGTAACCAATTTTTCCATGTTTCCAAATTCACTGAGATCGTTTATTTTTGATGACTCAAATAAAAATACTAAACAACGTAGCGCCTTGAAACTTAAAACATATGTTTTAAAAAATTGCCACGTTTCACCAAAATATTTTTTTTAAGTACTGGCACCGTTTATTCGTCAAGTCGTGTAGTTTTGGGACCCGTATGCCACACAATTTTCTATAATTTTTTGCATTGGCAGATAACTTTCTCTAATAAAAATAGGATTAAGAGAGACCATTTTCTAATATGAGAGGTACGTGATAAGAAACTTCGTTGTTTGAAAAGTATGAGACAGATCTCGTTTCCACTTACATACCACCTTCGGTCTACCACCTACCACCTTCCTAAATTAAAGACATTTAAAAGCAAAATTTTGTGCATCAAAAGTGTGTCAAAAGAGTTTTCCATATATCAAAGGCATTTGGAAAGTTCTTTTCTATTCGAAAAGTGTCTGAAAAGATAATCTTCTATCTACCTATAGATACTATCTAGGATAAAAAGTTCCTATGTGGAGGAAAAAGTTCCTATGTGGAGGAAAAAGTTCCCATGGAAGAAAAGTGTGTCGAAATAAAATTTTCTAAAACACGTCGGAAAAAAATAATTTTTCATAAAATAAAGTAATGGGGGATATTTCCTTCTACGAAGGTTATGTCGAAAAACTTTCTCCTCAGCCAAAATTGTCTTAAAATATACTTTCCTACCGATCAATATCCCAGAAACGCATCCGGGAAGAAAGTATATCTGGAATTTCTCATCATAGTATATTTAAAGACATATTCGTATACGTGAAAACTACACCAAACTCATATTTCAAAAGTCTAGGAAGAAATCTTTCTAACTAAAAATGATCTGGGAAGACATTTTTTCGGTTAGGAAAACGTTGTTTGTCTGTATTGAAAGTGTTTGTGAAGACATTTTCCTATATGGGCAGTATCAAGGAAGATGAATTTCTATGTGGAAAATGTGTGTAAAAGCATTTTTCCACCTGAAAAGTTTGTAGGAAAAAGCATTCCCATCAATAATTATCAGTAAAGACATCTTTATGAACAACACCTGAGAGGTACCTGGGGAGAAACCTATACGAAAACTATCTAGAAGACACTTCATTGTTATAGGAAATACTCTCCCATGTGGAAAGTTTTTGCGAGGTCAATTTATGTACGCCAAGTTTACAGGAATAGGAGTTTCTATATGAAAAGTGTCTGGAAAGACAATAACCTTCCAGAAGCGCCGAGAAAGACTTTTTTATGGACACACTTTTAAAAAACACTTATAAACACACTTTTCTAAAAATATATAAAAACTGTTTAGAATTAATATTGCGTAGACGAATCGTAGCTACGGAGACATCTTCATTATGAAGAATACACTGGACGTTTTATTTCTATATAAACAAATATAAACAATAAACAATAGAATAAAATGATTGGATGTAAGATGTGGTTTTCCCAGTTTGTGGTCTCTGACTATCTCAGATATGCAGAGTGTGGCGCAGATATGGTAACAACATTTTGTAACTTGATGTACAGGAGGTGACCAAAAGTTCGTTAGTACAGGAGATGGTTAGTACAGACAACTGTCGTTCGCATGATCGCAGGTTCAACCCCGCACACAACCACCTCTCTCGATATGTCTGACGAACACTTCGAGTAGTCAAGTAATCGACAAGTCTTGTAAATGTTTCTTAAACTGCATCATTCGAAATCGTCGTTTAACTGGTTTCATAAAATTAAAAATATATATTCTATCATGTATTATTACAGTTATCATCTGTATGAAAATCAATTTTTATTTGTTTATGAGACAGCAACGAATAAACAAAAATAAAAAATAAACAAAGAATAAAATTATTGGATGGAAGATGTGGTTTTCTCAGCTTGTGTTCTCTGACTATTTTGCATATGCAGAGTTTGGCGCAGATATGGTAACAATATTTTATAATTTGCTGTACAGGAGGTGACCAACCATGGCGCGATGGTAAGCACAAGCGACTATCGTTCGCATGATCGCAGATTCAACATCGCATATAGCTACATATCATTATTTGATCGTCGGTCACCTCGATATGTCTGACGAACACTTCGAGTAGCCGAATAAATTGTATTCACAGACACTCCTCAATATTGGAAGTACGAAGGTACCCATAAGCCTTAACTGGCACTTCCAAAGACAATTTTTAGCGGGTTAACGCCGTTACGATTGATAGATGGGTTTTCCCTTTGAATATGGGCTTATGTACATAGTTAAGTTTTTGCTTGCACATGGTTTCATAAAATTAAAAATATATGCTCTATCATGTATCAGTTAGCATCTGTATGAAAATCAGTTCGTATTTATTTATTAGACAACAAGAAATAAACAAATATAAACAATAAGCAATTGAATATAATTATTAGATGGAAGATGTGGTTTTCCTGATTTGTTTTCTCTGACTATTTCGGCTATGTAGAGTGCGGTGCAGATGTGAAAGCAAGATTTTATAACTTGCTCCACAAGAGACGTTCGACCGTGGCACAATGGCTAATAGAAGCGACTATCGAAGAAATCACGCAGCTGTCGGCTACGGCATAGACTTCTCACCGCCAAACTGAAACTAGAACATAGCCGCCAAAATCACTTAAGACCGACGGCATATGAACTGATAATGATCTTGCAGCATTGGCTCTTAAAGATGATTCGACTCAATGAATGCATAGCTGATGATGGGAATGTAAGTGTATTACGTCCCGCAGGCTATACAAATATACTATATGTACAAACTATTGCGGAGTTTTCCCCCCGCAAATAAGTTTCCGTCAATTGTGTTACATAACAAACTAAAGCCTGCTATCTCCCACATGATTGGAACGTGCCCGTTTGTCCCTAAATCTATTAAATATCAAATATTTTCATAACGAGCCAACGACAACGGGAAAAATAGATGGACAAGTACCACCATTTCGTTAACTATAAAGCTTCTTTCGACAGACCCATTTAGCAAATTTGACTGGCCGTGGTGAGATGGTTAGTGCACGCGACTATCGGGCGCATTACCATTATTTGAGCGGCGGTCATATCGATATATCTGATGAGTAGTCGAGTAATCGACAAGTCTTGCAAATACTTCTCGAACTGTGATGTTCGAAATCGTCGTTAAACTGTAGGTCCCATTGAGTGAGTCTACAGATAGAATACGTGCAATCTCACCGAATGTGAGGAGCCCGTGTTTCATTCATGAGATGTAAAGTTATTTGTTTCAGTTTGGTATGACTGTGAGTGAACTTGATGTGTATCAAGTGCACTGACAGACACAAAATATTTAGTAAACACGGACAAAGATAAATGAGAAGATAGTCTAGCGCGCGATTTCTTCAAATATTTATGAAGATAATAGTAGGGAAAGTTGCAGTGGACACGACTGTTACAATTTTTAACAAAAGCCATCTACTACGCTCATACGCCAATAATGTCGATGTTGATGTTACTGCAGCCTTCTCATAAGCTGCAAAGAAGTTGGTAAAGGTGAGTCTAACCAATTTGTTTGTTTATAAGGACGAAGAATCTACCTCGGTTTTGAAAAATATAATTTCAACAAGATATGTTTTAACAACGGCGCAGAGCGCGACGGCCAAAACTCCATTGTAAGGTCTGAAGCGCTATTGAAACTTGATATGACGGATTGAAGAAGAGATACACAATATCAAACACTTGGAAACTTTTTTATAGGCGTCGCTTGCCAGACAATAGTTTCTATTATATGTAAATGTCTTCTAATTAAATAAGTTGTTTGCTTCCTTGTCGCAACGCTTCAGTAATATTTCAAAGAAGCAACTTCCACATTTAGCAAAGTAGAAAATGCTCTTCTATAGGGCCGACGCTCTTTAAAATTTCTGTGATGACAAATTCTCTATACACATTTTACAGAAAAAAAGCTTCCTCCCTGGATTCTCGTGCCAAAATTCAACAAAATTTTTCAAATTTCTTCTCTCTCTAACGTCTGAAAAACAGCGATTGAATGATTGGTCAAATCATATTATTCGACTGCCTTGAAATTTTTGGAACAACTTTAGCTCAAATAGAAGGAGCTGCAAAATAGAAAAGAAACGATCAAAAAAATAAGTATCTGCGTATGAGTCCATCAAGTTCAATTTGTGATAATTATGTTTGAACTATTACACAAATTTCGTTTAATGTTAGTTGGATATCACCAAATGTTTATTTAATAACCTTTAACCTTTACAATAAAATAAAATTAAATTTTACATATCTTTATGATTTCATCCTTACAATGACATCCTGAGATCCTCTGTGAGGGGTGTTAAGATATAGTTTTGCAAAGGCCCACCTCACTTTCACAGTTTCCCAAATTAGATTTTGAAAATTATGTTAACTGCAAACATCCTACACATATTTCTTACATTTTATGTATTTTGGTGATCTGTCAGCACAATAATTGTGATGACGATATTTTGTGGGAAAAGTTTATTAATATTTCAACAATACACTGAGCACATTAACAACGGTTGGAAAAAGGTGTATTTTCACAAAAAGATAATAGTAACTGTTAATTATTTTGGTTTCATGAAAATGTTAAGAATTGTATTAACAATTGAAATTTGCTTCCATTATTTTTTTTTTTTTTTTTAATTAAACTGTAAAATCGAGGTTTTACTTTAGCATTCTGTCGTGGTATTGTTATACAATAACTGCCATTGGGCTTTTGCTATCCTTGCCTGAAATATTTATTTCCATCAGTTGACCACTCACAATTCATAGCAATTGTTATGTGGAATGAAATATCAGTTCGTTGCAACATGATGACAGATTGTGCATACGAAATAAAATTGTTGTTATGGTCAATAGTAATAGGAATGCATTTTTATTCCAAAACTGGAAATGCCATCTAACAAAATATACTCAAACTCATCGTCTATCCGGATACCCAATACCAAGGGTTAGTAATCTGGCTAATTTGATTTATGATGATAGGACTTTCAACGTGGGATGTGACGTGCTAAATTTAGTATGCAAGGGCGAATAGCAATTATATTATGTTATTAAAATTCATAGTAAATTTTCCAGACAAAATGGAATAAATCACACAATTTCACAATAAAGTGTACGATGTAGAGAAAAAGAGTGATGGCTTATATTGAAAATCCTATATCAGACATGCGGACTAAAATTAGTTATTGATTGCAATGTTTTCGATTCAATATTTCTTAACTCTACTACTTTTCCTATCTGTAACTTTGTAAGTTGTCGAATAAAACCAGCTCTGTCGTCATATAAAACAAATCATTTCATATGAAAAACACAATAAATGACGAACCAGAAAGCTGTTCATATTTGTGGAAACTACGAGTTTATATTAGAATCTTCTGTAAAAATATTTGTATTCAAATACTCTCGAATACGCACTAATGAAATAAACATTCGAACTCTACACACAGGTAAAATTAAAGAAATTATTGTCCAAAATGGAGTTACTTACAGTCGAACATGTGGGGTTCGCCCAACAGAACGGTAGCAGTAAGTACAGCTGGCTAAACTTAACATCAACATGTGTAGCTATAAAAGATTCTAAAAGATCTTCTAAAGAACTTTTGCCTTTTATAAAATGAAGTGTAGCCATTAGCATTATTTAGACGTGAGGTTGACAAAATAATTCCGTCTTTTTGAGGAGTATAAACACGAGGTTTTATACACGAGGTCTACCTGCCAAAGTGGCGAAGCAGATGATTGGACAATCTCCAATAAGATAATCCTAATTCTATTTCTTAATTTCCTTTATTAAAAACTGATAAAATACCATATTTTTGAAACAAAAAATAAATTTTGTACTTGACTTCTTTTTTTTTCTCGACAAGAAACTATTATAAGAAAGCTGTAAGTTTTGAAACCAGCCTTTGTGGTTTGCAAATAATGTTGCTTTAACATTTTGATATATGTACAATATGTACATATATGTACAATTCAAGAATATTATGTTTGTGCGCCCATATCCAACGACAGGATGGCTTTTGGAACTGTTTTAAAGGCAGTATTTTACCAGTAGCAGGTCTTCGGGCACATCTCGATATCAAAAGTTTTCTTAGAAAATGTTCAGGTTAATGTGTCAGCTTCGGAAAAGGACTGTATGTATATTATTTCTAGGTATTAAGGCCCTGCTGTGAGGAGACAGACGTACGAATGTAACTCGGGATATGGACCACACAATTACCGTCGAAACATGCATATAAAAAGGAAAGATTACAAAGGAATTTCCAATATGTAAGCCTAGCAGACGATGGAGTCTTACCTTTAGGTAAGGATATAAAACAATACATATAAATACGTATATATGACTATTGAGAAAGGAAACGCAATTAAAATGTTAAAACTTTATAAATTCCAGTGTTTATTGTGCTGCTGCTGCAAGCGGAAAGAAAAAGATCGCATCGACACGACTTAATGAAAGCGACAAGGCTGTATGTCTTTCAGCTAATAACGATTTTCACCATACAGAATACAACGCCGTTTTGTGACGAAGGTAGATTGGTCTGGCCTGAACACAGAGTTTTATTTATACAAGAAGTACCAAAAAACATGTAATTTGTATAAACTAATCGTCAAGAGCATTATCACATCGAGACTTCTATGAAATTCTTTGACAAAGTTCAGTATTTTTACAGTGTAAAATACAACTTTGAAAAATGTCTTCCTACAACGAATAAGCTCATCTCCAAAAGCATCAAAACAGCAAAACGAAACCTAAATATACTCATACCAGCCGTATTTTCATTTTGTACGTGATACGAGTACATTTACCACTGTCTCAATCTTCAGTTTTCTACGAAATAATATCATTTTTCTTTTGTAAATATTTGCCTTTTACATGTTAAACGAAGGCGATGACGAAATTGTTTTTTCTTTAACACATCACATCCACGCTCTTATTATTATTATATAGAGATGTAAATAGAAATTTATTTTTTCTCTGAAATATGAACAAAAGTGTAACGAAAACGGGCGATGTAATACCAATAACAACAAGAAAAAGAGATGTTAAAAGTTAATCCTTCTAAAATATTAATAATACCTTGAAAGAAAATCACACACTCACATGCAAGTAACGCAACGCGACTGGCACATAAGCAGAACCCAAGCACTGATATACCCGCAATCATATTTCTCTTGCCTTTTACGAGTAACTGAGCTGAGTGAGAGTGAGTTTAAACTTTACTCCTTTTTGGTATTTATGGTCTGGCACGTAGTGCCCGTATAATTTTTGTTGTTGCTGTCATTGATTTTGTATAAAATGTTGTGTTAATAAAAATATACCTGCATTACATAGAAAACATAAAGGACATTTCCTCACATACGGGAGGAAATGTCCTTTAGCATCAGTGAGTGGGCGCATGACAGCGAATTCTTCGGAAGGCCTGAATGCCATTTTATTAGAACACAAATATCAGGAAATGGGCAACAGCTTGCGAGGATACTCAGTTATGTTTTGTTACTAAAAGTTTGTTTATTGCTATTATTCCATTACCATTTTAAAGAGGTAATTCAGTAACAAAAAGTTCAGGATACATTTGTAACAAATACAGAGGAGTAGTTTGTTGCAGAAATTCAGTTTAAATTGAGTCCTCCAACTTAAGTACATGTAGGAGGTTAGATAATTTATAGAAACTTGTGAAAAATTCTATCGGACGATTTATATAATCACACGAATATATATCACGTGAAGAATAAACAAATAACAACAAAAGCATTACGAAATTTGTCCTGGAAAGCCACTCCATAATATCTGCTTGAAGATATTGATATTGAATAATGGAACGAATTTATGCAATAAGATTTCAGTAACCTAAAACTAAACAATAATGAATTTGATCGAAGCTTTTCTTTGAAATAAGGACAATATTTATGAAAGAGCTTTCAATATGAATAATGTTCATGAGGTCTTTTTTTGGTTGTCAAAATATTTAGGGGAACACATTTTTGTAGAAAAGCGACAACATACTCAGAGATTTTGTGTTAAAAACATACGTGTTCTTTTTGTTTTGTTGTTCGAGGATACGATAAAAAATAAAAATATCAATTTTTAGGCCTTTCTGACTGTTTCTATATTTTTTTCTATTTATGTACGGTTATTCATTGTTCGGTAAAGTAAAGTTAAATAAAACATACATAAAGCTATGATTTCGATGAAACTTTTCTTCATTATGATGCCTTGCCATTATGTACGAAATACTATGTTATTTAAATGACCGTCTGTGGATTGGTTGTAGCAGTGGGTCCCTTTTTAGGTAGTCTTTGAAACAATATGCCCTAATGACAACTGCAGACCATAATATGCACCATATAGTTTTTTCCGGATGCTTTGGTTTTCAATATTCACTTGGTTGGTTGGTTTTCTATAATCACTTCTGTATTCTCCTAGTCCCATATGCAACAATTTTACTTGTTGACGTAACCACCTTACGAGAAATGAGTTTCATCGCTAAAAAAAATTGTGTTCCATTAAAACCCCACGTTTGAGTCACCACCTTTGGTAGTAAGTTTTAGCTACTTTTACACATTTTAACACTTTCACGACGTTATTCGGTTGCGAAACGATCTATGGATGTGGATCGGCAAACCTTTCACTAAATAAGTAACACTTCAGATGACAGGTATTTAACAGCTGACAGCCTTGCAAGACCGGCGGTTTTGAAACCGATAACCCTAAAAATAGAAATAGATAACCCTACACATAAATTGAAAGCAGTACACTGTGGGATTATTAGAAACGGAAAGGAATCACTGCAGAGTATATGATAAATTGGCATAAAACCTACCAATATGAAAAATATATCCATACAAGAACAAACCCTACTCTAGAAAATTAAACTTCTTTCACATTTTCCGAATTTTTTTTTTTTTTTTTTTTTTTATCAAAAAAAAGCAATGTGCTGTAGAAATTTAAAGATACTCGTATAGAAAAGAACCATTTCGGTTCATGCACATTTTAACGTCAGAGCTCTGAATATTAGCTGGGGTACTGAAAAATACATAGATAGGAAGAGGACTTTTTCTCCATGCTCACTTGCACGATAAGATAATATGGATCACAATTCATGGTGGAAAGTTCACAAAAAGTTAAACTTTTCCAAATAAATACTTAAACTCAACAGCCATTTATAGCTCATGTAAAACGTGATAACAAATTTTGTTATACAAACATAAATCGGAACGTCAGTTATAAAATTTCAAAATAATTTAAATCAAATAATGTAAATAAATGGCCATTCATGAAAACCGAAACACAAATGTTTCTTCAGATACCAAAGATGTCATTGCCTTCAGTGGCCAGAGGTGGCGGTTTAGAGAATCCCTCTGCTTCTCACCCGTTTAGTTCTTCAAGCCATAATTACAGCAACTACACAGTTGAATTGCCGACTTTCTCCAAAGGCCGCCATGATAGACAACGCTTTGTTGGTGGTTCTGACAGTGGTACATCTGACGACCACCTCTCCGTAAGCGAAGAACCGGAAGAAGAACCGTTTGGGACGCAACCACTCTCGAGTAATAGGAAACGAATGCGTAAAATTATTAGATATTCCAAGCAAATAATGTTGACTATATGCTGGCTGATATTTACTACGTTCCTCCTGATGTATCCGGAAGAGGAACAGGACACTTGGTTATTGAGTATACCACCAGTTAAGGGTTCAGTGTATATGATTACCCAAAACCGAGATGACATTAATTTGATTTTGAAATTATTGGGACCTTTTACTAAAACATCGTTTAAGCCGGATGATCAAAAATGTAATGAAGACAATCTACTATCATTTATCTTGCAGGAAGTCAGAGAAGACAATAGTGTGATACGAAATGTTTCAAAATTACACAATTTGCAAATCATCAATATCAAATACCTTACGCAGCTGCCGCCGGTCTCTATGGAAACTATTATAGAGAACTTAACATTTGATAAGCAATCAAAATATCAACTTGTGCTCTATACAAATATTGAGAGTTCATTATCCTTGGAGCTGAGTGTCGTAATATCTGGGTTATTCCAATTACGGTCCATTTTATGGGGATTGGCTCCACTTGGGGCTATTTACGTCTATGTTATGTTTGATTTGGTTCACAGAACTTTTGCGGCTGTCATCAGCTGTTCTCTGGCGATTGGCATTTTGGCAGCTGCGAACGTAATCCCCGCCATGCCGGAAATATGTCAGTTCATATATATTGATCTGATTATGAGCTTCTTTGGCATTACGATTATTATGGAGATACTGGCGGAGACGGGATTACAGGACTATTTGGCGGCGCTAAGTTATGAGCTGGCTAATGGTCATATATGGCCTTTGCTCAATGTTTTATTCCTCGCCTCCGGCAGTTTGTCCGTCATATTTGGTGACATCCCTTTGATTTTGTTTCTTGCACCAATTTGTCTCAGACTATGTGAGATTATGCATTTGAATTGTACTCCTGTGCTCAGCTGCCTCATTATAGCCATCAACGTGGGCTCCACCTTAACACCGATCAGTTCAGTAACCAATAACCTAATAGCCAGTCACCCTGTGATGACCAAGTACCAAGTCAATTTCGGTCTTTTTACGTTGCATATGTTTCCGGCCACCTTACTCATCCTGGCCCAATCGTATATTCACCTCAGATTACAGTTCATCGATTCAAAGAAAATTGGCACCAAGGAGCCAATTCAGGTAGAGAGATTGAAACGTCTTACCCGTCTGTGGCGCAAAGTATCTGATCGCATGGGCGGCTATTCTTTGGACGAGCGTTTAGCGAGAGATACAGTTGATACTAGGATACGCAGCCTACGCAAGCGCTTGAAACGTTTAGGGAAAATGCCCATTCCTCCTACAGGTTTCGAGGAGAAAGTGAAAAAACTGCGCGATAGTTTCCCCCTACAAAAGGTAGCACTCCTGGTAGCCTGTCTGCTGTCCTTAGCTGTCACTCTATTGATTTCCATTTTGACTTTATTCACGAAAACGGTCAACATTTCCACAGGGTGGTTGGCGATCTTGGCTGCTGTATTCACCTTAAGTGTTTGCCACTACAAAGATATTGAAGGTGTTCTCAGCCGCATCGATTGGGCGAGTATGCTGTTTTTGTCCAGTCTCTTCATACTTGTGCACGTTCTAATCAAACTAGGATTCAAGGATTCACTTGGCTTGTTTATGGAAAGAATTATAACAAATGCAGAAGAGAAACATCGCTTAATTGTGGCAATTTTGGCTACAACTTGGATTTCGGCCGGCCTATCCACAACAGTGAACCACGCTCCGATTGTAAGCATGATGGTTGATATCATAACAACCATCTGTTTAAATGAAGATCTTAAATTACCTCTAATGCCCATGATCTGGTCGGTGGCTCTGGGTTGTTGCGTTGGAGCCAATGGGACTATAATGGGTGGAGTGGTTAATATTGCCTGCGCGGGTATGGCGTCCAAACATGGCTATAAAGTCACATATTTCGATTATCTGAAAATTGGTTTCTTTGTTATGGTCGGCAATATCATAATAGCAACGTGTTACTTGTTGTTGGCTCATGTCGTTTGTCATTGGAATTGAATTATATGGATGAAGACATGAAGCCCCTCCTTGTTTTGCACGTTTGAATTGTCTAAGAATAATTAATAAACATTTAGCCAGTACTTTTTAACAAATCAAATTGATCATAAATATTTTGCAGTAAACAAACTGTGTTTTCAATGATGAGAATTTTTTATAAACTTTAGGAATCTTCAAAATATCAGAAATACTTAAAAAGAATCGCGGTACACGAAGAATGGAAAATTTTGAAGAGAAAAGTTTGGATTATAAAAACTTTGTTTTTCAGCCACTCGGTTGATGTACAGGGTTATTACAATTACGTGCTAAGCAAATGTTGACCAAAACGAATGCTATTCATCAATATACGAGTACATTTACGGCATTTCTATAGGACAAATATGTCAACAAAATATCATTTTTTACGGCTGGGGAGTATTATTGGGTCGATGAGTTTAACAACTCTGAAAGAATTAAGCAAAAGAATAACTTTTTGAAAAGGAAATTATCCCCCGTCTTTATAACGGTAAATTCAGGTAACTAGAGGGAAGAACATTGAACAATTTACTAAAAAAGTTATATAGGGTGTCCGTCGGGAAGGTATTGTTTGTTTATAATTCTTGATTAAAAGAAAGAGAATGGATCTTATATTGATAAATGTTTTATTTAATGTCAGCAATTATATATGGAATACAATATCAGATAAATGACCGCCTTTGTTAGCCTTTGTTAGCCTCACAAATGCGAGTCCTTTTGAGCACATTTTTCATTACATTCTCACACATTTTACGCGGTATTTAATTACTTTCATCACCAATATTTCGTTTGACTTGCTCAAGCGTTTCAAGTTTGTTTGGATAAACCTTGCTTTTCAGATATCCCCACAAAAAGAAGTCTGGAGCAGTTAAATCAGGCGACCGTGAAGGCCAACCAATATCACCATTTCTTGAAATAACTTGTTGTGGAAAGAGGTCTCGCAGTAATTCCATTGTAATCCTGGCTGTATGCGATGTGGCACCGTCTTGTTGATACCACATGTTAATCAAGCCCAAAGCATGCAGTTGTGGTGTTAAAAAGCTTTCAATCATATCACGATATCGCTCCCCATTAACAGTTACCGTTACGCCCTTTTCAGTTTCAAAGAACACCACCAGACAGTCACTTTTAATGGGTACAAAGGTGACTGATGAATAATTTGAGGGTTTTTTATTGCCCAGAACCAACTATTCTGTTTATTCACATATCCCTTCAAATGAAAATGTGCATCGTCACTAATTATGATTTTTTTCATAAAAATCGGGGTTGTCATGGGCGAGGTGTAACATCATATTGGCATATGTACGGCGGCGTAAATGGTCTTGTGGAAGAAGCTCTTGCGTCAACTGAATCTTAAATGGAAACAAATGAAAATCCTTGAGGAAAATTGTGGCCAAAGTTGTTCTTTGAAGATCAAGCTCCTGAGCTCGGCATAGAATTGAGGTTGACGGATTGTTTTGAACACTTTCTTGAGCAGCAATAATGTTTTCAGCCGATCTTGCAGTACGTTGTGGTCCTTGCTTGGCCCTATCAGCTACAGAATCTCTTTCTTCGAAATCATTCACTATACGATAAACAGTACGTCTTGTTGGCATCGTCACATTAATCGATGATTGATTTTGATAAAATGTTTTAACAATTAAAACACGTTGGTTTATCGAATATTTTTCCATAATAAATTTGCCACGTCTTTGTCAAGACTAATGTTTGCCAAAATGGCGGCAAAGCAAAGTAGTATACCTTCCCGACGGACACCCTGTATTTATTGTTGAGAGAAAAAAAATTGCGTTGAAAAAACTGTGCCAACGAACCCTGAAATCGCAATGATTTTCTTAACGATCTTACACTAAAAAGAGTTTGACGTTCTTTTAATCGCATTTTAAGATCTATTCAAGTATAACAAATATAAATAAATAATAATAATTTCTATGAAAAAGCATAACAAAATTAATTCGTTCTTTTACTAAAAGTTTCACTAAACAATGTGCTCACATAAGTAGAAAAGTCACAACAACAAGCCTGGTGGAGAGGCGACAGAAGTTGTCCCCACCATTACCAGTTATTGTGTACCTGTACCAGTTGGTCGCAATATATGTATGCATTCTTCCAACTCGCAAAGGATTTTTATCTTGCTCTCAGGTAATAAGTCGACAGATGGGCGGACTGACATGCATAAATCGATATAGATTTGTACTACGATCAAGAAGGTATATGTTTTGTGGAATCTAAAATGAGTGTGAGCGAAATATTCTGGATTTTCAAAGAGAGAAAGTCTGCATTTTTATCAGCTTTTGGAACTTCACTCGAAAACTTATCACGTCGATAAACTTAATGTAGTTGCAAAATTTTTTTAATCACTTTTGTCGAATATGCTGGCAAAAAATAAAATAAAATTCCACTTAATGCAAAATTTGTTTTTCTAAAAATCTAAAAACGGGTGAACTAAAACAATACGTTTTATTATAACCTCCACCACAGGATGAGAGTTGGTCAACTCCATTTGCAGTAATTAAAATTATGCCTGACAGTCTTAAAAATCTACATGCATTCCTCTATATACATATGTGGGCCCGTCGTTCAGCTTGTTTTTGAGTGAAAAACGAAGAAGCCCGAAATTATATACAAACACACCCAATATTCTGCGCGGTAGAAAATGTTCTGGAAAAATGATCTTTATCAAAAATTGTTCAACAATTTAAATAAAAAATTCGTAAAATTAAAATTAATAGAAGGTGGTAGTTGATAGATAAGAACAAAAACCATTCTAACTTATGCACCTTTTCAACAACACACAAAAATCCCCATTTTTGTGGAGGCGTACAAAGTACGTGTATGGACTTGATCTATTTCGTTTACTTATGACATTTAGGATAACTATTGCAAACTCATCGTCAAAAGGGGATGTTTGTACATCTCTTTCGCTATTCTAATCCCCGTGTTTCCGGATGTTACAAACATCAACACAAACCCCATATACCCCGAACCAGAATGTGTTGTAAATGACGAAAAATGAAACCAAATCATATTTCGAAAATTTTGTCAAATCCTATTGTCTTGCAGGGATCCTAAACAGGAAACACATTCGACCAACTGCATACGGCTATTAAGAAATTCAAATAACTTTATTTTTCTATTCATATAAATACTTTATATTTTACCCATTTGAAAATGAATAC
This sequence comes from Philornis downsi, assembly GCA_019455685.1. Classification (NCBI taxonomy): domain Eukaryota; kingdom Metazoa; phylum Arthropoda; class Insecta; order Diptera; family Muscidae; genus Philornis; species Philornis downsi. The sequence continues at coordinate 828,025 of JAHXMU010000808.1, forward strand.
AGTTTTGTAAAAACTTTTCAAATGCATTTAAAAATTATTGGATATAAACGACTTTCACGCTCGGTGATGCATGCATGCATGCATGCACAAGAAAAACAAAGATGCTGCAAAGTTGGGTCACTTTGGTTTCCAGCAGAAAGTGAAGTTCCTTGAAATCAGCTTGTTAGGGTATTTTTAATGCAAATCTGAGGAATTCTCTGTGTGCTATTTTTGTGAAAGTACACAGAGTTGAACGCGAATCTCTTTCTGCGTAGTTCTAAAAAGAAAAACTAGCTCAATATATCTGAAACATATTGATAAAAACATTCATCAGTCATTTTATACATATCGTTATTCGGCATTCGGTCCTTTCATATGGTTTCCCTTCAGAATCGAAAAGAGAAGAACTGACCAGATGGTTACTCAGTGATAAGAATATTATTGTTTCGATCATTAAGCCACACAAGAACGCCAACAACTTTCTGGCGGTTATCATAAGAAAATTGTCAAAAAATTGAAACAATTATTTGATAAAATAAGAAACAAAGGAACATATTTCCTACGTACAAAAAGCAACATCAATATTTTACTACATTAAGGAATGCAGGGGAGGAAAACAAGCCAATTGTTCTTAAAAATCATTGACCTCTTAATCCGCTATATGCGCCGTATGCTGCAAGTGCATTGAGGTTAATGCCTGCCAATACAAGTTGAAGAAGCACGCAGGCACACAAACACAAGCACAATAAACGAAAAGAATGCACCCACTCACACACCCAGTATGTCCCAGAACATACCAAACAAATCTTCATGCCGTTAAGACGCATAATATGGTTGGATGACTTAATAATGTCCAGTGAACTAAAATGAAAACCATCGTTGTTATTTTGCCGTCACAAATAACACGAGTATACAAATAACACACAATACTTTTGTTGTATTGAAATATATATATTTTAAAATATTGAAACACATGCTATGTGTATTTTGAATCATGAAAACAGCCTATTTTTTCAGTTGTACAAGAGACGACAGTAAAAGACGCTTACAACAGCATCACCAAAAAGAAACAAAACATCTCCGAAGGACGTTCGTTGCCATGGGCATGGCAGCAAACGTGCCAACAAATCGCAGAACTGAATCAGAATACCAACATCGAGAGCGGTCGAAATATGGTCAATATTTATAATATAGAATAAAGTAGATATTATTTATGATTTTATGTGACAGTAACAAATTAAAATTTAAATTTAAACAAGAAAAAACAAATAACAAAAATACCAGCAAATACGTTTACGCATGGGCCAAATGTATGTGAATGTATGTGTGTACGCATATTTCATGCAAAATAACTGGAGCGTATTTGAGTGGGAAAACAATTTGCTCCAATTCCAATTCTAAGGTAACCCATCTCCCTACATCAGCTGTCTGTATGTTTTAAAAGAAAATTTAAATAATTGCACAACACAATGTATAATTGTCTGCTTCGGGTACAAAAAATATTTCTTATGAAATATTTCACAAGCACGTTTGAGCACAAAAACTGTTTTGTGTTTGAAATGTTTGACGTTTAAAAACTCTGGAAATAATAGCAAATTTATAAAGTCCATTATAATTTGCCATAGCCTAAATTTCAGCAAAACACCACATATACGAGTATATAGCTGCATCTCAATATTAAGAAACTCAATTTTATGCCTTTACCCGCAGGAATGAAGTTATAATAAAGGTACCACCCAGAAGAAAGTGTTTAAAGCACTAAATATATTTTGCCAGCTTTAGCCAGATTTAGATTTTTAATACGTTATATCGGACCGGTACCTCCCAAACAAATTGCAAAATTTTCCGAAGTTCAATTTCCTACCTGTAACTCCTCATTCATAATATGCAGTAACCTAAATTTCTGTCCATTGCAATTTTTATAATTCTTGGTAAATTATCTCCTTCTGGTCTGTGATTCACATACAAATGACCGATTTAAACAATATATTCTTAGGTTTATATTTTTCATATACTTACATTAAAATTGAACCAAATTTGGCTCTCGTTAAACAGTTGCTAAAGTATTATAAGTTTTCAGGATGAAAACCTCTACTATAAAATTATCGATTTTCCAAAATTCAATTATTCCTCTAACCTGTAAAATAGCCTAAATTTTTGTCCACTACATTGCTTTGTATAAAACTTACTATAAAACTTGGGCAAAATCGATCAAGTAACCACGCCTGTTCTGGTAGTTCCCCTATGTAAATGACCGATTTAACATAACACAAATTCTTATGTCCATATCCTTATTGCCAGTTGAACCAATTGCGACCAAACATAGCACATGTCATGCATCTGGAAAATTAAGTTCCGAGAACGAAATGGTAGAAATTGCTGTGCCCATTCTGGTACCTCCCACACAAATTGATGGATTTATCTAAATTTAATTTTCTGAAGTTTGCAAAATTCTTGTTAATTACATGGCATTAAATGCCGGGTAAAAGTGAAATAATCGGCGGACTAACCAACCATCCGTGGTAGCTTTAACGCATATTGCCATTTAACTTTAACTTCAGCATTCAGCATCTAGCATTAGCATAGCAATCGTCACACAAGTTGGTATTGCAAATGAAAATATCCCTATAGAGAATGCCTGTGCATCGATTAAGCATAAATCAGTGGTCCCTCTATATTTTCCACATCAGAAAGTTATAATTTAGTCAACGCAAAGGGTTGACATTTTTGTATAGGTCTTGAGTTCAGTGAGTTTTAGACAATGAAGAATCTTATCACCTTTAAAGTGGAGCTCGGGCTCCAATAGACTAAAGGAAGTGTTAGATATTTATAAGAAAGCTTCAGGTGGCGGTTTCTTTTACATACATTGGGTCTGTCTATATATCATCCATCTATCTTCCTGATTTCATTCTAACGGGTCTAACGTAATCTATCAAAGCCAATGTTAGTGACCACAATTTTAGTATTCAAATCTCTTTAGATTTAGAAAATGCTTTTGACAGAGTCGATCACGTCAGTCTAATAAACAAGCTTATATACTACGTATTCATATGTACCTATATATGATAGGATGCAATGCGTGTGTCTTAATGCTGTGACGTCGAACGTAGCGGCAGTCAGAAGTGGTGTCTCGCAAGGTTCAGTACTTAGGCCTATGCTTTTCATTTTGCACCTAAATGATCTGCATAGCAGGTTGCTTTTCAATGGAAGTTGCCACAATAATGACGTTATTTAAGCAAAAATTGAGGACGTATTATATTTTGTCTCTAAGTGGATGTCCTCATATAAACTTAAAGTGAATCCGTCTAAGACAAAAGCAACGTTGTTTGCTTCCCATCCATGTGAGTTGAATCTATCTTGCAATGGGGTAGCTATTGAATTTGTCTGCAATATTGAATGTCTGGGCGTTATAATTGATGATCAACTCTCATTTGATTTGCATATTGATAGAGTAGTTTCGCGCGCGTATGCATATGACCTTTCGGCGGTTATATAACTCCGATTTAATAATTCCACTTCATGTTAAATGAAAATTAGTACATGGTTTAATATGTAACGAAATCCAGTTGTCCTACAATAGTGCTATACATTATATGTTCTGTCTTCGTCGAATTCTGCACGTGTTTCCGTTTGTGATACAATTTCTAGGTTGTTCTTTTTTTAATTTTGTAATTGTAGTGTAAAAATCAATCACCGCTGTTTCTTACATTCAATTCGCACTAAGCAATTGATTATTTATAGCACAAAATATTATACGAGCAAATCTTTTTAAGTAAGAGTAGCCAGGTAGCTTTACAAACTTCCAAACACATTAAAAATTTTGTCTTCATCCCAAAACACTTACAAGAAAAGACTTCTTGCGCATTTCAATGATGTTCCTCAACTATAATTATCCGCTTGACACCTTTTTTTCTTTAAGATTGCCGTCAGATAGTTTGCTGTCTATCTTTCTTTTCATTCTAAACGGGGAAATGATTATCGCTAAACTTATTGTTTTTTTCTTCCTTTTTGTTTGAGCCATTACTTGTATAGAATCTCAATTACTAATTTTATTAATTCTTAAAAGAATTACTTGAAGTTACTAATTTTTACGATTTAATCTGTTATTAAATTTTTCGTCATATTATGGAGTAGCCGTAAATTCCAATTAAAGTTATAATTCCGTATTTTAGGACGAAAAATATACAAAGTGAAAAATTCTAATAAGTGAAGTATGCTGTCATATTGTAAATCATATTTTTCTGCTATTAAGATACACAACACTTCTATAACTTTAGTATTGTAAAGTTTTATAATGTATTTGTTATTGAATTGTGGAGAAGATATGTTGTAATATTGTTATTTTAGTCAAATCGACCTTAAGGCTTAAAATTACTATCCTGAATAAATAAATTAAAATTAAATATTCGTACCAGGTGTGCTAAAAAAAAAGTTTTTTTTCAAATTTTGTGAGTTACGTATGTTCGATTTTCGCATTTTGTTTCTGTTATGTTGGTACACTTGTCTGTTTTATATGTTGATAATATCAGCCATTTTGGATTGTCAGTTTGTTTTTGACAGATAAAAAGGTTAGTAATGTTTTGGTGTGCTCTTCGATTTTTTACTATTCGAAAAAATGAATCAAAGAAACTGTATTAAGTTTTGTGTAAAAAATGAAATTAAATGTGTGCAAGGACATTTGGAATCTTGGCTGTGGCGCTTGGCGAGGCTACTATGAGCAGAACACAAGTTTAATTGTGGTATAACCGGTTTGCGAAAGACCGAGAAGATGTCAATGACAATGCTCGTCCTGATCGCCCGAGCACGGCAACAACAGATGAAAACATTGAAGCAGTGAAGAAAATGATTTTGCATAATCGTCGAATCACTATTACAGAGGTTGCTGATGATGTTGGCATATCGTTCGGCTCATGCCAAGCAATTTTTATGGATATTTTAGGCATGAAACGTGCGGCAGCGAAGATTGTTCCAAAATTGCTAAATTTTGAGCAAAAACAACGTCGCATGAACATCGCTCAGGAGATATTGAACGTCGTCAACGACGATCCAGATTTCCTCAAAAAGGTCATAACTGGCGAAGAATCATGGGTGTATGGCTATGACATTGAAACCAAAGCCCAATCATCCCAATGGAAGCGTCCAGAAGAGCCAAGACAAGTCAAGTTCGGTCAAATGTGAAGGTTTTGCTCACTGTTTTCTTCGATTGCAATGGCGTGGTGCATCATGAATTCTTGCCACTAGGTCGTCCGGTCAATAAGGAATACTACCTTGAAGTTATGCGCCGTTTGCGCGAAGCAATTCGTCAGAAGCGTACAGAATTATGGAAAAACCAATCATATATTTTGCACCACGATAACGCACCAGCTCACACATCGATGCTTGTGCGTGAGTTTTTGGTCAAAAACAAAATCGCAATCATGCCTCAACCACCGTATGCACCGGACTTGGCCCCCGCTGACTTTTTCCTCTTCTCAAAACCGAAGACACCGATGAAAGGAAAGCGTTTTGCTACGATTGAGGAGATAAAAGAAAAATCGAAGCTGGTGCTGTTGGCGATACCAAAAAGCGCGTTTTAGAAGTGTTTCAAGGATTAGGAGAAACGCTAGCACAAGTGCATTATTTCTGAGGGGGACTACTTTAAAGGAAAAAAATAGAAATTGGTGAATAAATAAATACATTTTGGAAAAAATTTAAAATAACTGTTATTTTTTTATCTCATCTCTTATGTTATATGTTTAATACGTTTATTTAGCTTTAATCAAGGAACAACTTTACTACGGACTTTATACAAATTTGCTGTTCAAGCTCGATTTTATCGTTTCTAAAAGACAAAATTAATAATTGCGTTTGATTATATTCAACACCTTTTAGTCGGTTGTAATAAATACGAATACGTTTTGATATTGCACACAATTGTGAAAATCACAGTTTTCATTAAAGTTTGATTGTTTTCAGCATCTCTCAATCGATTGTATCAAATACATACTAACCGTGTTCAAAGTGGAACATAATGGTCCAAGTTTTGTTATAGGCTCATACGGGCTTAGTCTTATCACTGCTAAAAGTCTCTGGTAAAAATGGAATTTAATTATATTTCAGTAGCTGTCATTTGGTTTAGACATGGGCATTTTCCCTCACAAATGGACTGTCGAAGTTTGGTTTAATTGATATTAAAAGACACCGTTACAACTTCTATTTGATTATATGCCTATACAGTACCTACTAATCGGCTCTGTCAAAGACGATTAATGTTGAAATTGGCCACATCAGTTGGCCATATTAGTTCACAAAGTAAATTTTTCCAAAATCAAGTTTAAAAGAGTATACAATTAATATTGTTTATTTTGGTATTCATTTTGTCCCATTTCATAAGCTAAAGCAACTCTGAAAAAAGTAACGGAATTTTTCATAAAATTTAAGACATCAACCAGGACGACAGAGGTCACCAATCCAGATTGTGGCTCTCAATGCCATGTATGATGTGCCCTGGTTTACTGTATAGTATACTCGTATATACACTAGTCTCATATATTGCTTTAGTTGACGAAATGGTACAATTTTTTGGAAAATTCTAAAAAAAATCATCTTTTCCGAACTAGGTTTAGCTTTAGTATGAGTAAGTTTCCTCAAATATTGTAAAATTTCTTCTTGTATTTAAGGTTTCTCGGAAGATATGTCAACATTCGAAAGAATAGAATAACGTTTTGGAAGATATTTCTCATATTATACGTTTTCTTGGAAATTGAATTTTAAGATATTTCTGTCTCATTATTATACGTAGTGAGACATATACATATATATACTACTGAATTACTACACAGCAAAAAAATGCATCCAAAGAAGCAAACATTCATTACGTTTTGTGATGAGGATGTAGTGAAAAATTGCATAATCATCAATGAAATTGACATAAGACTGTCACAGGAAAGAAACACTATTTTATGATGCATCACCACCATATATTCACGAGTGATGTAGGCGTGACGAAAGCTCACACCTTTGGTCGTATTTTTTCATTATTCAGAATAGTCGCTTTTTTCAGAAAATGTTTATTTTAGAATATGTCGCCAGAAAAAAGTTTCATTGAAAAGTATTTCCCCAATATAAATAATTCCACTAAAATTGCTTATAAAAAGCATCCGTAAAGGTTGTTTTTAACACAAAATCTGCCCACAGATTTGATTCTTTCCGTAAGAAAATCAGCAAACATGTATTGAACAGGAAAGGTACAAAATGTTCCATATAACAGTCTACAATATTGAAGAAAAACATTGGCGACATAGATTTTTATGGCGAGTTTTGAGTATTTGTAGTTTTTGCAAATGGAATGACAAACTTAGTCAGTCAAACCCGTCACCATACAAAGGAGGATACAAAATAAATGTTTCCCCAAAAACTTTAAAGGGAGTTTCTCTTCATCGGTTATCAAAAATTACGCCTTCGGAGCATATTGCTTTAATTGTTAAACATAACATGTCTTGGTTTGATTGTTAAAAATTATAAATGGGAATCGAACTAATGTTGTTAAGTACTTCATTGCCGTTATTTTGAAGGGTATACCCACTGGGTATACCCAATGAGAAACTGATTGTTAATTAGCGCTTATCTATAAAATATTCATCTGATATTTTACTACATTATAGTTGAAGTTAATTTGCCATCGCATAAATAAACATAATAGGATAGTAATTGTGATAATTAATTGTATTTATTTGAAATCAGGCACAGGTTTCTTTAATCACACAGCGATGAAATGTTTTCAACGTATAAATCTCATTTACTTTCTGTCTACTTAATGGCAACAAATTATCCTTTTGCAAGTGTCAAAAAAACTCATTAAACAATTATAATCAATACAGTTAAGTGTAATAATTTTATTAAATTTCACGAAACTAAAACAATTTCATGGCTATGATTTCAATCGCGTCCGTCAAACACAGCGAAGAAATATGGAAAATAAATTGAAAATGAGTATAATCGTCTACTGGAATGGGAAAATAAAAACAGTCTAAATATCAAAAATATACAAACGCTTTAAATATAATCTGTAGCATTTGAATAATGTTCATGAATCTTTTGTTTTTTTACAAAAATTTCAAATTTTTGTGGGCAAGGCAATTAAACATGTCGCAATAGTATCAAAAAAGGAGGGGGTCAGTAAATTTGTTAAATTTTTTGTTGAGGCAACAACAACTGTTTATACACAAACAGAAAAGTATTATTTTACAAAATCATAACATAATAACTGAATGCACTCAAACACTAAATAGTCAGCAAAGGAAAAAGCCATACAGTCAACATTTCACAGTGGTTTCTAATGCTTCAATGTATGCCAAATAAGAGTAAGGTGATAAAAAAAGAAAGAAAGAGCTGTAATCAATTCTACAAAATGCTTGAAAATTTAAGTTTGTCTAAACTTCAATATTTTAGACATAATTTTAAGATTGTATACATATTTGAATTTACCATTGAATTTATATTAAAATTAACCTTTCTTTTGTACATTAAAATTTACTTTTGTAAGAATATTATTGTGAATGAACTTAAATTTTTGCCCCTGAAGTGTTACATAACTCCATTGAGTGAAAATATGTGTACTAAATGTAACTGAATTCTGCATTGTAACATGTGTAATTAACTGTTGTGGAAAGTTTTGTAAAAAAAGAAAAATTCACTTACAAATCAGATCTCAGCTGGTAAGCACAACTCGTTGCCTGAATAAATCTCCTTTAAATTGGCACTAATTCTAATTCTCATCCTTTGTTTATCGCCACTTGTAATTTGTGCAACATCAATTTGATTACATGTAATTTCGCATGGCTGTGGAATTATATGATCCAAATTACAAGTTCCAATTTTCAGTTCTCTGGTAGAAACCAACTGTGAAATTGGTCCTCCTAAAGATCATCGCAATTGGATAATTCGCAATAGAGTCCAACACTTACATTCCACAACTACAACTAGAGAGGTATCAAATTGATTAGAGGTTTCCCCGCTAATCCCCCTGCTATCATATCAATCATCCCTATCAATCAATCACCACCTCTGTACAAAGTTATTTTGCAACTTTTTTGTGGGTGTAATTAAATATACAAAAATATGCAACAATTTCCAATTGCATGTACAAATAAAGCAGTATAAATTTTAAATTATACGTCAACTAATTTTACACTACTAAAATGTTAAATTTTAAAGAAAATTCTACAACTCTTTCGTTTATCGCATTTGAACGAAAGATTGTGTTTATTGCAAATTTAGATTTTCTTCATAAATATCTCTAAAATATGAATTTTTGCTGAAGATTTTCAAAAATTTACGAAAGCCGTAGAATCCCAGTAAAAAATAGCATTCAACAAAGCTGGAAATATCCGCTGATCGTGGTTTAAAATTGATTAAAAAATGGGCAATCGTCAATGAATTTAACATAGGTCAGTCATAGGAGGGATGCTGTTGTTTTTGGCACTTTTACACTGCCTTTTCACCAGATCCTCTATAGCAATAAAAACTCTTTAGATCATTTTTATGATTATTTTTCTCCTTTTAATCCAAATTCATATAACTAATTTAATTTAAGTCATTAATGAACAACAATTTTGAACACATGTTGACAAACATCAAAATTTTGCATCGAAAATAACTTAAAGAAAAATACTAAAATTGTTTAATATTCATATAATGACTGTCGGTTACAGCACTTATATTTCATCAGTCCCTTTTGCAGGGATTCAAATCTAACAACTCTTTGATCTCCAAATAATCGAATATTTTTCTCATTTAAATTGCAGCCGCAGAAATTTCAGCCAAGAGAGCTAGCGTGCATACATTTTAACCTGATATCCATTTGCTTTAGTATAAAAGTATAAGAGGTACCAGAAGGGACATGGGAAATGAAGAGGAATGACTGATTTTCACTAAAGACCTCACAATTCAGGCCATTTTAATTTGCAGAATTAGATTTGCTTAATGGCTGTGATGTGTATTGAATTAAATAATAAATATTAAAAATACGTAATTTATGAGTAAAGTGCCAGAGAGACCGTGGTTATCAACAAATTAGTCAACTTGTGAAGGAGATGCGGCATGTTTTCCATTTTCGTTTCTCAGAACATTCGGCGGAGAATGCATAACGTGTATCAAATTCACAACTGCAAGAACTTAAAGGACATGAAGCAATAGGCAAGGGAGATAACAGAAGAGGCGTGGTTATTTATTAGATTTCTCTCAAGTTTTACGAAGAATTACAAAACAGCATAATAGAAAAAAATCTAGGTTAGTGCAACCCCCTAATTACATATTAGAAAGGAAAGATTTAATTCAATCAAAAATTTGCCAATTTTTATGGGAAGTAGCAGAAGCGGTGCGGCAAAGCACTTCGTTTTCACTCAAATAACTCATTTTTGCAAATGCCCAACGTGCACCAATTTACACTAAATATAACGCAACTTTACCAAACGTATAAACTTAAGAATATGTAGATTGAATTGGTCACTTGCATGAATTTCAGAAAGTCAGTCAATTTGTGTAAGATATGCCAGAAGTAATAGCACGAAATACTCCATTTATAAGCCCCGGCTATAAGCTGGGAAAATATTGGTTTTAAGAAGTCTCCTAAATCTAGCTCAATCGACACAATAAGCAAAGAAACACACTTACCAAAAAAATTGGTACTTTAAACGCCGTATTCTGGGTGTTAAATTGTTGCCGTGTCTAATGAAATATACCTTCATTCCGAATACTAATGAAAGTTTCAGTTTCCTGGAATGAAAAAATATTCAATTTAGACGCAAATAACTTTTAATGGAGTTATTATAAATATACAAATGAATTAGCATTTGGTTTTAAATTCAACAGTTTCAGTGAAAACAAAAACCAAAAATATTTCACAAAATAACTAAACAATTTTCTTTGAAAACACATTTTGCCTTGGTTTAAGTTTGTTGTTTGAACTAAACTCCAGGACAAAGTTTTTAATTATGGGAGATAATAAATACCATTATTATTTTAACTTATCGATAAAATAATTTAAATAACCTTGCGATTTTTTAAGACAATTTTGGCCACAAAAGTGTTTTTGAAACGTGAAAAATAACACTTTTCTAGGACAACAAAATGAAAACATCGTTCGATGGGGAGTGGGAGCTTAACAGTTAACTCAAATATTTAACTTCGATTTTATTAAGGCTAATCTTCTGTGGTGCCATTTCTAGTCTAATTTGGCGAAATATGAACTCAAATTCCACTTACCCCTTTCTTTGAGAGATTTTTTTCTTGGGGTGCATTTTAATTTTTAAATTTAGGACTCAGCAAGAAGACAGACGCAAAGGCATCACAAATTTGACCGGGCTGAAGCTTATCTACCCACAATTATAAGAGGTGCTGGAAAAGGTGTAGTGCATCGCTCGGCAAAAGAGGGAAAATTTTAATTTTTTGAAGTCTTCCGCTCAGATGTTGTAGAGAAATCGCTGATCTTTGTCGAATCGATCAATTTAGATATATTGTAACCATTCCATTTTCATTTGCCGAACTAGGTTAGGTCAGGTTAGGTTAGTGTAGCACTCTGAATAGACAGACTCACTTCAACTACATAGTCCATTGTGATACCACGGTAACTGGAGATACCGACGTCCCCAGTTTCCTCCGTTGAATCTTCCTGAGCGCCCCAAGAAGCTTTTAAGTCGTATATACCTAGGAGATCTGGAAATAGAGATCTCCTAGGTCCCTAAAGAAATAAGAGCCCATTGTTGATCCCCGTCTATTCATCAGTGCGGGGCAATTGCAGAGAAGGTCTCCTTCTCCTCTTCATCCCTACTGCTTCTACAGAAGTCACTAGTCGCAACCTTCAGACTCACTGCATGTCTTCTCATCAGACAGTCTTCCGTCATGACGGATACAAGTAATGAGACGTCGGGTCTTGATAGCAACAGCAGTGTGTGTGAATGCTTCAAATCTAGGCGAGACCAGTAAGAGTTTGTAAGTGGCTAGACGCATGCCCACGGACTCCAACTCGGCTGGAGTCTGCAAGCTTGTCCCTAGTTTTTCCAGTTCGTCTACTCAGCAGTTCCCTGGTATGTCCCTGTGTCCCGGCAACCACATAAGGTGAATGTTGAAATGTTAAGCTATCTCGTTAAGAAATCAGTAGCAGGAATGATGTTTGGTTCAGGAAGACAGGATTCAGACATTTAATAGCAGCCTGACTATCAAAGAATATTTTAATCCTCACCGTGATGAGGACGCCAAAAACTCAGCAAATTCTTACAGTGATTAGGTAGTCTTCTTGCTTTACCTAACCCTAGGTATTTGGAGTAGACCCCGAAGCCTACCTGATTATTTAGTTTTGAGCCGTCAGTGTAAAAGTTGGCTTACAGTATTGTACCAAGAGATCTACATTTCCACGTATCTCTATCTGGTATAAGTATATGGATGGTACTTCTTGTCGAACAGCGGTTCAGTCAGAGTGTCAGTCAATGGTGCCTGTTATGTCAGGCACCATGTTAATGATAACACTGTGACCAAAACCACTGTTTGACCACGGTGAGAGCTCTCTTAGTCTTACTGCCGTAGCTGCGGCAGTCTGCATACTAATTATGTCCAGGGCTATTAAATGCAAAATTACATTTAGTGTGTCGGATGGGGTGGTGCGAAGTGCAACAGTGATGCGCAGACTAGCCATCCTCTATACCTTGTCCAGTATCCTATAGTATGTGGACTTCTCAAAAGCCTTCCACCAGACGATAACTCCATACAACATTATCGGTCTTAGTACTGCAGTATACAACAAGTGAATTTAATTCCCATTGCTTCTCAATTGCCCTCTTGCATTCATACAGCGCCACTGTGACCTTTTTCGCCATGTCCAGAATGTTGAGTTTAAAATTCAGCTTCGTATCCAATAATACACCAAAGTATTTTGCACAGTCGGCGAAAGGAATTTCAGTACCTCCCTGGGAGATAGGTTCCACAGGTGGAATCTTGTACCTCTTGGTGAACAGAACGACTTCGGTCTTCTTTGAATATACTCCGAGACCGTTTTCCCTTGCCCACTTCGTTCCCAAAAACTTTCCCCTAACTGATATTGCCACATCCATGGAATCAGCGTATCAGCCACCGCTTGTAGTGCACCTGGTGAAATCATGTCCGGTTTGGGTGACTTGAGGGGTTCAAATTTGCAGAACTGAATTTAATGCAATTGAATTCAACATGTGGCACCGCTCAATCGGCTCAAAAATCACTAAACTCATTTGTTCAAATAATAAAGATATTTTAAAAACTCCCTTCTGAATGTTACACTTTCGCCTCATCATATGAATGTTCGCTCTCATATTCATATTCCATCACAATTTGTCTTTACTTATCAAAATGTTGATAAAATTCTAGAAAGGGTCTATTTGTCAATAGCTGGATTTAGGTCTTGTACTGTAAGAACAAATTTATACTACTTACTTAATTTGTTCCACTTATGATTCCTGTTGGATATACTGTCCTGGGTGATGGATTCACTCATGTGTGTTTCAGAAACGCCCTCTTTTAATACATAAGATATTGTCCATTTTACCAATAAAAATTGATATTTTTTTATTTTAGGGTGGTTCTTAAACAAAAAAATTAGCTGACTATGTTGATTCTCTACAGTATTTGCGCATTTATACCGTATTGCTCTTATAATAATTATCGAATAAAAGGTAAAATCTTTAAAATATTCTGAAATATATTCATTTTTAGATGAGATCTCAATTCTTGTATGGGCAAATGTTTTCCTATTGGACATACTCTGATCGCATAAGGCACAGCCGATTTTTAGTATGTGGAGAGCGCGGATGAGTGGACTAATCGTCGTATAAGTAGGACTGTCAAGAACGTCCACTTCTCATACGTAATGTAATTAATAGACGATCTAAACCATTTTACAGTTGAAAATTCTTGTTTTTTTATTATTTTTCTATAACCAACAGTGGAAAGGATTTTTTCCATTGTAATTAATGCTGCTTTAGTTATGCAATAAATGATAGATTTGTTGGGAAAAATTAGAAAATTATGTTTTTTTTTCTGTAGAGAGGCAACAGACGTGCAGACTGTCGGACGATTAGACATCCATAATTCAATATTGATTTTTGTAAGATCTCAGAGTATTTCCAGACGTTTCGAATGAAATGATACAGCCACTTTGTTAGGCAATAACCGCTCATTTGAAACCACTGGTTCTGTAAAGAATTATAAAAAAATTGGGATTTTTAAATACAATTTGGAAAAACGTATCCGAATGTGTCAACTGCTTGGAAATGAGAAACAGCAATGGCATAATCTCCGCAAATGTGTCAGACACACGTTCATTAGCACCGATAGGAAGAAACAGAGCAGTCTCGGTTAACACAAGCACAGTACCAAATAATTTCAAAATTAAAGTTCTGAATAATAAAACCAAATTTGTTTTGCAGCGCGATACATCTTTACAGTTTATTTAAGGCGATGTGGTCATTTTTTTTTTTTTTTATTATACAAGTCTATCATTCATACCCAGAAAAAAGTGTAAATTATTTATTATTAATTCATAAGACGATTTCAAACCCATTTTTCTATTAGCTAAAAAAATTAAATAAAATTATGTTTCAGAAGCGCTATAAGCATCCCAGTATAGTTAGACTTTTTCGAGAGGTATGAACATATTTTGAAAGAAAAATCCAAAGACAAGCATAATTCAATCCACAGAGATATTCTGACACAATTGCATAGAAGATTATCTCCGCTGTGCAATCATGGGTTCAAACGCCTGCAGGAAACGCCAACTAGGAAATATTTCCGACCGTAAATGTGGCTGTACTTTCCAACACAATCTACTCAACATTAAAGTAAAATTATTTCTATTTAATGCATTCACCGATGGCACACTGTATGTGAAAAACCAAAAATAAACGCATCGTATCATAGCTCAATTAACATGCTTTTTATTTGTTTGTGTTCACTTTCCCAACAGTTTCTTTTTCTTTCCCAAGAGTTTTTTCTGTCAACTCCCTGATGTCTCTAAAAAAACATCTACATAAAAAATACATGCATATATTTTGTGTATGAGTGTTAGGGTGCCATTTTAAAGAACTAATGGGACATACATTTGAAGAAAATTTCACATTTGATATACTTTTATCCGAAGGAATAAAGATATATATCATTTAATATTTCAAAAATATAACTAACAGATGGATGCGTCTAAGGTCCCAGTATCTTTCGATTAAATGAATTTGAGAACTTTTTAAGCTGACGTTCTTCCATCCAGTTGGCAGGCTGGTAGGCACAATAACTGCCGTAAATCTTTATGAACCTTTTAATAGCTTAGCGCCGCCTAATATTGCTCCAGATTGTAGTCTCAGACCATAGCTAAGGGCATAGAAGCTTTTGAATATGGTAGGAATATGTGTATCGAACTAAAATGAGATTATGTTGAAAAATAACAAAAATTTGTCCAAACTTCTTTGTCTGGTCTTTGTTAGGTCGGCTAGTTTTGGGACCATCCTCGGCTTGTTAGCTTCAAATTCAAATTAAATTCAGAAAAATTGGCTACTATCATGCATTGGATGCACATAGTTCTATGGTGAGGAAGGCCATGTCCCAAGGAACTGTACTGCTCCGTAGCCTCAAACAATAAGGAATCACCCTACCAATGAATACATTCATGTTTCGTGTAACACATTTTTATGTTATTTGTTCCATTTGTCATTCCAAAAAGAGCAGCTGTTGTACATTTATATATATATATATATATATATATATATATATAAGAATATTTTACCTCTTCCTCACTCATCCCTTTTATCGACCCACACTCTCTCTATGTATACCGTGGGATTACAACACACGGCGGTAATTTTCACCAATACACATGGTGAATTGTGAATATGATTATATATGTATATGTATAATTGATTTATATACTTTCATTATGTATTAAAACACATTAACATACTTGTACAACAAAAGTAACAGCCAAGAACCACAAATAAGACAAAAGTATTTTATATAAAAACATTAATTTACATTTTACATTTGTTAGCAACATTTTTCATATCTTCAAATACCAAAGAAATCCCCAGTATGTTGTGTGGATATGTAAAAACTCGCAATATTAACAACAATAATATGTTGTAATGGATACCGCTAAAAAGTAGAAAGTGTATAAATCACAAAAAAATGACACGACAAAATCGCTGGGGTTAATCAAGGAAAAAATTCCTGCAACTGATAGGTTTTTTTTCATAAATCGTGGATACGATAATTCTGAGATTTCAGTAAGAAATTTAGTGAAATTATGTAGCTCTTAATATTACTTCACTTCAAAGATTTGAAATGAAATGAGGCCTTAAAATAGTTCATATTTGTTTTAGTTTCTGCTTTCTAAATCAAAACTATGGAAAATATTGATTCTTATTGCGGTAACCGAATTAAAATTATATTCAATATTGACTCTGATTTATACATCTGGAAAGAAGCTATACATAATTTTGATTATGATTCATACAAGTGCATGAAACATGTTGTGTTTCATGTATACCGCTGCTGAACAGACTGAAAAGTTACGTAACAACAGAAATTCACCTGGCGATTTGACAGCGCTATGATTTCCCATTTACTTCAGCGGTTATCTAAAATCGCCTTTATTTGAATTTTATTTGGACTTTTGTAATTGAGAGTTTCTGACAAGCCGGTGTTAGCTTAAAAATGCTGCAGTAACATCTCAAAGTTTTCGTCTGCCAATATCACTAATATCGCCAATAGCATCACCGTAAGCAAATCACTTGAGATTTTTAATAATGATGTGGTGATGAGTATTCAGCGCAGCTTCTCTGGTTATTATATACACTATAGTGTTGGAGAAATTGCGTAAAGTTCTATTTAAGTCTTAGCTTGATGTAAAAAGGTTCAGTCAAACTTTATCCTAACTTCACGGCCAGTCATCGACGTTCCAGAAAGACGTTCCAGCTTAGAAAGTGTGCTACTGTGACGTATTTGATATTGACAGCATTGTTAGGAAAATTTGATATATTACTGTAGCCTCCTCAAACGTGGGCAAGAATTCAGTAAAAGTGAGTCTGGCGAAAACAATTACAAGTACAAGGTATTTGTTAGACTGTCGCTTTGTACGCTGCTTGAACGTTGACAACTATGGCTTTGGGATGATGGACCATTTTATCCATTATGGGATAAGCAAGTGATTAAGTGACAAAGCCCTCTCTCGACGAACGAGAATCCAATTATACTAGACAACAGTAACGTCTGTCATGCTGTACAACTCTGAATACCGGATTATGATACAAACGCATGAATCATTTTTTGAAGCCAACGAGGGAAAAATTCGCCATAACATATAATAATTCATCGCCATTAACGTAGAAAATCGAGTTTGTATAAGTCTTGGCCTATATACCGATATCGGCTCTTCAAAATACTATGAAAATTCTGGCTTAGTCTTGTTCTGCGAATGAACCTAAATGCTCTAATACGGAAAGTCTTCGACAACGAATTCGCTAGGCAACGCAGGTGAAACAACAAATACCCTGTAGGAAGAGCGAAATTCCTGAGGTGTAACCAAAACTTGGTATGGCGAATTGAAAAAGAAAAGCAGAGAACTAATGCGCTTAGAAGTTTTTTCTGTAAGCGCCGCATATTAGAAACAACTTCCATTGTTGTCATCATGTAAGTACATAAGTGAACAAATTTTAAATCGCTGGCAAAAATGCAACAGTGCGGCCAGATGGTGTTGAATGCTTCCAAAGCCTTTGCGTATCAATTCAGTAAAAAATTGAGGTATAT
>JAHXMU010000808.1:845809-868522 GCA_019455685.1 Philornis downsi
GCTTCCAAAGCCTTTGCGTATCAATTCAGTAAAAAATTGAGGTATATGGTCAAGAGAAAGATACACAATAATTCTGTCATTATTGTGCCTTCTGCACTCGACAGGTCGTATTTGCAACTAAATTGTGATGCGTTAAATTTAATTTCTGCACTTAATATTTCCATCTCATTATCTCTTCTAACAACTTTGTTTTCATATCCTGAAGAAGAGAGCATGTTTAGTAAATCGGGATCGTGGCAAAAAACTTACTCATACAAAAATTGAATGATGTTTTTCACGATGTTTTAACAATTTTACCAACAACTATCTCTGCTCATATACATTTTAAAATACAGCCTTATTAGTGGCTAAGTCATTATATTATGCATGTGAGTAAAGCATTTCCGATATGACCACATACGAGTATCCAGCGACGACCCGCAACACCGTCCTCTCTGCTACGAACCACAGGTTGGTGGACGCAATCGCTCGCATTTCACCAACATGCCACATACTGCTACATACAAGAACTGAACCCAGTTTAGCAGTAATGGATATTTCTTTCACAATTCCAACAATTATTCACTAATTAAAAGAAGTACATGAAGGTAATTGATATGATTTCGGAAGGTTCACTCCAATTCAGTTACATTTTGAAAAATAATGAAAAAAATCGAATTTTCTCCGGAGAAAGAACAAAATCTATATAACATATATAAGAAAGGGCCGACAAATGGTCCACGAAGCGAAAGAACTTCCCACAGCTGGTGTGCGTCCTTTTTCCCCATTATCAATATCAATTCAAACAATGTAATAAAAAGACTTAATAAGAGGACGGTGCAAAACTAGCCGATCTAACAGAAAAGACACAAACAAGTTGGGAAAACGTTCCTGTATTTTTCAATATACGAGGTGTATTAAAAAAATAAGGCGAATTTTCAAATTTCGAGGGCTACGTACATTCGACTTTCGAATATTATTTTTGTTTTTTTAAATGGCTCACTTGTCTCGAAGATATGTTGACGGTTTTATCCATATAGCATGTTTAATCTGTTTGTGAGAGGCATAAATAAGACAAGTGTTTTGCGTGCTCGGCGATTCGGTTTTTATCTCCTCAGTCGTCGCAAAACGCCATCCTTTCACTGGTCTCTTCAATCTTAGGAACAGAAAAAAATCGCAATACATTTTTTCAGTGATATTCAATAGCATGTATGTCCTGTTTGTAGTAAAAACTGTCAAATTCCTTAAAATAGCCATTAACGGCAGACCAAACTTCTTCATTATTGGCAAAACTTTTACCACCGAGCCATTTTTTTAACTTTGAAAATAGAAATTTGTCCAAAGGAGCTAAATCTGGAGGAAAAGGTGCGTTATGAAGCAATTTGAACTTTAATTCATTAATTTTGGCCATCGCAATAGTGGATGTGTGAACTGGAGCATTGTGTTGATGAAATATTACTTTTTTTTCGCCATAGGCGTCTCTTTTTCATAATTTCATCACTTAAACGCTGCAATAAATTAGCATAATACATATTCGCCGTTGATGGCTTCTCCTTTACGAAGATAATCTATAAAAGTGATCCCATGCGCATTTCAAAAAAACAGACGCCATGATTCTGCCTGCAGATTGAACCGTCTTCGTCTTCTTTGGGCATGATTCTCCAATTCCCGTCCACTGATTTGACTTCCTTTGTTATTTTGCCTCAGGTGTGAAGTAATGGAGGCATGTCTAATCTATGGTTATAAATCGACGCAAAAATTGGGCTTTATTGCAGTGAAACATCGCCGAAAACTCTACTAAGACATCTCCAGGACGCTGTTTTTTTTTTCTCTATTGAGAGCAAGCGCGGCATCCATCTTGCACACAGCTTTCTTATCTTCAAATCTTCGGTCAAAATACGATGTATAACACTTTTTGAAATGTCTAGCATTTCAGATAGCTCACGCACCCTTAGCCGACGATCACCCTTTACCATTTTGTGGATTTTCTTAAACTCTGCTCCCCAATATTTTACAGTTGTAAACGAAGGAACAGACAGATATGTACTCGGTTGCCACCTTTCAATGGAAATATTTAATTAGATAACGGTAACCAATTTTTTCCATGTTTACAAGTTCGCTAAGATCGTTTCGTTTTGATGGCTCTAATAAAAATACTGAATAACGTGGCGCCTTGAAACTTAAAACATATGTATGTTTTACAAGGTTGCCACTTTTCACTAAAATAATTTCTTTTAAACTACTGGCACCATATATACGTCAGGTCCGCTAATCGATAGATGCTGGAAGGAATCATACCAGATCATTCATTTTATAATGGCACCGCTCAAAATTGTGAGCGTGGATTTTGAAAATTTGTTTTAGTGACATTTCATTGAAAGAAGACACTCAAGTTAATTGGAAGGGGTCAATTTCACTAGGGCAACTTATACTATTATTTAACAAAAGGGACCATAATCCATGATACCGTAAGCAGCTTCCCACGATGTTAGATGTCCAAATTTTTGGCACCGGTACGACAGTGCGCATGCCCACTTATTTCGTAATAGGTTTCTTTTACACAAAACTGTTGCGGCTTTAATATTTATACATCTACGTAATTTTACATTTGTGAACCCAATACAATTATAAGGCCAAAAAATTAGATAATAATTTCCATCCCAAAATAAAAGAATGAAATTTAATCACAAATATAGTTCTGTCCATATCAAATGTCAATTTGCCCTGTAAAGGGTAATATGGTACTCGTATATTCCTATGATTATGTTAATTTAAGGTCTGTATGGCTAAACAAAAATTTATCATAAAATTTTATCATTAAAGATGAGCCACCTCCTCAGTCCCCTGATTAATTTTGGGTTGCGCTCATATTTAATACGCTCAATTTATATTCTTTTTGACCGGTTAAACTTGTTAAAACTTATAAGAGAAACTTCTTTTTCATGTTGGTGTGAAAACGGGATAACTGAATTTTGATCATCATCTAGTTAGTCATCTATTGGTTTATTGCATTTCACACAATATTATGTTAGAATATTTTGCAACGGCGACAACAAGAAGAGACCCAAAAACCACTATCGAAAATAGCCCAAAACATTGAGAAAAATCATACAGAGAAATAAAATGAAATTTGGGCTAAAAATAACTGAAACATTTTCAAAATGAAATTTGAAATATGGACTAAACAAAATGTGTATTTTTCGTATGACGAATCACTCAAGTAAACAATATTTTATAAGAAATATTTGTCCAGACAAGACCACAAACTAGGCCACTTCTGGTAAGCGAAACAGGTACTATTAGATAAACAAAACGTAATATTACAATGCCTATTTTTAAAGAAATCAACCGATTTCATAATTTTCTAAGTGAGAACATGTTTTTTTAATCTTATATTATATTTGCTTCTACTTAAATAAAAATATGCAGACGACTAAAGAGCAAGCGCTGAACGGAAAGTTGCTTAAATAAAAACAAAAATTGTTCATTCTTTCAGTTCTACAGGATTATCCATTTGGTTGTTTTAAAACCGCCGGTCTGGCAAGGCTGTTAGCTGTTAAATACCTTCCATTTATCAATATGGATTGTTTAACAACCGAAGAATGCGTAAAAACATTTAAAACTTACTAGAAAATTGGTGATTCAAACAAGATTCAACACGACCGAATTTGGCTTTAGTTCATGAGAAGTTTCCAGGGAGCACAATTTCACGTTTTGGCGACATCAATTGGCCACCAAGATTACCGTGTTTACGTGAATAATCCACAAGCGTTGGATCATTGAAAACCAACATTCGTCAGGCTATTGCCGATATAACGCTAGAAATGTGCGAAACAGTTGTCGAAAACTACCTCAAAAGGATCCACTGCTGCAACCAATCCAGAGGTGGTCATTCAAATATTATATTGTGTTGTATTTATTGTTTTTTCAGCATAATGGCAAGAACCACACATTGTAATGAAATAAAAGTTCCATCAAAATCAAAGCTTTATGTGCGTTTCATTTAACTTTACTTTCGACAATAATTAATTTGTAGCACATAACTGTTTGCATGAATATTTGGTAATCACTTATGAATTAATAAATAAAACTTAGCTTACGATTACATGTTTATATCGAATAGAGGTGGATGCCTTTAAGTCGCTGATAAAATTATCATTATCACTGACCCAAGAGTTATGAACAAATATTATTATTTCGAAAAGTCATATATTATTTTCAGACCAAATCGAATTACAAAATATAACCCAAAAGTCAGACAAATGTAGTCCGTATTGTAATAGATGTTTGTAATATATTGTATTATACTAACTTAAGATACCCATAATATATAGCATGTATTCCTAGTTTAAGATATCTCTAATATATAACACTTATGATAATTATTTATTTAATTCAATGATAATGCAACACTATATGCGATCTATTTAAAACTCCTATTAGTGTAACACTGATTTGATACTTTAAAATCAACCATGTAATATGACAAGCTTTATGATATATTTGAAATAGAGGAGTCTTTTGTGAGTTGCGAAACAAAGCGGACGTGTTTTCTTAATTATTACCCCCCTAAAGTATTAAACGTGATGTTCCATATGAAATATCACCCAACTCTGTAGAACAAATTTCTAGACAATTTTTTTTAAACTCATTCTAAAACCAGTTTGGACATACCGAATCTAATATTGACATTTTGCAGTGCTGCCAGGTAAAAACTTTATGTTTAATAACGAATGCTCCATGGTATCTGATAAATAAATCTATACAAAGGGATCTACAAATGTTAGCGGTTCAGGAAGAAATTGCCAAACATGTTTATTTTGTATACTTTTATATATTGTATATATTATGTTATATTATATTATTTTTGTTTCTTATAGAATTTGATTACTGTCAAAACAACAGTATAAAAGATATTACAAAAAACATATTTCGATGGAATAATTTTTGGCGATTTTTCACATACCCATTTCATAGGACCAATGCTGCCATGTGACATGTTTGGATATTACAATATTTGCAAATTAGTTTATGATCAATACCAAACTATTAGAGATGAGAGGTGAGACACAAGTATGATTTGTTTGGAATACTATTTTTTTAATTTGCCCACCCGTGAATCTTTGTTGTTTACGGGGATAAAATGGAAGTTTATACAATTTGGCATTTGGCTCATTTCATTTTCTATTCGTGTATTGCTGCTAACTTACTCCATCATTATTCTCATATTATTATTCTTACAAATATTTTTATATAATTTATTTTCTTTTCGCCAACAACTTGTTGAGATCCCGGACAAAATAACATTGAATGAATGTTTATTTGCAAATTGCGTCCATCTTCAATGATATTTAACAAATGTTCGTTAAACACAATAAAAACCTACATAGCTTTACATGTGAAAACTCTAAAAATCACCGTTACAAAATATGGCAGCAATTTAAATAATAATTTTTGCAAAGCCAACACAATTCCAGCGAGAGAAAACCGACAAAACAAAATAATTTGGCTGTTACTTTAATTGTTCCCACATTTTAATGGCCTGGAAAAATAAATAAATACAAATGTAAATTTCCGGCAGAAATTAAATGTAATTTATCCATAGCAATGCCGTAAATATATATACTCGTGTAGACCAATACATACATACATGCTTACACACATTTATACATGGTAGGCTTGTAAAGGCGTTTGTTAAAATTAAACATATCTGGTGTAAGGAAATCTATCCTTGGGAATCGGCCAATATTATTTAAAGCGATAAATGTGTTCTCATTAATTTTGGAGATTCTTTGAATCTTTCCATCCGGTAGAAAATCAATTTGTACCTGCAATATTGTATACTACAATCTGTGGATGTATTTTTAAATAGGTCCAGTAATATGTATAGGTATATTGAGTTAACCAGCATTGCGAATGTCTTCTTCATTATAATCCTTGGACGTTGTCTTTATGTCCGAAATACAATGTTAGCAGTTTCCGACAATGAGGTAGTTTTCGACAACTTTTACGCACATTTTGGACGGTATCTCAGCGATATCTTGACTATTGTTGGTTTTCGAATGCTCCAATGTTTGGGGATCATCCACGTATGCGCGGTCTTTGACGTAGCACCATAAAAAAGTTTTAACGGTGTCAAATCGAATGATCTTGGCGGCTAATTGAGGTCGCCAATTCGTGAAATTACCCTTTCTGTCCAGTGATAATCTTCAATTGCAATCCACAGCGCTCTGAATTGACCGCAACTGTTCCTCTAGCGTCATTTTCAGAAAAACGCGGACCAATCACTTTTTCTAAATACGATGGCTTTTCCACAATCCCTCCTACGTTCTCCGAGCCCCATATGCGACAATTTTCTTTGTTGACATAACCACCGAGTGTAGTGATCGCTTATTTCGTCTATTTCAAACCAAACCCCAGAATACATACATACGAACATATTCGATAATTGGTATAACGCAGTGTAAACGTAACTTTGTTATTGATATAGTTATTAAACGATGATATACTTATTGGTTTCGATATAAGCACTATTTACCTATAAGTTTAAATTAAGTAAGTTTTGGGACAGCAATAAGAAACGGTGTAGAGTCGACCATTATTGATAATTTTCGATAGTTGACAGTGCCAAAAATTACCTACGTATGTATATATTCACAAACGTAACTAACTGAACTATCTAAAATGAAGTTAATTATTACTTATATTAATTTGAATATCATAATGAAGATCAGCCAATAGTTATTTAAGTTCGGCTACAGTGTTATATTATTGCGAATTTTATCATGTTTGAATATAAGTGATTTACTATGGAGAAATAATTGCTTTAAGTTTCCTTACGTGGTGGATTAGAAGGGTGAGGTAAGGCCAAATGTGGGGCTTTAGCCCAAAATTAGTCGTCACTAAAGCCATAGGTAGGACGGATTATGTGGCGACAGTCTTCCATGATATCTAGGAATCAAACTAAGGAGTGTCTATTTAAATTTAATTTCGGAGTATAACAAATAAACTAGAGAGTCTAAAATAATATTTATGTAGCAGCGAACGATGTGTAAGAGAGAAGTATGTGGACACGAACCCTCCACACGACTGCTTGCTAGTGGCATTAATGGCTCCCATTAGTCCTTCCTATCTTCTCCTGAACTGTTTAAAAATCTACGAAAAAACTTACAAATGGAAAATAATATCTTGACTTAATTTCGTTTGAGTGATATTAAATTATTTCGAACATAATCTCTATAGTAACTTCCCTGAACATTACACGAGTGAGAAATAAGCTCTATCGCCGATGAAAAATTTGCTCGAAAAATCAGCATTGAAAGCCAATTGCTGTAGCACCCAATCAGCATATCTATGGCGTTGTGAATGGCCAGTCGGCTTTAATTGGTACGTGATTCGGACTCCATGTGGATGGAGGTGCAAATAAAAATACAAGATACGACATATTCAGCCCTAAGATGGGCCCAATTGCTGAGAACGCCATGAAAGCACCAAATTAGGATTATCCGCCACACTTTTACTAACAGAAGCGATATTTTCGGCAGTGAGTAGATTGCAATGATGCACAGACCACACAATATCTGCAATGCTTCCAGTCCTTTCAAATTTCTTGAAAATCTTGTCAATCACCACTTTGTATTAAATTTGAACTATTTGTACGAGTTTTCGGTTGTTAAACGGTTCAGATTTCAATGCTTTTTGCATGATTTTTTTTTTTTTCGTTTTCATTTTCTATAGATTTTCACGCCTTGGTTGCGTTACTCCCGCGTCCAATGCGAAATGTTGTGAGAAAACTTTTGCTTTTACCAAAATGGTAATTGGAAAAGATGCTCAAATATTAGGCAAAAATTTAAATCCTCTTTGGAAGTTAAAGGTCTTCTTCTGCAGTTGAAGTATTTAATACCAAAGTATCAAGAAAGTTTCCACAATTAGGGACGTGGAGAGATTTTTAATAAATCGAACAATTGCATAGTACCTGTCGTAAAGTTAAACATGTTTAATAAGATAAGAAGGGTCATCATTTTTTTTATAGCGTTTGTGAGGTATTGCATATTGTATCGTATTGATGCCACAATACGAACAACATACATGATAGTCCACTTGAGAATATCGCAAACACTTTAAGATATGAAACGTTAAACCGTAACGGATAACAGAAACAATCCTTGAACAATTGCTGGTCCGCTCTTATCGTCACTATGTGTAGGATTGCTCTGTGTGGTACTTCTGTCATACGGAGCATTAGTGATAATGCGTATCAACAGTTTATATTTGTGTACTGTTCCTATAGTTTGTAAGAATATTTTCGAATTATATAAAATCAGTTCTTGTAAAAGACTCAAAACGTACTGTCTTATTATTTAAGGTCGCATTAAACAATGTATGATTTTGATTTTCTGCGAGATAGAAAAAAATGGAGACAATGAGATGAGATATTAGTATTCCTGGCAACATATTTCACATCAGGTGGCAATTGCAGCAAAATCCTTACTTTGCAAGGCTGCTCTCAGACAAAGCCTGGTCTGATGAAGACTGTTGCATTGCATCTGAGGAAAATGAGGTCGACCAGAAGAATTACTGAAATAAGAAGAAGTTTAAACTAGATGAATTCTAAAGAATTTCTTTAGCAGAAATGAGTCAAACTGTCTTTTTCAATGGAAAAAAGGGTCATGGAAAGCTCAGAAGAGTAAGGATACAGAAGGTATAGGAATAAATATGAAGGCTGAAGATTATACCAAAAGGCAAAAGGTAGAGATTATATTAAGAGGCTTCGCAGATATGAAAATAACGATGGACATCTGGTCACGGATGCGTAGGGAGCGCCACGAAGCGCAGAACAAGTAAAGTCTATGCGATGGCATGGACTGCCAAAAAGTGTAAACTAGTTCGGCAAGGTACCGGTTTCCTGTGTCGGAGCTGCTTAATACCGATAGCGATGAGTTGTTAAAGATGCATACATCCATTCCTAATATTATTGAGTCGATCTAATGCTTACGTGAAAACTGCAGTACAAATGTATTAATTCTTGTGATTCAAAAAAGCGTATAAGTCCTTTGTCCATTGCGGAAGTGTTACATGAAAATCTCTTCCATCTGATCGGATTACACTTTACCAGGGTGTTTTACAGTCTTGTTAACCGATGTTTGAGCAAATGTTCACACTGCGACTCAAGAAAAAACTTTAGACATGTACCATATTTCCAATCCTCGGGCCTCGGCAGCCCGATTCCTCAAAAATTATTTGAAACCTTAGGTGAGTTAGTAATCTCCAAACCAAAGTGTTGGTCCAAAGTAATCAAATCCAGCAAAAGAAAAAGACAAGAAAAGTAAAGTATATTTCACCAGATTATTTGCTGCCACTGCTTTTAAATTGGCCCAAAGGCAATTTTTAAACTTAGTCTGTTGGGAAAAAGCCACTAAAAGCTGGAAGAGTGGAGCTACTTTTTTAATCAGGATAAAACGTCAACTCACGCTGCCGACAAAGGCAGTATTGCGCTGGCAGACTTTGAAGAAATTAGTACCTAAATATGTTTTCTCCACTGATGATCACCTTTCTATCAACCAAGAGACTTATCCACCTAATACACAACCCGTATTATGCAACCATTTGGTTTATTTGTTAGATATAAAATTCCAAAATATCCGCCACATTACATTTATGTGATGACATTTTGAAAAATCGTCTCCTCCTGTCACTCTTACAAAACAACCAATTAAATATTTAGAAAAGAAAAAAATGCCGACATAAATATTTTCTCTTCGGCGTGTAGGATTATTTGGCCCAACGTGGCACATACTCGGACGAGTATTCAGCCATCCGTTTGTACGCAACAAGGAACAGACATAAAATACATTTTTCATTGCGAACGAAAAAGTGTCTCCAATATGAAAAAGTTCTCAGAGAAAAAACACAAATTAAAATATCAAATCCAATTTTAAATTTTGACAAAAAAAAAATTTTTTTGACTACAACATTTACGTAGAATAACAACAAATGGCGTCTACATTGCGTTAGAGACGGAACTTTTTCCAACAGAAAATATACCAGCCAACACAAGCCAATTTTTACTGTTGCTTAAGATATGCAACAACAAATACGTCTATAAAGATCAACAGCACCAACAACCACATTACTCAATAGTATTCTACAACAACAATCGCAGTATCCACTCGTTCTATTCGCCGAATGTGCGACTCGACCCATCGAGGAGCATCCGCCACGGCCACAGAAGAATTGGTCACTTTAGTTGAACGACGCGATTCATAACGTGAAAATCGTATTTTCCGTTGAAACATCGCCATCGACATCGACATATCGAAAGAAAAATCTAAAGAAAATCGCATAGCGCACTGTAGCAACTGAACGAAAAATCAAGTGAGAGCAATTTTTAACATCAGCTGGTGAAAGGTGAATTGAAGTGAAAGTGAAATAATACAATAAATGCTCGTATTCGCAACAAAATGACAACAAAAAATAATAATAATAATAACAGAGGTTTAGTTAAACAGAAAATGAAAAACAAAGCATTTTATACAAAAGTGTTTGAAAGTTATAAAATTGTACAAAGGAAACGGAAATAAGCTACAGAGACAAATTAGAATAACTAATTAACAGTTAAGACAAAAGTAATGAATTAAAAAAACGGTTAATTAAACATAGAATATTGATATTCATTAAAATAGATACAAAAGAATGGCCAATAACTGTAACATTCATTAGAGGGGATCCAAATTGTTACATAATAAAGAATTTTGCAAAACAAAAAAGATATAAATGCTAAGCTGAATTACATAAGAGAAAGCAATGCGTTCCAAATCTTTTATAGCAATTTATAGCACTCAAATCCTATAATCATGATTATGCCATAAGCACCAATTACAATTTATATCTGCAACCCATTCTGTATAGCTCAAAAATTATTTACATTTGTTCATTGTACATTTATCTCTAAACTGAAAACATTTTTCAGAAGCTAATACGAAAAATCTGAAGTTCTGCCAGAAATTCACATAGTTTCAACGCAATGAATACGCAATTCATTACGTAATAGTTATTGTAAAATAAATTGCCGAAGGGAATGAGCAAAAAACGTATATCTGATAAGGCGCAAAGGACCCTACATTCTCGAATTCCCTGTCGAAATTTTTGTGATATATTCAAAAATACCAGTTGCTGAATATTTCGATATCATTATATACATGCAATCCAAAATATCATTCGAGCTGCGTTCTAGATTTTAAATATTCTCTGACGACAACACGGGTCTAGAATAAAAGAATTCTACTGGAATGGCAAATTCTCTTCTGTACCTATTTAAGCTCTAAACACGTTTATGCCATTTCGAAAGGTGCTATGCTATGGTCAACTTATTGGGCTTTCATGCCCAAAGGGCAATTTTGTTTTGTTTTCTTTTTGCGGGTATGTTTGAATGCATCCGACAATTGTCATTTAGTGTAGTAAACAGTATTTATCACATCAGGATAGTATCTTAAAGCAGATTACCTCTGAGAAATAAGTAATAACTTGTAATTTTCAATAAATACACAATGCGAAATATTGACAAACAATAATTAAAAATTAAAACCGAAAGTAGCTATGCATTACTCAAAAACTTTGGTTTGGCAAGCGTAATCATAAATTGCCGCAACACAAGAAAGCATCTTCAAATTGAGCAAAATTTCCTTTGATTATTTTTATTTCTTTTATTTTCTGCACATACACAGCTATGTGTGGACATCACAATGCCTAAATTTCAGATCGGAATGTTTACATCATCAGGAACAACTACAGCAAAAATTAAACACCGGCGGTCAGGACCAAATTAGGCAGTACTCCAAAAGTTCGGCCAGTCCACAGCTAATATATCGTCCACAAAGATCAGGTTTGTAGACGATGTAGCGGTCAATTGCAAGATAAGAAGTTTTGACGATGTTCGAAATTATTTAAATAATAGTCAAATAAAAAAGTTTAATTTGCCTACTTTTTGTGGCTAAAAAGAATTAGTTTTATGGAATATTTAAATGGCCTATATTAAATTTCAGCTTGTTTCCCCAAAAAATTCTCTAACATGCACAGCAAGAGGATTAAATTGTACAACAAAAAATACGGTACATACGAATAGAAGACAAGAATTCGTTTTTGTCAAAATGACCAATTTTTTGGCATAAAACATTCTCCAGATATATCCCGTATATACTTGGATATCCTTTTACATTCATTTTTTTATAAATCCCTTTGATCCTCTTTTAAAACAATTTCAAGAAAACTTCTCCAAAATTTAAGCTGACAGACATTAATAGTTTACAAATATATTGAAAACATATATTTTTACGATGAACAAGTAAATATATGGAGGTTCCAATTTCTAAGTGTTATTACAAGCTTAGTATAATACCATCCAAAGAAATAGTTTAAATTACCTCCAAGGATATTAAATAAGACTCATAACTTGTTAATCAAGGTGACAAATACACGATTATCCATTTTTCATTTTCAAGTAAAGTTAAATAAAACACACATAAAACTATTACTTCGATAAAGCCTTTATTTCATTTAAATGCTTGAACCTTGCAATTATGTACAAAATTCAATGTCATTTAAATGACCGCCTCAAGATTGGTTACAGTAGTGGATATTTTTGAGATAGTTTTCGAAAAAATACGGCCCAATGACACCTCCAGTCAGTTTTTTCGCATGCAATTAGTTTTCCACAATCACTTCTGGGTTCTATGAGCCTCATTTGCGACAATTTTGCTTGTTGACGTAAACACCGAGTAAGAAATGAACTTCATGGCTGAAGAAAATTTTGTTCGATTGAAAACCCACGTTTGAATCACCAATTTTTAGTAAGTTTTAACTATTTTTTGCGTTTTTCAGGTGTTTACGATCCATATTCATAAATGGCAAGCCTTGCACTAAATAAATAACTCTTCAGATGACAGGTACAATTGACAGTCTTTCCACACCGACGGCTTTGAAACCACTAAATGAATAACCCATTACAATGGTGTTTGATTTTAAATTCGGGCAATATGTAAGAGAAGAATGCTCTGTTGTTGTTCTTACCAAAAACGAAAGTACTGCAAGATCCTACACTCAAAATTAGATTCTGCTCCACCATCCGATGGCGTGACATTTGGGCAAATTACCACCCTCCATCCATTTTTTTAATTAAAACACAGGCACTTAATATCATTTTATTCTAATGAAAATCTAAAGAAAATCTACTGCCAAAGAAACACTTTTCTGTAAGATTATATGTAGTAGCTATAAAGTGCTGAAAAGACACCAAGAAAAAGTTTTTTCTTCCTATGGCAAACCAATGTAAAGTTCACTATTATTAATAAAAAAATACTCTCCCATCTTTTTGACATCTTTGGACGCATTTATTTTCTCTTGTGGCTATGCAGCTGCAAATTTTTTACCGACGGACACAGTTTTATTAACTATACGCGAAATATCTTTAACTGAATCTTCCGCTTCATTCGCATTTTTAAATGGTCCACTTCGCCATTCTTTTAAGAATTACCAAAAAATGTGCACTAGAATACATACCAACTTCTTAAAATGTTTCACAAATTTACCATACAGCAGATATTAGAATATGTTGTCGCTTTCTCATTCTCTATCCTTGCTATTCCTTGTGATGCTACCCAATCCAATCCCTTAGAAAAAGTTGGTTTACCAGTAATTTACCTATTTAAGCCACAAGGATGACCCAAAAAGATCAGTGTCATGTATAAGTCACAATTCTTGGTGGAATCAATATAACAAAATATTTATACAGCTGGTTGAAGTATAATGAATTTTCACTTTAGTGAAATTCATTTTTAAGCCGCTGTTAGAAAAAAATGGTCTTACTTACCATTTCATTAAATTCAATACTTTACATTTAACGATATCATTAAACAGACCTACAGTAACTACGCCTCTTATTCAAATATTGTTGATTTCTAAAATTTGCAATGAAATAACAACAATCGACTCTTTGGCTGTTATATTCGTTTATATCGGAAAACCGCTAGAAAATATGATTTTAATGCTAAGCTCGATTTATTTTAATCACCCTTCAAAAAAACAGAAGTTTGCATTTATTCCAATATTTTTTTATTTCAAATTCACCAAAAGTATTACTAAATGAGATTTGCCTCTAGCAGCCGTTTTCGATTAATGTCATTAATTGCCATATTTGATTATTTATTTAAATACTTTATTCTGCTTCTCAAGCTCATTCATGGGAATCCAGGCTTTTTTTTTTTCTTTTTTACGAATAAGATTTTATTTCATTACGATGAACATTTCAAATTCATAAATCGATCTTTCTTTGTACCGTTGAATAAACGCATTTACCATAACAAATGCTGTGTATGTACGAGGGCGGTTGAAAAACTAGCCGACCTAACAAAGAAGACACAAAAATGTTGGAAAAAATGTCCTTTAATTTTCAGCATAATCTCCTTTTAGGTCGATACACCTTTTCCAACGATATTCAATAGCTCCTATACCCTGTTTATAGTAAGAACTGCCAAACTTTTTAAAATAGCCATCAATCGCAGATTCCACCTCTTTATTGTTGGGAAATTTTTTACAATCGAACCATTTTTTCAAGTTTAGAAATAGAAAATAGTCCGAGGGAGCTCAATCTGGTGATTAATGTGCATGATGAAGCAATTCGAACTTTAATTCATTAATTTTGTTTATTACAATAGTGGAAGCGTGAACTGGAGCATCTTAACTGCCTAGCGTGAACACCTCAATTGGTCGACCACTACAGTGGTCGTCTCGGCAGCTCGTACGGCCTCGTTTAAACTCTACTTCCCAATATTTTACAGTCGTAAACGAAGGAGCAGACTCCCCCAGGGTAGAATAAAGCTCAGCTTTAATATTAGTTAAACTGAGACCTTTCAAATAGAAATATTGAATTACATAACAATGATCAATTTTTTCCAGTGTTTACAAATTCACTGAGATCGTTTAAAACTCAAACAAAATACTAAACACTGCCACCTTTCACCAAAACACTTTTTTCAAACTACTGCTACTGGCTAGTTTTGGGACCGTAATAGCTTGCTGCGACTACTTGTGACCGAACTTGGTACAATAGTAAGTCTGCAACTGTCAGGCGTAGGTATTGTGGCTCCGATCTCGACAAAATTTCCAATTTTTTTTCGAACGACAGTCATTTCAATGTGCAGACGAGCACTTCGAGTGAACGAGTCATCAGCAATTTTTGAGTTCATCGTCATTATCATTAAACAGCAGCTCCTTTCCAACGATTCTAAAAATAAAATGCGAGAAAGCTCTTTGCATGTGAGATGCTCTCACATGCCGTATTCACCGGATACAAGAGAATTGTTTCTTAAAACATCTACATTAATAAGCATCCTTGTGACTGCCTACCGCTGATTTCGATACGAAAGATTACCAAGTTGTGGTGTACTTGTTGTAGATATTCCAGCTAGCAAGGATACAAGATACACGATTGTATAATGTAAACTTGATTCGCTTATGGAATACAAAGGGCTCAGTAGTGTCATGTAGCATTTTTGCTAACGACAATAGATCAATTTTATACCACCACTATAGAAAAAGATATATATGAAAATTGTCATTCCGAATAAAAGAACTTATATGAGAATCGCAGCCAAGTCCGTTGAAAAAATGATCAAGCTATTCTGAAGTAAAGCAAAAAAAAACTTATTCATACAGAAACTATGAAAAAAACCCGTCCTGTAAATGCTCAATATTTTTACAATTTATTCGTTAAGTAAAAGCAAATATATAAAAGCAGCTAATAGATATGGATACCATATCAAATCATAAAATCCACAAAATATGGTTTTTCGTCAAAAAGTTGATATATAATGTAAGAAAGAAGAAGCTGTTTATAACTCACTCACTTTTTCGACGACGAGTCGGTATCCATCAACAACATTGGATTATAAATTACAATGAAACGACAAGTGTAAAACATAAAACTTAGCTAAACAATAAAATTATAAACACGAATTTAAAATCTGTGCATAAATGTTTACAATAGGATGTCGTCCCATTTGTACAGCTTTCATCCCATTTTGTACAGCTGTTAGAATGAAAAGGGTTCTATTTACCATGTCACTACACGTAGCCTTTCACCTTTGATGATATTATGAAAAGGACATACGTGAATACCCAAGAATGGTTAATGAAACAAACTCATAAAACACCATAAACTACCTTCTATATACACATCACCAATCCTTTCCTTCAAACACTTGTATACAAAAATATTTTATTAGAATTGTTGACATTTTCTGTTTAAAAACATTTAATACTTTTCTATACTATGCATGAAATATAAATAAATAAATTCGTATTCGAATAATAAACAAAAAATAACAACAAAAATAAGTAAATTGAAGTACAAACAAAAAAATCCGAATTGAAATATTCCATATTATAAATTAGAATTTCTATTTCTTCTACTCTCTTAAAACGCTACAGTAACAGCCACCAATAAACCGCCACTATGCAAATGTTTGATAATAATATGGTAAGTTTTGAACACATACAACAACTACGATATGTTAATAAACTAAGTACTAACCCACAATATACACAACAAATACAAAACTCGTTTCCATAACTAAACACTATAAATTGAAAAGGAATAAATCTGCTATGTTTTATTACAACATTATGATTAACCAAATAAAAGGACACACATTTTAAAGTATATTTTTTTGAAAACAAAAAAAAATTTCATTAGGTTTAAACATTCTTATACTTACTTGTCTGAATAGTCGTCTCATGCAATATTATTCGAATGTATTGTGAAAATATATTACAGAAATAATACATCTCGGTCATCCTCCTCCATAATAGCATTTTGAAAACTGAAGCGGCCATCCACGGAACAAAAACCGTAGTGAAGAGAATATTTTCTCGGCTGTAACAAAAGTTTCAAACTGTTTCAACTTTAATCTATGCTGATTTAGATTAGATTTAGATTGATTTGGAGAAATCAATCAGAAATCACAAAAATTTTGTAGGATACCTTTAACAAAAAGGTTTTAATTCAAATAGTATTACACGGTCCATCCTTTAACAAAATAAAAAACAGCGGATCGAGATATTTAAAATTGAGTAGTTGGTTTTTCCGTAAATCACCATCGATAATTTTAAACGTACAGGGTTATCTATTTAGCGATCTGGCAAGGCTGTTAGTTTTGAAACACCTATCATCTGAAGTGTTATTAATTTAGTGAAAGATCTGCCATTTCCGAATATGGATGTTTAGCAACCGAAGAAGGCCTAAACATAGTAAAAACGTACTACGAAAGTGGTGATTCAAGCGTGATTCAAGACAACCGATTTCTGCTTTATTGCCTGAAATGTTTCCGGGAAGTGTAATTTCACGTTTCAGTGGTGTCAATTAGTTACCAATATAACGCGATCTGATGCCGTTACATTTTTTTTATGGGGCTACGTCAATGACCGTCTCTAAACGTACCATCTGAAATGTGTGAAAAAGTGGTCGAAAACTAATCCAAAAGGATCCACTGCTGCAACCAATCCGGAGGCAGATATTTAACTTTATTTTTGAAATAAAAAAAAATGGATAACCCAGTATATAAATTTTTTCACCTGAGGGATAAATTTTTGTTACAAATTTTACTGACCGTTCGACAAAAATCCATATAGATTTACACAGGGATTTTATAACATATGAATGACATGCTTGAATAATTTTTATTCCTTATTGGTATTCCCAGAAAAATATTACATCAACTTGCACCTACCTATCTTGTGGGACTCAATTCTCACAGCAAATAGAATGTGAAATCATCACTTACATCAATCCTAAGGGTTATTCTGCTGCAAAGTGAAAAAATGCAAACACCTCTTCAATATTTAATGTTTCAAATCAAATTTTTAAAAATCTTGTGTTTCTTCGATCTTACTGCCTAAATCATTCCACCTGCTATTCATACGTCTAATCTTTCTTACTTGCTTTATGGTCCATTCATCGACTTGTCCATCTCTTTAAGTT
Organism: Philornis downsi; assembly: GCA_019455685.1. NCBI lineage: Eukaryota > Metazoa > Arthropoda > Insecta > Diptera > Muscidae > Philornis > Philornis downsi. The sequence goes on from JAHXMU010000808.1 coordinate 863,820, forward strand.
TTTTATCAACTTCCGGTTTATTCATATTGCTCGTGTTCTATTTTTGCCTGCTGAATATTGCTTGAATGGCATGCAAACAAAAAAAACTATGTCATCTGAAGTTCATATTGCACAGATTTCAGAACTTTTAGTGTAACTGAACGAATTCAAGCAAATTGTTTTTTGACTACTCATGTTCCTCTGTCCTGCGGCCTTTCAACTAAACTGTTGTCACTTTTGTTTATGCTTCCTAGTATATCCACCAGTATTTTGCTCTCATTTAAAGCCATAAATATATTTTGATGAGCTTTACTCCTTGACTAGGTTTATAAATTATATAATTCAAGCATCATTTTACGCCGTAACGCTTCATTGAAGGCAATCAGCCATTACATTTCGTAAAATTTTTGCGACGTAGTCTTTTTTATCGACTAAGGAAGGTCCGTACATGTCCATAGTAATGTACAATAAGATATTACAATTTATTTAAGCTATTCAGATTGTCTATTCGGACTCATCAACAATTCAGGTTGGGATCACCCCAAGTTGTCGATAACAGAAATTAAAAACCGAAGCAAATAAATTTATAGATCGGGCAGAAGAGGAGGACCCAAATTAAGTTGGAAGGATGCGATCATCGAATACATATTAAATCTTAATGTGACTAATTATTGAAGAACCAAAGTAGACCAAAGCAAATCTAAGTAAATAATAGGACTCTCCTAAGAACGTATATGAGATCATTCTACCAACTATTTCATTTGTCGTCGATTGATTTCCCCCAAAATTTCGTGATGCATTATCATTTGCAAAGTCTTGCCCATTTTGGCGATTACCAAACTCCTAAATTATCCTTAAGTGGTTTGTAAATTGTATAATTTACTTATCTCCCTTTAGATTTAAGTTAACATAACATAGGAAACAAACAGATTTGAGGTCATTGAAGACGAGAATCTTCCCTGTTTCTGTGGTTTCAGCAGCATATGACAGACGTTTTCGGAGAATTGTTATCCTTACCTACTTACATAGCTATATATTCGTTTGATTGGCCTTTCGTACGCCCAAGAACTCAACTGGGATAACGATTAGAATGCTACGAGATCATCAATTACATAATTATTGGTAATTGCTTTTCTGATTCTTGGTAAGCGAAAAAGTATGCAATGAAAACTTCACTTCATAAGATGTTTTGCCGGAAGTATCAAAATTTTTTAGCAGAAATTGGCATGTGTACTGCATTAGTTAATTTCAATTTCTTTCCATTTTCACATTAACCCGATACAACTGCGTTTTTAAAATGTTAAAGGACTTTAAGCGATAGCTGACACCTAAATATAGTCAAATGGTTTGTTGCTCTTAGAATGCATTTTGGCTCACTGTATATGAAAAACTGTCCTATGTCCCACTCATCGGACATAAAGGATTTTTTAATCTCAATATCCTGTCCAAAGGGACGGGATACCACGTACGTTGAAATTGTCTAGATGATTGCGATGTACGCAGCTATTATCGCTCAAATGAATTGGAATTTTCCTCATCCAACTAGAACTATGTGAGAGTGGTACTGCTAATCGAAATATGGTTCCATCTGGGACACCAAAAAGCTATTCATACGAATGTCTGTCTTAGGACCGATTTTAAAGTTGTGGCCCGTTCAGCGATTCTCGGTATTTTCCATGTGCTCTCTTTTGCCAGGCACCACCTAGAAGAATCTAATTCGATTTTTTCATCCAATGCAGTTTGGTATTTTTAATAATGATATCAATATTTTAAAAATATCTTACCATATTATACAAAAAAATTCTATCCACCTATAACAAAACACATTTCAAATTTTGAAATAGGTTTCCACCACTCACCGATGCCTTTTCCATTTATTTTTATATTTTAATTTCATTTCTGTTGTTTAACCTTTAATGCTTTAGACAGAAACACACAAACACGCACATACACATTCATACATTTCATTCCAAAAAATATTTTTCAAATTTCATTGGTCGCTTTTTTTGTTTATGAAAATTATCTTATCAGAAATATGTTGCAATTTTGGAATACGACCAAATGACGGCCACAGAGACATTATCGACTGTGTATATAATAATTCATTTCGCTGAAGATTCTAGAATAATTTGGAAATCCATGGCTTTATTTTGAGATACCTCAGTGTGGTTATTCTGTATTAATAATGTAACTGCAAATGACGCAAATGTTTCAACAAAATCAAAACAAAATGCAAATAGAAAAAATTATAATTTTCAAAGAGAAAAACAAAAAGGCAAAAACACAGCAACGGCATCAACTTGCGCGTCAGCATGGGAGCAAACAAATGTGGCAACATAATGAAATTTACCCCCAAAATGTATGCTGGCTATAAATAATAATAACAAACAATGAAATCGACCGGCCGGCTAAGGCCGCAAATAGATTTTGCTTTGACGTGCTTTAAGGCGAACGGAAAAGAGGGAAATCGGCTACTAAGGCAAGGTTAACATTTAAAGACACCAACACATTAAGTTCCTGTCATCCGTATCACGCAAATTGATTGATTGCCACCAATTGTATACATTTTCTGCTTGCACTCTCCTCGTTGATTGTAAACATTTCCAAATGTCCAAATTATTTTTAAAAATTTTTAATTCTTTTTTCTTTTTTTTTTCTTTATTCCAATGCCATTAAACACATTTATCGACTATGGTATTGATGATTGAATTTGTATTAAACATCGCCAAAACCCATAAATCGGTAATGATTTTTGTGATTCTCAATAAAACCCAAGATGTAGCTGCAACGACTCGCATGACTAATGGGCCAATGTTTATACGCCCCAATACATGCCTGAAAGAACACATGAATGAATGAACAAGTAAACGTATCGTACATGAAAGTGTACGAGTACGATCAGCAGCAGCTAATATTTGTGATTCCCGTTCATATTTTGTACATTTTTCGTTCGTACTCGTACATTGACCGATTTGGTAATTGGCCAAAAAATGTGTACTTGTAATTAGTTTGGCTGTAGTGCCAGCGTTTTTCTATTTTTTATGTTTTCGCATTTCTTATTTTGCCGGTGTTGGCGGCGTTGGTTTATGCATATGCGTTGTCATTGGTAATGCTCATATTTTTGCATAGAGTACAACGAACCAGCTCCAAAAGAATGTGTGACACAATTTCATGCCTCGTGATAGACTCTCATAACGACAGCCATTCAAGCCTACGCACACATATACATGTGTATAATAAATGTAGGCAAACATGTATGCATTAACAGTTAAACATTTAAGGTTTCCCCTGTTTAGTTTAGGAACTAATTTATGGAAGTTTACATTCCTAACTCCACATACACAGGTATTAATCAAGTTCGCGACTTATACAAAAAAATCAATATCCAGTCATCGCTTAAAAATTTAAACTATTTAATGACGAACGCTTTTTTTAACGAATTAGGAATGATCAAATTTAGGTCACATACTCGTATGCTTTATTTTATTCGATAACTCGTTGCCATTTTAAGGATAATTTCATTACATCCCTCATAGATACCCTTATCCCCATTGGCAAAAACTTAGGCCAATTGATTTTCACTAGCTTCTGTTGAAGGAAATTTTTGCTCAACAAAATAATTTGCTAAAGACAGAAACAAATGGTGATCATGTTCTGATTGGAAAGAATTCCTCTTCTATTGGCCAAAGCTGGCTGCTTCCTTCTACGATTTCTTCCCTCAAACGGTTCAATTTTTGACGGTACAGGTCCGAATTAAGAGTTCGACCATAGAAAAGCAGCTCATGCCAAAGATCCTTGTCGATCAAATCCAACTCACAGCAAAACCTTCCTGACCACCAATCCTGACTTAACCTGACTTAGCTTGCGCCGAATCACCGTAATTCGACCATGACCGTTTTTGCTTGACGTTGTTGTAGGCGATCCACGTTTTTTTGTTGTGACTTAGCTATGATTCGCAGATAGAAATTCAGTTCATATGGTATACGAATATATCGAGCATCATTTTGTATCCAGCCCTATTCCAGTGGATCCAAAATATTTTGCAAAGTTTAAGACCAGACGAAACAGTCTCCACATAATGGTCAGATTTTAACTATTTCCATTATTTTACAGACACACGATCTCCTAGAACGTGATGCATCTTTGATATCAAAATTATCGGATGGGAATCGACGAAATCAAAACTGTACGTGGTCGGCTGATAAATCGTCAGGATCATAAACGCTATTCACATATTCAGACATCTATCTCACGTTTTCGCTCTTTATGGCAAAAACATTGTAATATGCAGCGTATTCGACGCGCGCTCAAATAATACTGCGTCAAACAATCACAAAACTGTCTGAGTAGAATTTTGAGTACAAAATTTTATCTTCCTAACGCCATCTAGCGCAACCAGATTGCAATGCAATGAATTACAAAATCTCTGCTAAAATCCATATTCTTTGGGAGTATCTTTATTCTTAAATCTCAACTGAAAATATCTACTAACGGATATACATCGGAAATCCAATCCAAGTGCCGAGAATAATTGTAAATAACACCGCGGTAGCCTTTTAACTACCAGAGATTCGATTGGAGTGTTTAGGCATTCCATCTTTACGTACTATGCGAGATTATTATTATATCAAGGGCAATCCCAAAACAGTTGCAAATAAATTTGAGATTTCTGCGCTTTTTTCATTTTACTATTGAACAAACGTCGGAGTGGCGGATGATTGTCG
>JAHXMU010000808.1:873522-885245 GCA_019455685.1 Philornis downsi
CAATGTGTGTGGATGCGATCAAAAAAACGTCCAATTTGTAATAAAATTTGGAGGCCAGATTTGCTAAAAATGGCCACACCGACAACGAATAAAAAAATACAAAAAAAAGAAAAAGAAACACTAAATTCAAAATTTTGAAAAGAATTTCCAAGGCACTCAATGTCACAGAAATCTAGAAAAGAACGGCCTCGCATATAAATAACAATGTTGAAATAATAGCTCTCAATTTAGTGAGAAAATTCAAAGCGTTTTATTTATACATGAAATTGTTAATTATACGAACAATTAGAAATTATAGACTGCATCAGAATTTCGATAACGAAACTTTGCAATATTAATAAGCCTGAACCGTTTAAACATTCGAACTATCAAGAAACTCGGTTTTCGAGGTATTCAAAAATTTTGTTCTTTTTTTAACTTATTGGACTAAAAAAAAACATTAAATTATCATTAAGCATTAAAATAAAAAAAATCATTAAAAAGTAGAACATTTTCATTAATATTAATTGAGCGCAATGTTATTCAAAGTAAGATGCTTTCCCACTCACGGTGTGCAAAAGAATTTATCCGCTTCTTCTCTTGAAGATAGACAGCCATCACTTAAGTTTGATTTGAAATACTTTAGATTGTGTTAGCTTTTGCGCGATCATATCTATTTTCAGCTACTGTAATGGCATTTCTGCCTGTTGTACATCAAGTGTGCACGTTTCAAATAGCACATATTTATCTAGCTCTAAGTTGCAAAGGATCACGCAACCCGTTCTACATTTAGTTCATATCACATTATTCCAAAATACTTCGCATATTTACTCCTCCGTCTCCCTTTTCCAAAGATTATCATCGACTACACAGCCTAATCTATGTTTATGGCTAAAAACTTCAGGTTGAAAATTTTGATTAACTTAATTATGGTAATTTTTTAGCTGGAAAATTTCTTAGAGGTATCAGGGTGATGACCTCTGCCAGTAATATCTTTGAAGCGGCAACAAAAGCGTTGATTTGAATTAAGTCTGAAATAGCTATTAAGTCATTTTAAGCTTTACTATATATTTTTTTATTTTTTCGGGCTCACTGCAGTAAAATTGGGAGAATTGTGGCTTGAGGTTCATTTTAAATCATCCTAATTTTGATACCGAATTAAACATTTCAATGCACATTTAGTGCAATTTATAGTTATACAGATGTATCGCAACATTTTATAGTAAATTTTACAAAAATTTACTTTCTCTATAGTTCTTGAAAATATTGCTTTAATACAATTCCGAAAATGTTTTCAAAACCATATGTATTCTATGTAAGTGGCAATTATCAAAAAATTTAAAGAAAACGAAGTCACACAAGTTGTTTAAAACTTTACTTTCTCAAGAATCCTTAAGAATGACGATTTAATACAATTCTCAAAGCTTTTTTTAGGATCCACAAGAGGCAATTTAAAAACATTTTCGAAATTATCAAAACTAAGTCTTTATCCATTTATATGAACTGATATGAATGCTGTAAAATTTTAAAAATTACTGTCATTGCCAAAGTCATTCAGATACGTCTTCAATAAGATCCTTTTTTTCGTTGGGTTTGTAAAACATCAAATGGCAAATATGCAAAAAAGGTTTTTTTGTGGATCTTTTGAATGGAAAATATTTCACGATAACGAAAACTGTATACTAATTTTTGTTACTATCAATATACAGGGTAGCGCAATAGAACGTGCATATTGCATCATCTTTTTTTGCGTGGTAGAAAAGGCGCGGGCGGGGGGCGCCTACATCGTTGGGTTGGAGGGCTCATGGAGTTTTAGACGCTATGAATCACTTCGACGGGAAGCGTCGCGCATTTTGCGTGCGCGCATTTTACGAGAACTCTCGTTCATATATTGCTACTGGGCGACTATATTGTGCTGAATATGGACTACTGCGAATTAGTGAAGCTCCGAGTGCTAATTTAATTAAAATATGGGTAAAGCGTTTTGAAGTGACCGCTTCAACATTTAAACCACAAGCAAATGATCGCTTAAGAACATCTAGGACCGAAAACAATGTTGAGAGAGTTATGGAGTCAATAAGAGGAAATCCACAAATGTCGACTCGCAAGAGATCGTCTGTCTTACAATTATCGCGACGAAGTTTGCAACGAATTTTAACATTGGATCTTAAACTGCATCCATATAAGCTGCAATTAACACAAGAATTGAAAGAGTCTGACTTCATAGCAAGGCCCGCATTTGCTAATGAAATGCTTCGATCGATTTTCCAATTTTAACAACATCCTTTTCTCCTTTTCCCGTTAAAATTGTCGTTACTGGAACAGTAAAAATCCCAAAATCAAACACCAGAAACCATTGCATAGTCTTAAAGTGACAGTACGGGCAGCAATCTCTGGCAGAGGAATAATTGGTCCTTTCTTCTTCGAAAATGCGCGGAGCCAAAACGTCACGGTTGATACAGAACGCCATGTTGAGATGTCGGACGGATTTGTGGCTTCCGAAATTGAAAGTTCAAGAATAGTGAATTCCAGAACTTGGTTCCAACAAGATGGAGCTACCTGTCACACATCAAATGACTCCATGGTGGTGGTGAAGCAGATGTTCCCTGGCAGACTGATTTCGAAAAGAGGTGATATCCCATGGCCCCCACGTAATCCAAACTTGATGCCTCTTGACTTTTTTTTTGTGGGGATACCTCAAACACAAAGTCTACAGTAATAATCCAAGAAACTTCGTTCAGCTCAAGGAGAATATCCGTGGTGAAATAGCAGCCATTACACCAGTATTACTGAAGAAAGTTTTCAATAATTTTCGTTTGCGGTTAGAAGAGTGCCGTCTTAGAGAGGGTCACCATTTAGATGATGTTATTTTTAAAATACAAACTTCATTTATTACTCTACAATGCCTTAGATTTATTTTAACCATACCTTTTGTATTTATTTTTTAATATATTTTTTAAATATGCACGTTCTATTGCGCCACCCTGTACAAATGCTTTGAAGACTTATTTAAATGAAGCGAAAAAAAAACGGTTCATGAAAGTATTCAGTTCTCAAAACAAGGATAATTGTTGTATAATTCCCATTTAAGTTTCCCATATTCTAGAAGGCAATATGTTTTTTTTTTTGTTTTTTTTTTTTTTTTTTTGCATATCACCGTATTGCAGAATTGAAAAATTCCAGAACTGTACTTACTCATTCGTTACCATTTGTCAAATTTTGTTTTTGACATTAATTCACTGTTATGAATGGTAGTTTTTCTATACCCATATCGATGTTATGTTCTTAAAACAATGTCTTTAATTTGCCAATGTTATCCGACAGCTGCCTCTTATGCTGTTTTGAGTGTTGAGTACAAAGTTTTTTACTTCTGCTGAAGCTTGAACGTTTAACCAATTATCGTCATCAATATCATCACCTTCGTTATTTACTTTCGAACATACAAACTAAATATAAATTTTTTTTCTGAAATAATTCCTGTTAATTTGTTTCCCTTTTTGCTTTCTCGTATGTATTTTTAGCGACGCGCCTCTAGACGCGCCTCATTGAGACGTGGCTCAATTTCGGCTTTGCCGCAAAAGTCTGCCGAAATACCATGGGACATTTTGGATCGTCTCTTCATGCCATTCCTGTTCTGTCAAGCGGCAGCCATCATCATTTCGACGGCGTTGCATGTCTTGAGCTACTCGACAGTATCAACATTTGCTGTATTTGTCTGGTTCGCTTTGTCGACTGTTGGAGCTGTTTTGTTCTATCATTTCGTCAAGGTAAGTTTATGTGTGCTGCAGAGAGTGATACAACAAATAAACGAGATAGCACAAAATATAGGTATTTAACACAAAATACTAAGAAACATATAACAAAGCAACACAATGACTCACAACTCCCCACTAAAACTATGGGGGGCATTGACAGACATTCATTGACATATTGCCAAGGATTTAGTTCCGTCAGAGTCTCTCAACACAACAGGCAGTATTATAGCCTGTGTGATAAAGATGGTGGCGCAGGAGTGACTACAATGTCTCACTTTAATAGACATATGTCCAGCTATAAAACCAGGCATCGACCGAGACAATTAAGTCGAGTTGTGTACGTACACATAAGGTGTCATGATGACCTGTGTCATAGTCCATGTTAATGGTTGTCCGTGCATAAGACCTGTGCATGGCTTCGCTGACGAGAAAGTAAAAATAATGCAAACGTTCTTTTAATTATGAAACTTTTCCCTATTAAACAGAAATTGAAGCGAAAGATGTAGAAGAATATCAACCTTTACCAAGGTCTGCGTCAAATAACGTGCGATTTATGTTTTTACATTTCACTTTAATTTTAAGGCAAAAAGTAAAAAAGGTAAATTGCCTTACTATTTTTTACACAGGTTAACTATCGCTCTCCTTAAACTGAAACAAGCAAAATCCAGCAATTTCTTTCCATTTCAATACCAATAAAATTTGACACCATATTAGTGTCAGGTTTTTATGGTTAACCACAATATAATCCCAGGCTAAAGGACATAGCAATGAACGCATAGCGCAACTCACACACACCATAGTACAAATTGAAATAAAATTTCTTTCCATTGTCCAGAAAAAAGGTCGGTGTAACAGGAGATCCTCTAAGGTTGCACAATAATAAAAATAATAAAAAATAACAAAAAATATAAGAGAAGGCAAAAAGGCGGCCGCTCTGTTATATTTGGCCAAGACGAATTATATGATCCAGTACAGCTATGGCTAGAATGAAAGTCAAATTTGACCAGCAGCATAGATTGATATGTTGGAACACCGTAATGCGGTGCAAATTATTCAATTTGTAACAGTAAACGTGGATTTTGATCCACTACAAAACTCATGAAAATACTTCTAGCATTAGGATCATTGGAGAGCAAGGTCATTTTAATAAGAATACGTTAGAAAAGCCTTCATATTTGAAGTTTTGCAATCTTAAATTCCCACTTCAAAAAATTATGTGGCAGAAAAACTTTTAAATCATCTCTCAAAGGTGATTTGTTAAGGCATCTTTCGTATTTTTCTAAACATATAAAACGTGTAAAATTTGATTCAAATGCAAAATGTGGTCGAAATCCAAAGAAGTCAATTTTAGCGTTGATTTCTTATACACTTTTAAACCGGGAAATCTTTAACTTTTAATAACTTGCATGCCAATGGGAATCACCTTAATATATATACGAGTATATCAATATTAAACGGGTTATGAAATCATCTCTTTTTACTCTTTTACTCTTTTACAGTCCTAACAAAATTTCCACAGAGAATTTAGGCTTTCTACCCGATTTTCTTTTCTATTGTAAAATAACTAAACTTTCCTCAACTCACAAATTTTTTTCTTTAAATTGTTCCTAGAATTCAGAGAGATTTTTGGAACCTAAATTAAAACCAAAACATTAGCAAATAGTAAATGTTTTATATTATTTTATTTTTTTGTAAAAAATGGAGAAACTATTTTCGAATAATTTGCAGCCTGCATAATTCTTATACTAATGAACCAAACTGATACCAACAGTCCCAAATTAAACGTGCATTTTCTCATATTTGCATATTTTGTCGATTGTACATGTGGAAATTCATGTGACCAGCTTCAGCACAGCTACTTTGCTTAAGGTCTACCGCAAAATTATACTTTAGAATGTACATTAAGGATGTCACACTCTTCTAAAACTTTTTAACTCTCAGCGCTTATGACAAAGTTGTCAAAGATATCTCAGAAGTTCGAAGGAAAATAAATGAGCAAGAACATTAAGAAACCTCTTACAAATTCTACGAAAATATACATAGACTTATTAGTACAGTCCAAATCAGAAAATAGCTCAGCAATAATCTCTTAGGCATACTTTAGGGATTTAAAACCATTCTTCTCAAAAATGTCTTCAATAGAATGTAACAGAAACAAAATAATAAAAATTGTAATATATATATAACTGTATTCAAATATAAATTTTATGAGCCGAGTAAACACAAACATAATTATTTTCTAAATATAACATTCAATCAATCAGACAAATAAGACAAATTTTCTGTGATTTGACCCAGAAGTCCTTATTAGCAGACAATTATGCGCTTCAATTGAATGTCATTCCAAACATCTACTACCACAGTCGATGTCTGATATTGAAATACAGGGTGGGCCATAAGGGTGTTGGCGGTTTAAATATTCAATTAAAAAAAAAACTACGAAACATAACAAAAATATATTTGTATTTTTAAAAAGTAGAAGCATGGGAATTTTTAAGACTTAAAAATAATGTTGTCCAAATGGCTTCCCTCGGCTGCTTGACACTCCTGGAACCGAAGTCGCAAATTTTGGAAAACTCGCTGAAAACTTGTTCTCGGTATTTTGTTACTTTCCTGAATAATGTTCCTCTTCAACTGCTCTAAATTGGTCGGATTATTCTCGTAGACTACCGATTTGAGGTAGCCCCATAGAAAATAATCGCATGGAGAGAGATCGGGGCTACGTGGGGGCCATTCAATATCCCCCCTTTTCGAAATGAGTTTTCCAGGAAAAACATTTTTCAGCAGCTCTATGGATACCCTAGCCGTATGACATGTGGCCCCATCCTGTTGAAACCACATCCTCGAGGTATTGCCTTGAAGTTCTTGCAAAGCTGGCACCAAAAAGTCTGCTAGCATGTTGCAATAATTGTTCGCTCTAACCATCGTAAAGTGAAACACGAACACGCTCCACAATGTCGGCTGATCTTGCAGAAACTGGGCGACCACGAACCGTAATTGGTACTGTTGAGCCGGTTGTTTCGAACATTCTGATCCATTTTCGTATCACATTGGCGCTTGGAACTTCACTTAAATCGTGTAAACCGTGTTCATGCCGGTACAAACGTCGTGCAGTAATCACTGATTTATTGTTTTCGTAATACGCTCGGACACAAAATGCACGCAGCACTCCCGTGTACGGCTCCATGGCGACTAAATTTCCAGGAAGCGGCGCAGCGAACAACATATCCCCCGCCACCCCGCGCCGCGCGTTGCCGAGAAATTGAATATCTAAACCGCCAACACCCTTATGGCCCACCCTGTATATTACCAACATCAACATGAATCCATAACATCGTTGTGTGCTATAGAGCAAAATATTAAATTCAAAATGCAGAGACGCAGCACACACAAATCGCAACTAAAGAAAAACCACAGCAAGAATTAAGAAAGACACTGTTTTACAAAAGCAAAAAAAAAAAAACACATTTCCACAACCCTAACCCCATCTTACAATACCCACCGGTTAAATTTACAAAATTTATTCTTGATATAGAATTCAGCCTTAGAGCAGACACAACTTTTAAACAACAACAAAAGCCTTAGGATATGCCTTATTGACGAACCTATCATTAAGACATCCAGAAAGTGTTTGTTCCAAGAATTGCGAATATTTTAGTTTTTTCTTTTCAAATAATTTCAATATATTGGGGGTGGTTTGGAATAAAATTTTCATGATAATAATTAAAATGTTTTTTTTTTTTTTTTTTTTTTTTTTTAAAAAAAAATTATATTTTTGGGGGGGTTTTTTTTAAAAAATTTTTCTTAAAAATAATAAAATTTTTTTTTTTTTTTTTTTTTTTTTTTGGAAACCGCAGAAGAGCTTTAGGGCCAGGAATTGATTCAGAGTCTGTTATTAATAGCCCTAAGATATGGAGAAGGGTGTTGAAAATCTATTCACATCTTAATCTTCCTTCGCATAAAAGGAGATTACCTAAAAATGTCAAATATTATTCTTAAGTAGGATATGCCTTAGGATAGGCCTTATTGACGAACTTATTAAAACATGCAGAAAGTGTTGGTTCCAAAAATGGATAATATATCCGTTTGTTTTTTCAATTTAGTTCCCAGAATTGATTCAGAGCCTGTTATTAATTGCTCCAAGATAAGAAAGATAAGGAAAGGTGTTGAAAATCTATTCAGATCTTATTTTGACATAGCTTTTGCATACCTGAAAATGTCAAATGTTATTCTTAAGTAGTCTTCGAAGAAATGAACAAATGAGTTAATTTTTGCTAAATGCAGACAAGTATTTGTGTTGGTTTATTTTAGATAGAAAATGATAAATATCAACGATTTTAGACAATCCGATTTTAGACACACGATTATTACCAACCTTCTGCACGCCAGCAACCAGCTGTTTTCAGTAAGTTCTTGTTTGATGCAGTTGGTATCGTTTTGACTAAAATTCATGTTTTTTTACTATATATCAGCTATAAGAATCCATTGATAACGCAATCTGAAATGAAAATACAGCAAATTTTCAGGCGCAATGTAAATAGCAACTTTTTGACTGTACAATGATTATCTCTAGAGAAAGATGACATCACTATTGTTTTCCCCTGCATGGTTTAATTGAATTTCTTCATTCTTAATAGGGCTTCAACCATCGATGTGGAATTCATAGTTTTTCACAAACAAAAAATTTGCTCAGAAATATGCAAATCGAATTTAACTTAATCCGATGTTAATAGACTAGAGGAGCATGGCATTAATGTTGCTGTGTTAATATTTTCTCCTCGGACATTAAAAATCTATGCCGTAGATAATGGATTACAAGGTTCCATGCGAGGTTTGATAAAGCAAAACTGGAGTAGCTTGTCTGCGAAACCCAGACCAGAGGGTTCTTCTCTTCTGGTAGCACGGATGACCAGCGGCCCAAAAAGCATTGTTCTTGCCTGGTCGATGGCGTTGGACCCCTTGTGGGAGCATCGTGCTGGTTGTGGTTGCCCGAACATGTGTTTTCAGTGCTTTTGCGTTGCTTCAGGTTGCGTTGCTGAAGGAAGGCAGAAGCTTGGAAAATACTGTTCATGTCTATCGAGGTCTTCCTAGATTACCTCAACTCCTAACCGGGAGGTAGCTCACTTCATACCAAGAGACTGCAAAGGTACTTTGGCCGAGAGAGGAAGCGGGCCCTGAGGAAGTTTTTCTAAGGAGGCCTACTTCTAATCTTAAAGGTAGTTCAACTTATCCTTTCGGGATTAGTTTGGGTACCCCAAAGGGGCGCCGGCTGCCGCAAGAAGAAAAGAGTTATAACCGAGAAGAGAATTAAAGAAAACAGCACCATGTGTGATGGCACACCATGAATAAGACCTCACGGCGAGACTCATGTAAATATACATAGTTGATTGATTGATTAACTTAACCCGATGTATTCATTGTTGGGTCAATTTTACCCTATATTATACATTGATATTATGTTAGTAAGATAGAAATGTCGTGTGTTTGGCGTTTTGGAATGTGATATATATTGCAGTAGCTCGTATCAAAAATAGCTGTTCTCACGGAAAGGAAATTGGCTACCTTTAGGTTAGTTGAAGGAAACTTATAATTTAATTATTTAGACCACAAATATGCAACACATATTCGAGTATAATACTAAATTATATGTAACTTTGTTGCATAAAGTTAATTCTTTAGGAAATGCACGTAAAATATTCAGCTTATTTTTTCTAATACAAAGGTAACTACATTTACCAAAAGAACTCACTCTGTATACGTTCTTTATTTAAAAAAAATATCCGAAAACATGATCTTAAAACGTATTATAACAGCAGCTAGTCATGATACTATTTATATTCTGACTCATAAATAATGTTAATGATATTTTCAAATTTAATTTGCCCTCCCTTCAAAATTTAGTCTATGGTTTCCTTTATATACTCCTGCCATAATTGCTGCAGTTTTTCTGTGTATTCGTTTACTTTTTTCATTATTTTTTACGTTTGCCCATCAGAATATGGAAAATTGTTAAAACAATTCTTCGAAGCCCACACATAAGGTTTTATTTGATATACATTTTGCTTGAGATGCAGCTTCATTTAATAATTTCATTTCAAGTCTTATAAATAAACAACAACAGCACATACATACGACATACATGTTTCATTTCATATCTTTAGCATCGAAAAATATCAAAGGTGATTTTAATGAAACTTTTTTGCAGTACATATTTAAAGAATGTATTAAGGCTTCAGCCGCAGCCAAAACCACAAATACCACAAACTTTACGTGTTATTTCTCACTAATTCTTAATACAAAGCATAATTGTTCATAAACAAATGAAAGCCCAAGATGTGAGTAAAATATTTATTACGTTTAAGATATGCTTTATATAAGTCAATTTGGAATATAGATTATAATTGATTTTGACACCAGCACATGTCCCTCGCTTAGACTGCAGCTGTAAAATAGGCTAAATTTGTTATGTGAGTGCTGCTCAAAAGAATGTTTACAACATATCTATATAATTTAGATCTCGTTTTAAAGTTAGAAGGCTCAATTGGGACTACACACCCTACTATACTGTACTTGCGACCATCATAAAAATATTCTCCACTTACGTTTTAAATTACATAAATTATAAATTAAAATAAGAATACTGTGAAAACGTCATATTCCTTGCAAAACATTCTTGGTCGTAAAACATACATACAATCTTAGTAAAATCGAGTAATTTGTGAACGTAATTTCAAAAATTTACTTAGACCATTTAAGAAATTATTTTACGGAAAATTTTAATTTTCCAGTAAGCATTTTCAGCATTTTTATTTACCAATTGACATCTCTCCGATTTTTTAAAAGTAATATAGAGTTATCCATTCATTACATTGATTATCCGATCATTACATCTGAAGTGTTATTTAATTAGTGAAAGGTTTGCCATCTACGAATATTGATTGTTTAACAACCGAAGAACGGGTAAAAATAGTTAAAATTCACTACAAAAGCGGTGATTCAAACGTGGGCACTTTCCATGCATTACGAGGTGGTTATGGTCGTCATAATTAACGTACTATGCAAGAAACTGGCAAGATTATAAAGAAATTTGAAGAGATTGGAAGCATTACAGATGTAGCCTGTACGCACTGCCGGGAATATCGGGAATATCTGTTAATGAAAGTGTAGCGGATGTTCCGAATTTTAATCCAGAGCGCTATGGGCGTATGAGAACTGATGTTTTGTTTGGCTTGCAATTGAAGATCATGCACCGAACGTCAGGTAACTGCAAGAGGACGATGCCACGAGCCACTCAACACTATCGATTTTGGCTTTATTGAATGGCGATGTCATTTGGCCACCAAGAGCATATGATTTAACGTCGTTAGACTTTTTGTAGGGCTACGTCAGAGACCGTGTTTACGTCTTCCGTTTACGTCTAACATTCGTCAAGTTATCGCCGAGATACCGCCCAAAATGTGTGAAAATGTCGAAAACACCTCAAAAGGATCTGCTGCTGCAACCAATCGTGAGCCGGTCATTTAAATGGCATTGTATTTTGTACATAATACCAAGGTCCAAGGATTATAATGAAATAAAAGTTTTATCGAAATCATAGCTTTATATGTGTTTTATTTAACTTTACTTTTGAAAATGGATAATCCGTTTTACGTATCACGAAAAATAATCAATTGAATTTTAAAATATGACAAAAATATAAAAATAAAATATAACTCGGTATTATTTAAATATGTTCAGAATTTGGAAGATTTGATTTAGAAATTATATAAATGTCACATAATAAATACAAAACGAAATACCCCTCTGTTCGTTATTTTAGAATAAATTATTTGGCAACATCATGGGATCAGTCAACCTAAAAATATGTTACACCCAGCATTAAAATTCATAGCTCAGGGCTTGTATTGTCATATCTTCATTGAACATATGGTCTGAAGAGGAGTGCAAATGACAGTTTACACCCTGCAACGTTGAAGAATGGCAAGTAAC
>JAHXMU010000808.1:890245-932154 GCA_019455685.1 Philornis downsi
GGATTTTATGGTTTCTGGTACACGCGAATGTGTGTGCGTGTTGTCTGATAGTAAAGCGCATTTTTATCATTTTCTCTCACTTTTTTGTCGGAGAATTCGCATGTGCATTTGTTTGTTTGTACACATTTTCATATGTATTTTTATGTGATTTTCCTTCAGCTCTTACATTATTCTTTCGAAAGCTTCCCAGCTATAACAAAGTTTTATGGCTTTCTCGAGATGCTGTTTTCCAGCTCCCAGCTATTGCTAATGGTATTGTTGCTCTTGGATTTCATTTGAGTTTCGAGGATACATTTGTTTAAAGGCGCGGATACTTCGAAGAATACGTTGTAGATAAAAGCAAAATGCATGAAAAATAACCACATATATCCTATACATATTTGCGCCCACATTTGTATCTGCTTTATTTCTGAGACTTCCTTAACCTATCGCATCGTTTATTATTTATTCTAGTCACATATGCTTTTAGTCGAAAGCAAAACTAAATATAATATGCATATAAGGTGAGTACACTCTCACACATATCTAAATGGATATGTACACACTCACACATGCATACATTCGCTTACAAGATTATTTTCGTCCTATCTCAACACCAAGGCTAGTTTTGATTTACTATCACGGAAGCCTTTAAAGCCACTTCCACGGCATAGGCATGATAGACATTTGTGATAACTCTAATCAAATAATACAACAATTTACTTCTTCATTATCCGTATTGGAATTGCATTTTTTTAGAAATTGTAGAATATTTTTGTCATAAATTCTGCGAGAAATATGCCTGTATTTGTTGAAGAATGGCAAATATTGAAATACGAGTATATAGTTGAAATTAACGTAATCATTTCGTTAATCGTTTCCATCGCTAACTTGTAAACAGATCCACCGATTAGTTAAGTAGTTGTGGACCGGTATTTTACTTTTGAATTCCATGGGCAAATTAACTACACAATTGTCATCGTAAATTCAAGACATTAGTCATTTCCTATTAATTCCTGCAGTATCAGCTCACAAACTAACCTTACAGAAAATAACATTACATTATAATAGCACTCCTATCTCTGCCATCTATAGCACATATTTTGTATTAAAATTGAATAGATTACTTCTGTAACTAGATCCAGTAAGTAATTCAACAGATATTTTGGTTCCTTAAAATAACTTATTGCTTATAATTTATTTATATGGATAAATAAATAAGTTATAGGCATTGGCTGTAAGGCTTTAAATAGAACGAGTAGAAAGCCTATTAATAAAGTATTTGCGTATTAATAAACTTTTCCTCAATACAAATAAAATGAAATTGATAAGATTTAGGACCCATTTTCGGTTCAACGACAACTTTAGTATATACGTAGACGGGAAAGAAATTCCAGAAGTTAATTCAGTTAAATGCTTATTATTGAAAGTAATCTTTCTTGGACACTGCATATAGAGTATCTGAAGTCTTCAGTATCACCTGTCATAGGTTTATTGTACAAATTTAAAAATAAATTTGATCGAAATTCTAAATTTCTTATATTTCAAGCTATAGTTCAAAGTCATTGTAACTATTTAGCCATTATGCACAGATATAAAAAGAGTTCTGAATTAAAATCACTCCAACGGCAACAGAGTAAAGCACTAAAAGCTGTAGCGAACTTGCCAATTTCATATCGTATAGACTTTATAGAGATGTTTTTCCAACAGTTTTGCCAGTATATGATTATTATAAATAACAATTGCTAATACTATGCTTGCATAGTATTGGCCATCACACGATAAGTTTTTCCCAAAATCAGTGCATTTTCAGTGCGAGAAATAATGACAATTTGAGAATAGCTAAAAGAAAGAAACAACAAAACAGCGTCTGGTAGTATCACAACAGTCAAAATTACTAGAAACACTTTCGTTTCTTAAATCGTCAATGAAAGGATATTTATTGGAAAATGTCGAAGAGCTTCTGCAGTGAATTTTGAGCCAATATTGATATACAATACTTGTCAAGAAATTAGAATTTTCATAAATGTGTTTGTATTTTGTATTAAAACTATGTTTTTATACCAACAATTTTTATGTAATTATTTTGCCAACCAGACTCTATAATGACATGCGGCGGTGAGGGGTAGTTTGTATGAAGTTTGTTTGATACAATAAATTAAAAAAAAAAAAAAAAAACTTTACCGAAATTTTTCCTGTGGGATTTTACGGCTACTAGTGTTGTCTTTTTCTCCAAATTAAAAAAAAATTGTAATAATTGAAATTTATATATAGAGGACGTTATGCATATATGCACACTTAGCGCAGCCTCTCACTATTCCACTGCTAAAGATCAAATCTTCTATGTAAAATGATGAACAATGTGGATTAAATGTCTGTACTTTTATATATCTCGTGCAAAACGTTCTACATCATTTTATTTCAAACCTTTGCTAGAAAGTCGATTATATCAAATCATGGGTGTATCAAAATCAAACAGATTATATTATAAATGTATAATACATTCTGTACAGTTAATGAATGCCGTGATAGTTTTCTTATATTATAGCTCAGATTGGGGCAATGAAAACTTCAAATATGTAATATGGTTTACTCACTGAAAAACGAATAATCTTGCATGCATTGATTGAATACAAGGGAGCCTTTTATACATTCAGTAAACTTGCATGCATTCTTTTTTCAGACTCCCTTAAATGGGATCTACTGCTTAATAATTATGTCGAATTTAAAATTGAGAAGCTACTATTCAACTTGCCTACTACTTGACTATCTGAAATGTCATCTAAGCATCAATCTAACCACTGTATCTACAGGCCGCAGAGCCATGGTCGGTGACTGTCAATTTATACGGTTGTTAAATCGTATCGAGTTTACGGCGCATATAGAAACAACGTCCCTCTGTCCTCTTTGCCACAAATTCCTGACGATGCCTACTTCTGAAGTGTCGACACAGCTCTTGGTAACATTTCCTTAATTCTAATGCCAATGCTAATACTTATATAGTTCTTTAAAAAGGTCTATTTTTGTCATGAGAGTATACAGCCAACAACAAAAATATGGTTATCAATGACGTCCAATTGAATAAATCGCAGGTTTTTCCTGAAAGCAAAGCCTAACCAATTACAATAACACACTGCGTTAAGTATTAGAAGACGCTTACTAGTTAGTTATGCACTAGTTATATTAAGATGTGATGATAATTGCTTAAAATTGTTGATTAAATTTGAGAGAGTTATTTATTTATTGAAATATTACGAAAATAATCATATATTTCTAGGCTGCAAGGCCTGTGTATAATTTGGCAAAAATAAGTACGTAGATGTCTCTTGCTATCAGCCTATGGCTTGAAATCGTGATTCACTACAATTCCTTTTTGAAAATGGTAGTGTGATTATCAAATTCACAACACTTTTGCTATAAAAGTAAAAACCAAAAACTATAACGAGTACTATCAATTTTCGTAGCATATTTTAGGGACAATATTATTAAGGAAAATATGTCCGCAGTGAGCTGTTCTTCTGTTCTGAATAATAACCGTTGCTATTATCAGTCTTCTATTTGAATAACGACAAGTAGATGTTATTATGATAAAAAAAATATATATTTTAAAGTTATAGCCACCATTGCTTTATTACTATATATACGAACTATAATGTAGTTGGTAATCCAACTTTTGCTACTTGGTGGTTTTCCTTTTTGGATCGATATCAACTCTTTATTTCCACTTATATAGCGTAATAAAAAGAAAAACTATAGCTCAGTTCGTATAATTGTTTTCACATAATTATATTGGCTAGAATAGAAGATAAATTATAATTCGGTAAATATAATTGTGGGAATAAGATACTCAAAAATTAGCCTGTTGTAAGGATCTCCAAATTAACAGCAAGATAATTCAAAGAGGTGTTGTCTTTATTCTATTCCTGAGAATTTAATGCAATGCTTTGGAAAGCATCACATTTCCACGAAATCATAACCTACTTTTGAGGTAGATTATCGGCTATAACTGCCAGTTATATTTATCTTCAGAATGTTGTACAGAAAATTTGTGAAAACATAGAATATGACTGTATATTTCCAGGCTAGAACAAGCACACTGTTTTGTGCAACCATTTAGGAAACATTAAGGTAAAAGTGGCATTTAGTGTCAATAGGATTGTAATAAATCTCTCTGCTTATTTTACGAATAATGAAATTGATGCTTTTTTGCCAGTTATCTGTTGTTATTTAAAACACGTTTGTCTGGCATTGCTAATTCACAATGATAAATAAGATTGCAATCATAAATCACATATATATAAAGCTTCGTAAAGCTTATTTCATTTGTTCAATTTTCCATGTTATTCAATATCAACAAGCGTGTTTTTTTTTTCATTTGGGCCCATTTAAAACCATAATAACTGCATGCGAACTTTTTCTTGCCTTTGAAACATGATAGAAGAAAGTATATTAATAAAATGAGTTTGCAATTGAAGCCAAAATTGTAATGTAAGAAACATTGCTTTACGTTTCATATGCAAATGCTGGTGCTCTCGTCAAACTTTTTGTTTGTTTTCCATCCTTTTATGAATCAAAGATTTGAGAATAAGCCATCTGCCGACCGCGTTAGTGAAATGTGTTAAAATTTAAGCTATTGTTGAAACTTAAAGGCAAAATATTCATTCGTTTAAAGCATTGTAGTGTTGTTTCTATCGAAAAAAAAGCATGTGAATTAGAGTAATTTTCCACGATGCAATTAAATAACATTCTTTTCAAAAATATGTCTAATGATCTTAAAAAAGAGTTTTTTAATCGTTTTGCTCAATAACATGATTTCTCTATTATGAATGTTTCGACTTCTTTCCACTGCATTTCTAACTTCGTCCTCTCTAATGATCTCAGCAGGGTTGTGCAATCTAAATGTTTGTAAGGTATGATGAACCAATTTGTATTTATGTCTCAAGAAAGTATCAGCGATGATTTCAGACATCAGATAATTTAACAGTGAAATTTGTTAGGATACGATTCCTTCAAAAAATTTATCTAATTATTATCAAATATAGAGTTTATTTCCCAAAAACTTTATATCAGTTTTATGCTTTATAATTTTAATTAAATGAAAACAAATTTTGGCAAGAGTATGATTTAACATAAATAAAAATATTTGTTCATCTGCAAATATTTATTGTGAAAATCGTAAGTAACTCTCCAAAAATATGCAATATTCCTCATCTCATTTTATTTCTTTGTAACGCAACAATCTATTTCAATAACTGCCGTCCGAACTCTATAAACAAACCGTTAATTTGATGACCAAAGAGCTGATGCATTATTTACTGAAAAAGCTTTCAGTGTACCGATTCAAATTAATATATCTGTTAATAACGCTTTGCGGTTTAATCTAGAATGTTACTCTTTACAATAATTTTTCGACCATTTACCTTTCTTTAAACTGCAATTACTTCGGGAGTATCAAAATACTTTTGTATAACAAATATTAGTTCACATTAAGCAATTTTGAGAATGCTTTAAACGTAGCCCTTTGTTTTTTTTTTCAATGCGCCATGAGACTTTGAAAGAATTAACTGGATCTCTAAACGATAGCCAGAGTCAACAATTAATTTTACAGCTGTTGGCTATCTTGAGAAGAGAGAAAGAGGTCCAAAAGGCTCGAAGCTTAATTTCTCAAATCTACGTAAAGATCCGTGTCCTAAAAGCGATCTAATGCAAGCCTCCTATTCAAGGATTACAATGGAATAACTTTTTTCGTTGCTTTAATATTATCATCGTAACTTTTCTACCCATCTGCCTTCACATGAGCATGTTAAATTTTCAAAGATCTTCGGAAATGCCTCAACATAAATCCTCCAAAGTTATTCAATCCGAAGTCGTTAGTTTTATCGTCTTGTTTTACAACTTATGTAAATTGTGACAAAAAGTCATGATGTGAATCGCATCTAAATTGCTGTTTAGTTCAACATTAATTCCAATGTTGCCGCATTTTTTATGGCCTCGGCAATACATAACTGCCTTGCGACTGTTTAACGCGGACATGTACAAGATATGAGATCCCAAACGATATATATGTGTGCGAGCGTAAGAGTATGTGTGTGTGAGAATACACTTTAAAGTGTAATAACAATTACATTTTATGTGTTGGTCAACACTCACATTTATACAAAATTGCAGGATCTCTCCCCACATTTCACATTAGTAGACACATACAAATGCGAAGATGTACTCTGATGTGCTGGTCGTTTATATCTTGTTGCGCTTCAATTGGAGGTTATGGGCAAATGCAATCATTACCGCATGTCTGGCCTCAAAAATGTGCAGTTGGCTGTGTATGAACGGCTATTAGGCTATGGTATTATATACGAACATACTCTCACATTTAAGAGCATATTTAAGACTTTGAAAATTAAATACTTTATGACATTTCTACGCCGATAACCATATCCTGAGCTCTGCCATTATGTTATGCTTCCACAGTTCCATTTGTCAAATACGATTTTCTGTTCATTCCCAACTAAGTAACTTTATTACAAAAGCACAGATATGATAAGAATAGAAATGGCCGTACATGTGTTTGTATTTGAACTTTGGACTATGCTATAAGCATCCCCTAAATGTAGGCTCCATTAAATATGTAATGTACTACTCTAACACAAAGGCATTTACGAAGTACGTAAACCTATAGCAGTATGGACATGGACGAGGTGTTGCGGACGGATGGGTGAGTGAGTGGTAAATAAACATTCCCAACTTAAAGCTGAATAAATTTCACTTAATACCAAACGCTGAGACGCAAGTAAGTAAGTGATTTAATACCTTTAAGCGAAACTAGTCCTCACTGAGATGTTTGTAAGGGAAACGAACAACATTTGATAACAGTTGTAATGAAGCAAATCTTAACAGATTCAAAATTGGCATAAAACCGTATTATCGAACCTTTTACTCAATCTCTTTTATTTATCCATCATTATTTTGAATGGACACAGACACTACTTACTGTATCGTAGATTATTCGAATTGCCATACGAATTCCACTGTGAGTAATCACAAGGCATCCTAATTCCGCACACACTCACACCTGCACAATTCGTTTATAATGTGTAAATGCCTTACGGGATATTCATGGAGTGCACAAAGTATCCGTGTCTGTCTTTATCACTCAACTTGTATGTGTATCCATGTGAGTGAGTGTGCTGATGTTAAATATAAACGTAACTAGAGTTATATTTGTGCTGGTCATTATAATGCTTGCTTAGATCGTGTTTGCTTACTTTGCCAACAATTGTGCCAGGAATTATCATGGCATCAGCATCGGCATCGACATCAGCATAAATTTTTATTCTCACCGTGTGTTCAAAACACTTGAGATTAACATTTTGCAAAATATTGTCATTGTATTTGCTGCAGCCCTAGTCGTCGCCTCCCGTTACCAATTGCAACCCAATCATATTGGGCGTAGAAGACTTAAGCATGGATCACCCTTTAGCATTCTGCAGTGGCAGCAGTAGTTGCTAATAACGGTCAATCTGTGTCCGACTCTAAGTGTGGGTTGGAAAATTTGATTATTTTTGACGACATTGTCTGACACGTCGGGATAGTATGAAAATCGCAAAATAATGCTTGAAATATGCGTAATGTTTGGCATATTGGAATTTATCTAAACTTTGAAATAATATTGTAAAATTCGAAAAATTAAACATTTTGTAAACGTTCAAATTTTCGCATTTTTACATTTATTTGAATGTCTTTCAAATTTCTAGAAATATTTTGAATTTGAATGCAAATTCGAAATTTTTTTAAGTAATAAAATATGCCGTCTTTGACATGTTGAAAATAATATCGAAATGTACTGAAATATGTACACATACCAAAAACATTTACATCTAATTAAAAGGAGTACTTGTAACGTTATAACTATTATGGCAAAATAATCGAAATGTTCGAAATTTCATGATATTCGATGAAAAAAATTAAATGAACGAAATATCAAAATATTCGCAACAATCAAAGCAATAAAAATATAATTAAATAAATAATCAAAATATTTCAAATTTTGAAATTTTGTAATTTTTATAAATAATCAGATTTTTCAATACAAATTTAAAAATCTGATATATATATATATATATATATATATATATATATATATATATATGTATGTATATGTATAGGTATATATATATTCGAATTTTTTAAATATTTAAAATGTTGAATTTTCTAACAGCGACCTTCAACAATTAAAGACTTTAAACAATTAAAGGAATAAAGGTTGCATAAGCGATCGGTATTTTATGATATCAGTGTATTTGAATATGCAAATATTCAAATGCTTCTACATTTTCGGAATTTTCGAAATAATAAATTTATTCAAAAAGTTAGAAGTATTCGAAATATTTCTACAAGTTTTAAAATATTCGATATGATAATAATAAGTCTTAAATATTTAAATAGAAACATTTTTTTTTTTTTTTGAAAGAAGCCAATTTTTGAAATATTTCAAGTATTCTAAATATTTGAAACGCCGAAATGGGAAAAACATTTGATATATTTGATCACATCAACACTGTTTCAAATTTTCGGCATATAAGAGTGTATTCAAAATAACAAAAATATTTCACATATTTGAGATATTTAGGAATCACAGTTATTCAAAATAATCGAAATATTTAGAATATCCCAAATTTGAATAAATTTGACATTGTAATAATATTTAAAAATATCGAAATATTCTAATTTTCTAAATATCATTTTCTAAACAAATTTTCAAATAACCAAACACTCAAAAAAACTCAAATAGGGCGATATTTTAGAAACTCCGATATGTTTCAAATATTCGGAAAATTCAAATCAATTGAAATCAACCGAATGAAAATATTCGGCATATTGAGAATTTCCGAAATAATATTAATATTAGAAGCATTTAATATCCCAAAAGCTAAAATAAAAACTGAAATATTTAAAAAATGTCTAAATATTCTAAACAAATAAAGTAAGTCAAAATATTTGAGATATTTGAAGAGAAAAATTTTTAAACTTAGAAATGTTTTAGTAATCTAAACTAGCATATTCTTAACGGATCTCAACATTTGATATTTTGAAGTATTTGAAAAATCCGAAATATACAAATCGTAATTCGCATTTCGTTATTCGTTACTTGTTTTGAGACAGAACGAAAACCACAAAATCAACCATTGACTCTTCTAAATGTCCTGTCCTATTACAGTGCCAGCTGTTTTCAGAAACAATTAGAAATAGCAAAATAAGGCAGCTTTTGATTTTTTACGTAGCTTTAGATTGTTTGCTGGAATCATGTATTTAATACTAACATACTCGTATGAAGATATATTTTAATATTCAAACATAGCCGGTAAACTTCCTCCCTTGGCCTACACATGCATATCCTAATAATCTTGGGGACACCAAGTTTGAAAGGTATTTAATTTGCAATGAATTAAGAAACGTTCATGTTTAATTGGAAATAAATACGTTGCATATTTTAGAAATTAATTTAAGTTGAACACTAAGTAGGAAATAATAAGGAATACTTAAAAATGAACAAAATATTTATTTATTTAAATTTTAACTCTGTAACTTTCGTTCGGAATCAGGTTTGAGTAATTCCTTCTAAAAAATGTTGTAGTTAAAAAAAATATCTCGTTCACGAACTAGTGGTATTAATGATTTAAGAGCCTACACATTTCTGTGTCGTGTATTTGTCGGCGAGTATTTGTAATTCTTCCGGAGGAAGGTAATACTTGGAAAACAAAATAACGCTAAAATACTGAAAATTCTAGTGTGCGAATGTAGAATTAACTTTACTTCCAGCCAGCTGTTCAAGTATCCAATATCGCACGGTTTTGAACATTAGTATGTTCCGAATAAATAAATTTTTCCCCAACAAAATATGAACGAAAGAAGCCCATACTGTATTTACAATCAAACAAAAATGAAAAAACACATATTTTCTCGTACATTTAAACCAACAACTTTAATTGATGAATTCTCCTCTGTAATTTTCCCAATAAATTACGTGTTTCATGTCTAAAAACACTCTCAACATTCACATTAACATTCATTAGTATGATGACACTGGCATGAAACGGAAAACTTCTGTTCTTTTAGTTAACTCTTTTTTACGGCGCAAAAACGTAACCGTAAATCGTTGTCGGAAATCGTTGTCGGAAATCCGCAATGACCTTTGAGTCGTCGCCCACATGAGCATCCAACAACATCTACGCTCTCAGGAAACTGCTATGGTATTGTCAACACTCGATTTAATTAATTATTTGCATAGGTACGAGGGCCACCCCCAAAACTATCTGACCGTTGTTTAGTATTTTTATTTGAGTTATCAAAAGTAAACGATCTCAGTGAATTTGTAAATATGGAAAAAGTTAGTCACCGTTATGTAATTCAATATTTCCATTTGAAAGGCCTCAGTCTGACTAATAACAAAGCCGAGTTAGATTCTACTTCATTTACGACTACAATATGTTGGATGACAGAGTTTAAACGAGGCCGTATAAGCTATCCAGATGTATACCAATAGAGATAACCACGCCATATACGGTTAAGAAAATCCACAAAATGGTGTGTGAACTAGCTGAAATGATAGGTATTTCAAAAAGTGCTATACATCATGTATTGACCGAAGATTTGAAGATGAGAAATCTGCACGCCAAATGGGTGCCGCGCTTGCATTCTGTAGAACGCTGTGAAGATATTTCAGTAGAATCTTTGGCTGAGATAAAGGAACAGTCAAAGTAGTTAACGGGATTGAGAGAATCGTGGTCAAAGAAGGCGTAGGCGATTCCATTTGAAGGCAAGGCGATATCATCTGTTTATTGGAATGCAGATGGGATTATTTTTATTGATTATTTTCAGAAAGAAAAAACTATCAACAGCGAATATTATTGATATTTATTATTGCACCGTTTAGGTCATGGAAAAAGTATTGTTTCATCAAGACAATGCTCCAGTTCAGACATCCACTATTGCGATGGCCAAAATTAAGGAATTAAAGTTCGAATTGCTTCACCCAAATCTTATTCGTCTGATTTAGCTCCTTCGCACTACCTTATATTTCCAAACTTGAAAAAATGGCTCGGTGGTAAAAGATTTGCCAACAATAAAAAGGTGGAGTTTGCGGTTCATGGCCATTTTAAAAAGCTTGACAATTCTTATTATAAACAGGGTACAAAAGCTATTGAACAATGCTAAGAAAGTGTATTGACCTAAAAGGAGATTATATTGAAAAATAAAGAACAATTTTCACAACATTTTTGTGTTGCTATTTGGGGGGCTGCCCTCGTGCAATGGTTTTAAAAATTGATTGTAATACGTTAAACAGCAACTTACGTATCACGAGTAGACATTAATGTAAGCGACAGTCGCTGGTGGTAGAAAAGAGACAAAACTTTTCACAAAATTTCATGAAATATTTCCAACGTTGAAGTTTGGAGAAAAAGTCAAACGTGTAGTCAGTGCAACGATAGTTGGAAAAACACAACAGCAGGACAATCAGCCAACAGGTGAACACGAGCGAGTCTTTTAGCTACGAATTGCCATAAAATTAATGAAGTGCAAAATGTTAAAGTGCCATTGCGGCGTAGTCGGTAGATGTTGACTGTGGTTCTGTTGTAAAGAATCGAATTTTCTCCTTCCCTGCACTTTCTGCTTCAATCTTCAATCTGCTTTAATCTTATGGAAAGCAAAAACTATTTTCAATTTGAGTGAAGTTTCAACTACTGCTATTGCACGGGGATAGAAACAAAAAATTTCATCAACTAGGATAACAAGTGTCCTTTCAGAAAAATTGTTGCGGTTTACTGTTGTAGGTGTTGTTATTCCAACGTGTTCATGTCGCAATTTTCAGTTTGCGAACTTACTTACAGTCCGAGTTAATGGAATGTTACAAACTGTAGTGGGGGAAAACAACGCGAAACATGGTTTTTCTTTGCTGTGTCTAAATATTTAGTTAACTTATTTTTTACTTATGACATTTACATCAAAATTAATTGAATTATTTGAAATTTTCATAGTGTTTCCATTATTTGAATTTAAAACAAACGAAATATTTGAACACTAGAAGTCCTTGAGTAGGCGAAATATTCGAGAAATTTTTAAAATATTCGGAATTCTTCTAGCAAAGTCAATAGCAAAAGAAAAAACGAAAAAAAGCAAAAACATGCTTATAATCTACGCCCGAGTAAAAAAATATTTTAGCAGATTCGATCAAATTTCAATGACTAATTTTATCATTATCGCCATATTTTAAATCCCTATAGGAAAGAAATTTCATCCCCCTACTCTCAGTTGGACTGTTTAATTTCGAACTGATTTAGTTTCCGACAATTGAAAAATACTTGTAGTACATATTTGTGATAAATTGCATCAATAGTAACTAAATCTCTCGAATTTTATAAAGAGACGCATCTTGCCTACAGAATTAAAAAACAAGAGGTAAGAAACAAGGTGTAAGAGGTACAGATTAGACTCAAATTCTTGCAATATAGCGATATACAGCATTATGAAATATTATAACATGGTCTTATGTAAAGTTGAGGCAGATTAAGTCATTTGCAGGACTTTCATGAGGACCCATAAACCCTTCGAAGTGAGCACGCAATTGGCTACACTCTGTGGAGGATAACAATATAATAAGTTGCCTATGGGTTAGGATCCTTTTTAAAAATCAGATTTGAGACTTAATTTTTTCTCACCTAGTGACGACTCAAAAGAATAATCAATTCGAGTAATGAATATTTGGAGAACAACATAAATTATTTAAAAAATAACACACTATCAGAAATTCTGAAATAATTTGGACCAGAACAAAATCGTATCGTCTTTATACGGCATATAATTTTGATTTTAAATATTTTTTTGCGTCATGAAAACTTCTACACCTAGAGCTTAGAGCAAAAGCTCAATATGGTGCATTCAAAATAGTAAATAATAAATTGAAAAAGAAGAACAGAAAGAATAAAATAGAACATACAATCTCAAGACCTTTTCAATTTACTCTTGACATCCGAATATAATTTTCAAGGTTTGAATATTAATAACGATATAATGAGATTTTTGAAGCGGGTATATTTCTGGACCCACAAAGAACTGACAGTCGTGCGATGTTGATAAACACAATCAAATACCTGCTGTCGAATCTTGCTTACTTTTAGTGGTTATTTTCAAACTAAACGTCCAGAAATATAAAAAATATTTTAGTGCATATTTGTATGTGCAAACGTTTCAACGATAAGAGACATTTGACGGTTACTGCGACTCTTAAAAGTATGCTCTGGATAATGTTGGTTGCGTTAAGCTAAATTCACCAACTATGTATTTTTGTAGGGAAATGGTAGATGAAATACTATAATTTAATACACACCGCTGTCAACTCTCTTTGAACTACAAAAGGTAAAAAGTTTGATTGGCAGATTCAGTCAGTTTAACTTGCTGCCAATTTGGTTCAAGTTCATGTTATTTACCATTAATTGAATACTCGTATAAGAAACAGAATAGCTGAAAATATTTTCATGTACAAAAACATATCATCGCAACACAATTTCATATAATCCATATAATCTGAACCATAATTTAATTTATAATTTAATTTAGGCAGATTTATTGGTTTATCTCCTTAGTCCAACAGAGTTCTGGTTTTGTAAGCAAAGTCTAACCATACCGATTATAACGAACGTTTACAATTGTACAGAAAAAGTGATTGGCCAACAGCATTTTCAATACTTGAGTAAAATTCTCTTACGGATTAAAATATATTTCAGAAAAATACTTCAAATTCTTTTAAGTGCAAACAAGACCATGGAATTGATAACTAAGTACCCAGTTTTATTATGCTGAAAGTTTTATTCCACGAACAAACGAACTAGTTTGCGGTTCAAAATTGCCATTAAAATGTTCAACTTGTTATTTTACTTAAAACTTATTGAAAATTTCCCTTACGGAAAAATAACAAAAATGTAATAAAAGAAAGCAGATAAACTAGGAAAGAATAAACTTCTCGCATTCAATGAACTTGTTCGCGTTCTATTTTTAGACTCACCGAAAGGGGACTACTGTTTAATGACTGCTACACAATAAGCATAAGTTTGGCTTTACCGATTACTCGACTATTCTATTATCCAACTATTATTCATCAACGTTGGTTGTATCAATACTTGGACCGATCATCATTGGAACAATAGTCATGACTACCAACCGTCATGGTATGATATTATATTTTCAGACAAATATTTAGCATTGTTCTGACTATGCGGTCACCAATTTCATTATACCTATACTATTGATATCACTCCAGTTTTGCAGGGTCTACCCATAAGCTTTTCGTTATATTTTGATAAATTTAGAATATTTAGAACATTATTTATTTAGAAGGTCCTTCCTCTACTCATTTCTATCGAAAACATTTGCGTCATTCTATCTCTTAGATTTTAGTGTTAACTTTTACATTAATAATAAATGAATCCTAAAATTACAACTGCAAACACTGGTAAATGCAAGCGAGAAAGGACACAACTCAACTTAAAGGTTTTTCCCCAAAGAACAACACATTGCATGCACCCACGTTCTTTGTATACTTCAGAGATTAGTGCATACTTTGGGGCGTTTATCCAGTATGGCCTTGAATTGCCAACTTCTCTTGCTAACATTCTTGGTGCACAGTAAAGTATTGATTTTCTTTCTGGAAACATATGCCAATGTGAAAGTGAATATCAATTCCCAATATTTCCATTATTTCATGATTTTTATTAACCGACATAAATTTATATGCTGTGTCATTTTATCTTTACTTCTGAGATTCAACCAGTGAGCGGACCGGCAGTTTGTGGCAATATCGCAAAACGAACTCAAATTGAATGGGCCACGCCACAAACAGAGCCGACAACAACATTAAAGTATTTACTTTGTTGGCCGTAACTACTTAATGCTACATCATCAAAAAAAAAAAAAAAAGATAGAACGGTTGGCACCCACCATAGCTGCGTCTCACCGGCTGGTAGATCCAGTCATGGCCGACTCTAGAATCTCCCCAATAAGTTTGTGGTTGGTGCAAACACTTGTTTGCAGTTTGTTTAAGCATCGTCCTGAAATATAAAACACGTATTCCTTTATACGATCACACAAAAACTTTTCGTCGGTATGGTTGTGGTTGATTCAGTAGGGTAAGGGCAGCGCAGAGGCTCTCGGTATATGGAGCCGTCACCACGGTGCAGAGTGTTATCGTCATAGGTGGAAACGCACGTTTTTATATACGTGTTTGGCATAGCCAAACGAAACGACGAATGTTTGCAGATTGTTAACGATTCAATTTTGTTAACATTTTCGTTTTCCTATAGCCTCTTTTTTTGGGATGTGGGACAATAAGCCTGTTTCGTAGCAGCCCTTAATGAAAGGACACGGGTTTATGGTGGGTGGTTCTAATTTTAGTTTAATGACACCATTGCAAAATCTTACAAATGAAACAGACAATAATATAAATTAGCAGAGTTTTTTTTAATTAAACATTAAATACTGGGGCGTCAACCATGTGATTGTAGTGCAAGAACAACAATAAAAACTTCAATTAAAGTATTTATTTTTATGTACGCTTTCATTAAGATTGTTTATTAATTTCAGTCATTCTTTCTTAAAATGCGATATCACAACGGATAGTTACAAGATCTTTCGCTGCTCTCTAATTTTGGTTAAACTCAAAACTTAAACCTTACTGGAAAAAGTTTTTATATTGTAGTTTACAACTGCTAATATAAAATATACAAGTTATGCTGGTGTTTAATAAAATTCAACTGCATAAAGCTCTGAACTGGAATGTTAACTCTCCGCTTTCTCACAGTCAGAACTTCTCCTAAAGTATTTCACAAAACCTTGGAATCCAATCAATTATCACAACATCCTAAAAGCATGTTGGCCAGCTAATGTGAATGACTTAATGTTTAACGCACACTTCTGCATAATATAGAATTTGGAATAAGTTATTTTAAGATTATAAAAGTATGCAATATGAATGTACTCTTCCATCGTCATTTTTTAATGTAGTATCCTTTTGGCCATAATTTGGGCTTATGATTTTGAGCGGGGTTATAATTTATACTTCAAATTGGTAACTGAATTTTTTTGACGCTTTGTCTGAGTTAAGTAGGTAGAACTAGTCTAGTGAAAATAAGAGAAGAATTTTGGGAGTAAAAAATGGAAAAAGAACCAAAAATGGTGACAACAATTTATCCACTTCCCAGAACAAATTAATTAAGCTAAAACCACCACGTGTCTCGTGGCAATATCGTTTTAAAACTCGTTCTTTAATGGAACAAAACAGGAAGGATTTTATGAAAGAGTTACTGCATCCTACAACAAACAGCTAAAGCTAAAACGGTTACGTTAACGGCACGCATTCGTCATTTAATTCGGATAAGGACGAGCAGGTATTTTCGAAAATTCGTTCTGTAAGAAAAGAGATCACATTTTTTCATTGTATTAAAGCAATTTCTCTCCAATTATTTTTTTCTGTATTCTTTACAGATCTTAAGAGGTTCATATCATGAAGTTAAAGACATAAAATCTAGAAAACTTCGAAAACTTTGTCGTCACAAAATTGTTTGTTATAAATCATTACTATTCGAAATTACAAAAGTGCAGAAGTTAAAAAAAATTCTAAAAAAACACAAATTTGTATAGATCCTAAAATTATGCAACAGATGTTTAAATTTATAAATAATTAAGTAATTTTGATTTCGATCAAAATTTGTATCAGTTACCATCGTATCTCAATCAAAACACCCCGTAATCATTTGTATGTTAGCAGACTATAATTCATTTTCCTGCAGCCCAACATAACGCAACACAATTTGTATTTCGTCAAAGCATCTTACTTATTGCTACCACAAAAACGTCAGACATTTCTATTTTAAATACTTTTATACATCTCAAACTTGAATAATGAATAAAGTCTTTAAATAATATATAACAAATGTCACTACAATGTAAATCATGAGTACATTAAACGTTTTCGGACATAAAATTGATACCTAATTAAAACGACTATTTCTTCAGGTCCAAACCATGTCAGACTCTACTCTCATCATAAAATACATCATAAAATTATGATAATCAAATTTCGCCGTTATCGCTTTCATCAGTTTAGTGATTTAGACCAAAACTAGCCACCAATTCTTGCAAGCTCCAATCAAATGTGGTCATAATTAATTGTATACGTAGTACTCCTAATATGATCTAAAATTAAGCATTCCCATTTAGTCCTTATAAATCACCATAAACTTAAGATGTATTCCACTATAGCCGAATCGGAATCGACAATATTTTATAAAATTTTTTGAAAACAAGAAGTAGTGGTAGAAATTGCACAATGGTTACCAATAATGTATAACAAAATGTACAAGGATAAATAATTCTGAAGTTTGCAATTGCAAAATTTCCATAAATCCTTTAAATTGCGTCTGTGTTTAACATAAATTGGAGAATCTATATCATTAGCATAGACGTACGAAAATTACATTAGCAATTTCTTTAGAATTCCACAAAACCCTGTTACCATTGCATATAAAATGCCAGGAATATCTTATCGCCTCTCGGTGTCCTCTCAATCTTCTCACTTTGCGACCAGTCAATCGCAATTGTAACGCATTCGAACATCTTCAGACAGTGACCCGTCAATTACAATTTTAACGCATTCGGACATCTTCAGACTGTATGGCCGAGTTATGCCACTTTCTTTGAAAATGTCCTTAATGTTTGCTGTTTGCTTTGAAATTTTCCTTTAAGAAAATATTTGTATGCAAAGACAGCCATCTGTTGTAAGATGTATAGATAGCTTGAAATGATGCATCCACATACCTATCTGCATTTATAATCCGAATATATTCTCATTTTTTACTTGCATACATTAAGGGCATCGCTGCTAGATTATGTTGTTGTTATTATTATTGCTATCGGGCGCTGATGCCACTTGAACGAAGAAACACAACGACGGCAACAATAGTGCGCAAAATGTATTGCAAATTTAATGCGAGCATATTTTGTTGGGACTACATATGAAACTTTACCAGCGTCTTAGGCATTTATATCCTATCTCTCTCTCTCGCTCTCTCTTCTCACACACTATGTGTGTGTGTATATGCTTTTACATCTGAATCATGCATAATGGTGTTTTCATAGAGCATACTTTAAGGCTAACTCATAACACAAATGAAGATATAGTACACAAGATGCCAATGTTGTCGTTGTTGTTGTTTTTATTATAGATGTTGCAAAAAGGACTTGTCGGTTTTCTCTGTGGTGTATAGTCAAGATATAGACACAATTAAGATAGCAGAAGAGCGTGTTTTAGCATATAAAAATTATAATAAAATACAAAGTTGTATATTTTGCTGTTATTTGAGTCTACTAGAAACACATTTACATCCATTCCTTCCAATGTAAATAAAAGCAAAATTATATACTCGCACAATCATACAGTAACTTCTGAAAAGGAACATTACTAGAGCACCGGACGTAAACACTTAAAGGGAGATAGCATCCAATATGGGTAGGAAATTTAAAGAAATTTAAAATATTGAATCTTAATGTGGCCATTATATGCTATGGAATTAAAATATTTATAGAGCTTTTAATCCCTAATGTAAAAGTTCTTTGAATAAATAACTATTACAACATTAACAAAAATTAGCGCAATTCGAAAGGATATTTACAATAATTTTCGTCACTGTACCAAAAACATCAACAGGAAACAAATAGAAGAAAAAAGTATCAAAAGACATAAAAAAGCGAAGAATGTCAAAAGTGAAAGCCGAGTTTGGGTTTCAGTTACACTACAATGCCCTCGAAGTAAATGCGCGACATAAAATGCAAAATAAAATAAATGGAAATTGGAAACGAAAGCGTGGAGCATATAAAGTGACGGAAGATGTTTTTCACTGAACTGAACCCTTAAAAACGATGCTTTAGTATTTATGAAATGTACACATCAGCTTAAAATGTGCAGTTCACATCAACAGCATTTGATTGAATACTAAACTTCTTTGACGAATAAAACAACAATCATCATTTATCAAGCACAATTTAAAATGAAATATAAATTAGTTGATTTATTGAAATGTAGAAACTTGTCAAACCATTGATGTATCCGGTAGGCGATGAAAATAATTTCGCCCGAAACTACGATGTATGTTTTTTGATTTCAGTGATTTATGTATGTATTTTGATGCGAAATATAGCAACCAAATTCCCTTTTATGGATCAACTGTATTGGAATTGACCAGTGTTGATCAATCAATTATTTTTCGCTACTAGCATGCAAACATGCCAATTACGTCTGAGTAGAATCATTTCACTCTGAACGCTATTTGTGGTTCAAAAACACAAAATGTCCCGGTGTTGATCAGTTTCTTTTTGATGAACTTTGATGTAATTTTAATTTTTTATTTGTCATTTGTTGGCTATAAGAAACCATTGTATTCTAGGACAAAAGCGTAGCATGCTTTCAGGTGTAATATAACATTGCATCGAACACTGAATGCATCTAGTTCGCTTGAACCTACAAACGTTGTATGAAATCAAAGAAATGATGTCTCCTTTTCATTTCGCTCTATGGCAGAATTGATAGCATTTCCTTTGCTCACATAGGGAAGAGCAAACTTTATGAAATTTGATGGTGCCCATCTTTATGGGCACTCCCAAAATGTTGGAACAAATAATTCTACATAATTGCACCTTACAATATGCTGTAGTAAAGTAATTTTCTTATAACTAAATATCAACCAAGTGAAAGAACATGTTACGTCCATCTAGCTCTTTCTTGGCACTCTCCATCTATTGAGGAATTCGACAAGTACATAAATATTATAAATATATTGACAGCATGATTAAGTAATGTATAAAATATTAGCAAATATTAGGTTCCTGGCCTGAGTGCTACAAAAAAATTAACGTTAAATTTTAAAAATTATTTTGATTTCTTCGTTTAACAACAACAAAAATCAGTTCAAAAACACAAGTTTCGTGTCGGCAATCTAGGTTTATATATCATACCACAAAAAAGCTTCTCACTTAACACGATAAGGATACAGAGCAGGTTTCCAGGAATACTAAATATAACGGATATCTAGCTAAAAGTTTAAATTACGAGCTATGGTAACTCTTGTTAGCAAATATCTACTTCAGATGTTCAATTAATTCTTTGAACCGCTTTTTTGTTGTCAAACAAGAGACCTTATGGAATTTTCTAGTTAACCAAGTTGTATTTAGTTTAAATCCTTTTCACGTGTCCTAAGGAAAATATTTACTTGAATTTTTCATTTAAATAGATGGCCTTTCCTCACAAGGTATCGGCCAGTAATAGACGTATTTGAAATACCCTGTAAACACCTGTTACAAAACCATTTAAAATCCCACTAAGTCCCTTCTACTTTCTATAGCGTTTTCAGACAAAATTGCCGCTTTATCCTTCAACGACCACATAGTTCAACTTTAGAAGGTGTTTAAAAGCCAATGAACAATTGCTCAGATGTGTTGGTCTACTCGCTCTAGTCGCGCGCTCGTTCATTTTCAGTTTAACACTGGCATAGTTTAGCCGTAGCAATTTAGGAGCGGAAGACAGAAGGCAAGAAGGAAGCTAGGGGGTAGCGGGAGAGGGACTTTAGTTGTTTTCACTTCCGAGTGCGAACAATAGACAAAGGCGAGCGAGAGCAGGTATAAAGCATATTTTAACGTTGTTGGCAGTACGAACAGCCGGAATGACTAAAAGAAATGAGAACCAACAAAGTTACATTTCAGGTATTTTTATTAGCTGTTGGTTTCAGTGATAAATGGCTTTTAAACACGCCATTTCACAGCGTATACGTAAAGTTGTGTGTATAGTTTATGCCGCATTTACGATCTGTATATCCTGATATAAATACACAAACATGTGAACAACCCAGCAATCTTGACGGTAGTTTCAACAACATTTAGGCTTTAAATAGACTTAAAATTGATTTATATTTAGAACAGTTTTACTTTGGCAAAAATTCAAATCAATGTAAAATTACAAAAAAAATTAAAGGAAATTTATATAAATTACCTCCATTGGGCAAAGGTAATTGAGATTTTTGTAATACGCCAAGTTATAAATCGCACCCAAGTTATAAACTTTCAGCTAAACTAAACACCGCCGAAATCATGTGTTCACATTCGCTAAGTAATTTTTATTCGATTTTTTTATTTTGTTAGATAATGGTTTGGCAAATTAATAACTGGCTCTTCGGATGCTTTCATAATTTACATCATTATTAAGTTTCATTTGTGTGTACAAACGTAGTATGTATACGTTGAGGGGCTGAAGTGATGACAAACATTAATGAGTTTCTCGGCTACCACATGCTTTTGTGTGCTTTCTGTTTGTTTGATTACAATTTTCTATAAAGTGATAAAGACAAACATCGCAAAAGCCACACGATGACTATCTCCACGATGGGTAAAAATTTAATTTATTACAACTAATTAATTTACTACATTTCTAAATAAAGGCCATAAACGGGATGTGGCAGTAACCAAGAAGGAAATTCTTCAAAATGGGTATAATTTAAGTGTCGAATACTTGAGAGAAAGGTATGCATGCTGGTAATTTAAATATGTTTATGCGGAATGAGGTTGTGTTGTAAGTCTTTAAGTACACATACAACTGAAACTGTGCTAGACAGTTATCAAACATTAACTCTATTAAAGCATAAACTGTGATCTTGGATAGAAGCGATACTGATACAAAAAGCGAGAGTAAACGCGGTCTAAAACAATTAAACTCCTCCAAATTTTCCAATTTTCCTTTGTATTAAATATCTCTATTTCAAAAACGTGTCTATAAAGTCAACTATGTCAATTGTCAAGGTGCCCGGTAACCTTGGCAACTGATATAGTATTTTCTTTATATTCTCTTAGATCACACAAAATGGCAAAACATTAAGCAAATGATTTAATAATACCTAAAAGTATGCTGTGCGTTTGAAAGATATATAATAGGTCTCTTTCAAATGAACAGCATGTAGTTAGGCTACGAACTCACATAGCCCCCACAGCTTCTTTCCGATAATCTCCATTGGTACACGAGGAGATATGCACAATGGCATGATAAATTTGCTCCTAAAGTACATTGTAATATAACATGAATATATGACTTTGGCAAACATGTGTGGAAATACCTCAAACAACTAAACTGCTTCTTGAAGGAATAAACAAATACCCGACGTGAATGACTTAGACTTTATGTAGGGTTATCCATTTTGTGGTTTAAAAACCACCGGTCTGCAACGCACTCAGCCGTTAAATACCTGCCGTCTGAAGTGTTATTTATTTAGTGAAAGGTGTGTTACTTACGAATATGGATCGTTTAAAACCCGAATAACGCGTAAAATTAGTTAAAACTTACTACAATAGTGGTGGTTCAGACGTGGACTTTTAATTGAATATGAGGTTCTAAGAATCCAGATATGATTGTAGAAAAGCCATTGCATCCGGAAAAAATTACTGTTTTGGTGTAAATTTTGGTCTTAAAAGCATCCACTCTATCAAACAATTCAGAGGCGGTAATTCAAATGACATTGTATTTAATGGTATATAATGGTCCAGGCATTATGATGGAATAAAAGTTTCATCAAAATCACATTTTTATGTATGTTTTATTTAACTTTACTTGAAAATGAAAAGTGGATAACACTGTATTAATAAGCGGCGAAGTTTGAATATTTAAAACATATTTGAGGTGTACAAATCAATTATTTGTTTTCTTTAAACAGTTGCATACTTTTAGGCGAAACCAATTTTTTTTTTTAAAATGATTTGTTTTTTGTTTCGCATACCTGAATTCATGCAGTAATCCCTGCTGCATCGTCTGTCTCAAATTCTCCTCTAAGTCTAGTACTGTCTCATTTTCACGTTTAGTTCCTGGCAAACACTTACACTTCAAGAAGGAAACATTATGCATGTTTCTCATAATCTGTGAGTTCAAAGGAGAATAAAAAGAGAATAAAACTTTAATAACTTCTTTACTCTATAATGTCACATTAGTTTTCCATTTATCAACCGAATGTCATTTACAATAGTCATCACTCACACATTGTTACCCTAAGGTATACATCATGCTGATTACGAAATTAAACCCATAAGATATACCCTAAATTCGATACATGGTTAAAGAAAGCTCAAAATTTGTAGATACTAAACATTTAAAGTTCACGATAAACTACTGGTGAGTTTTAGTTAAATGTCGCATTCGCTTTAACTTCGTCCTTAATGAAGGACATCAGATTGTGCAGGGCTTTCCATGTGCAAAGCAAAAATATAACACTTGCACACTCTTTATAATAGCTGTGAACGGCATCAAAAGAAATAAACAAACTTCAGCATGCTGTTGGTTTTATTAGTTCTGCTACGCGGA
Organism: Philornis downsi; assembly: GCA_019455685.1. Lineage (NCBI taxonomy): Eukaryota > Metazoa > Arthropoda > Insecta > Diptera > Muscidae > Philornis > Philornis downsi. The sequence continues at coordinate 913,662 of JAHXMU010000808.1, forward strand.
TTATAGGGTGAACTATGACATATGTGACATATCTTTAAAACTTCATTCATTTTTTACATAATTTTTATAATTTTGCATATAATTTATACAATATGAGCTGCCGTCGACTGATGAATTCTTATTCCATCAACAATGCAAGACGGCAGTAGAGAAACAATGGGGATTAAAGCCTCACATTGTTCACTGGTTGTATACTGCAGTAGTAAGACCGATAATATTGTATGGAGTTATCGTGAGGTGGAAGGCTCTTGAGAAGTCCACATACTGTAGGATATTAGACAAAGGTCAAAGGATAGCTAGTCTGAGCATCTTCCCTGCTCTCTGCACCACTCCATCCGATGCACTAAATGTAATTTTGCATTTAATATCCCTGGATATAATTAGTATGCAGACTGCCGTAGCTACGGCAGTAAGACTAAGAGTCAAACGTTGGTTATAGTCACAGTGTGATCCTTAACATGGTGCCCGACATAGCAGGCACCATTGGTTACACTCTGGCTGAACCGCTGTTCGACAAGCAGTACCATATACTTATACCAGATAGAGATACGTGGAAATGTAGAACTCCTGGTACAAGACTATATAGATCTACTCCAAAGAACCAGGGCAAGATATAGCAAGAAGGCCACCTGATCACTGTAGCGTTTATCAGGCCGAAATTTTGACCATTAAGGAAGTGGCAGAATGGCTGAGATATAACGTCCTCACCACGATGGGGATTAACATATTCTCTGACAATCAAGCTGCCATTAAATCCCTGGATTCTGTCTACTTAAACTCAACATCAGCCCTGAAATTCTGCACATCTCTTAACGAGATGACTCAGCATTTTACCATTCTCCTTATGTGAGTACCGGGTCACAGGAACATACCAGGGAACTGCAAAGCAGACGAACTGGCAAGACTAGGGACAACCTTATGGACATCAATCGAGTTGGAGTCCGTGAGAATGCCTCTAGCCACTTGCAAGCTCCTACTGCGAGCTAGAGCATATTTAGCAGTAAAGGGTAGGTGGGCGTCTGTCCGAGGCTGTAATCAATCCAGACAGATGTGACTTCGCTTAGATCTGCAGCGTTCACACACACTGCTGTCACTAACAAGACCCGACGTCTCATTACTAGTGTCCGTCATGACGGGACACTGTCTGATTGGAAGACATGCAATAAGCGACTTGTGACTTCTGCAGGAGCTGTAGGGATGAAGAGGAGGAGGAGTCCATAGAACACCTCCTCGTCAATTGCCCCGCCCTGGCGAACAGGCGGGGATCAACACTGAGCTCTTATTTCTTCAGGAACCTAGAAGATCCAAGCGACATGAATATTGTCTGACTTAAAAGTTTCTTAAGTAGCTTAGGATGGTTCAATGGGAGAAAATAGGGACATCCATATTTCTAGTTTCCGTGGTAACACAAAGGACTATACAATCCTAATGAGTCTGCCTATTCAGACTGCTACACTGACCTAACCTAACCTAACACTGATAACGTGGAAGGACACGAGAGTCCAATTGTTTGCGAAAGCTAATAGAACGACATTTCATCACAAAATTGTATAAAGATGTATGTTGATATATTCATTCTAAACAAATATGAATTTAATCGCTAAGCCAAAAAAAAGTCAGTCCAGAGAAACATTCACATAAAATCGTCCATCAACAGGTCAATGTAAATAAGATATGTTATCAATCACAGAGTGCCTGCGCAGTTGGCCGCCTTGCTCATTGTCAGAAATCAATATAAATTTTTAAAAATTATTATACAATTTGCCTGTTTAAATTAACGCATTAATCTTACTTCCTGCATAATATAAGGACGGCATTGCTAAGAGAAATGGTTATCAAAATCACAAAAACTAAACGAAATGAAAAACACAGCTGGTACAGTGCTGTGATAAATGGTTAGTTCAAGAAATTCACCACAACACTACCGTTGCAACATTAAAAGTTATGGTACATTAATCGGGTTATCTCCGGATCAAATTCTCGTGTAAAGAGTTAACAATTAAACTACCTTTCTTAATTACTTCTTATTTTTTTTTTAAATCGTGTTTTTAATATACTCGTAAACATTCAAGCAAATTTCAAATTGACAAAGTTGTAACTGGTATCATTTTCTCATAAAATGTCCCCTATAAAATTGTTGGCGTTCCAGAATTTAGGATCATTTTGCTGATGTTGTCTACAAAGCTAACCAAATGGTCCATTATTTGAAACTGAAGGAAATTTCTATCCCAGCAAAATGTGTGACAGTTTTTCCGCTGCTTTTGCATAAAATGCAGATTTGTGTTCATCTCTGGGGAATATACTATCATTTGACACAGCATCTTAAACTTTTCTGAAAGAATATGAAATAAAATATTCCATTTACTCTTCAATTGAGCACGACAAAATCTCTTCTCAATGCCAAATGAAACTTTACTATTTCAACTGGAGTTTTCTTAAAATATCGTAAAGCACAATTTTTCATGTTCACTATTAAATTAAACTTCTCATTTTTGGATTGCTGTTTTCCCAAATTTATTTAGAATTCTCACCTGTTTAATATAAATATTAAATTTCTTGCAATTTCAACTGGAACATATGTAGATAATTTTATTTTAATGGAAAGTTGGTGTGTGAAAATTGTGCCAAATCTTAAAGATGTTTGTGAATACTTAAAATTGGACATCAATATAGCAATGACAGCAAATCATACTAAAACTTCTGCTTATTTTTAGATATATCAACAGACATATCCTAATAATTTATTTTTTTTCCATTCATTTTCTTTATTGAATCTTTCTTTTGAAATTTACAATAAGTATTCAAATCTTAATCCTATCTTAAACTAAAGTATCCTGCCATTACCGGATCTTATTTTTGGGGAGCCGAACTTTGTATCACCGGACCAAGTCTAGCGTGCCCTTTCTTCTTAGCCGTATATGGCCGAGAAAATGTTGAAGCTTTTGAGCGAGTAGGTTTGAGTGGGAGGACAACTTCGATATATATGACCTGCTTAATTTCCTTATATCCTCGGAAATATAAGGAATGTTTAAATCCTTGTGTATGCTATCATTCCTAATATACCATAGGGCACCACAAATTTGGCGCAGTATCCTTGATTGTCTTCTCTGTAGCTTTTTTATGTTAGAAGCCGATGCCGCTCCCCACAACTGGATGCCGTATGTCCATATTGGCTTCAATATGGTTTTGTAGAAGATGATTTTATTTAGCAAACTGAGAGTAGACTGAGAACCAATAAGCCAGTGGAGTTGAGCCATTTTTAATTTCAATTGTATTATTTTTGAGTCAATGTGATTTTTCCAGGTGAGACGTCGATCAAGGTGAATACCCAAATATTTGACTTGGTTATGAACGGGTATGGTACTACCGTGAATAGTGAGGGCTGGTCAATTGTTCTGTCTAAGAGAGAATGCAACCTGTACGTTCGTAGTGGCATTTGCTTTCATCTTCCACTTCTCGAGCCAAGATTCTAATGTATGTATATGAGACTGCAGTTGTCTAGAAGCCATTAATGGGCAAGTGCTAATGCTCATGAATGCAACGTCATCAGCGAAAGTTGAGTTAATTCAAACCTAATAAATTATACCTTGAAATATAATTTCGTAACGAAGCTTTCATAACAAATTGTTCACACTGTATACGTCTGAAACAATGATGTTTGAATTTATATTTGTACAGTATTTATAAATTGTATAGCATGTACAGGGTGGGCAAAATAAGACCTATTGTGTAAAACGAATAGCGTAACAGCGAATTGCGGTAGCAGTGCTTGCACAATTTGAATTTTCTAAAGATCCAACTTTAAAATTCTACGCAATGTCGTTCTGGAAATGCCCAATTGGCTGAAATGACGGCGAGTTGAGACAGATGGATCATCTGCAACACTCTGCCGCAAAGTTTCCACGTTGTCTTCAGTGCGAATATTTCGATGGGCACCTCGTTCAGGACGGTCGGCCACTAAACCCAGTTCCTCAAAACGACCGACCAAACTCCTAATCATGAAGGCTGTGGAAGCTGATCTGGAATTAAAATGTTGCCGATATTTACGCCGAGTTAAAACAATTGATCGTTGACAAGAATAGAAAAACTCGATAATTTTAACGCGTTGTGTTGTACTGTAGGGTTCCATAATAAATTTTCAACGATTCAATTATAACCTACAAAAATAGAAAAATAAATATGTCAAAAAATAAAAAAGTTATTTGTGCTTAACATTAGTAGGTCTTGTTTGGCCCACCCTGCATAAGAGAATTTATATATACGAGTTCTCACTACTTCACGTACATTCTTGTTCTGTATTTTTTCTGCGATGATGTCTCTCTACTACATCCGCGATAGTGTCTTCACTAGATATCTTCACTATATGGATTGAGCATCTGATGATGGTGATTATCACAATTAAATCAGTTGAACTTCGGCTGCCGTTGCGGTTACTACACATCGGAGAAAGTATTCCAATTCAGCCGTAGTAGTGAAGATTGACACTATTGATTTTTATAGTCATAGTGTCCAGTCGTCAAGTAGTGGTAGATTCTTATAGTCATAGTTCCCAATCAAAAATGCAAAAGTATGTAGGGACACACTATATAGGTCCCAATGGGTCCCACATGGGTCTCAACTATATAGTTACTTTGACTATTATACTAATCCACCACAATAAATCACAACTGACAGATATATTTCACTGAGGTCGTCGTCCTTACATTGAATCTCTCTCTCTGAATTATTAACAGTGTAGTATTAATAATGAATTTTTATTAAATTAAGATGTAACTAATTGAAACACTGCACTTTCATTATCCTGGAACCTGGCTGAGTATTACACCGGACAATTTGTTACAATTTTATTACACCCTACAAGAATATACGACGTACTTCAAACACGACACAAACAATACCAATCTTTAATGGAAAAAGTTACGCATGAAGATATTTCAGGTCTAAACTACGATTTCTACAATAATTCATCGCTCGAAGAATTACTGATCATTATATTATATCATAAACACCATGATAAGCGAAACTTAAGGGGAAAACAGAGTCTGAATCAAAATCATTTTCAGTTTCGTTTCCGAAATTTCGTACAATTACGTTCAATTTTTTGGAATCCGGGGGAGCCTCTGATCGAAATTATAACCGGCTGCGAAGTAAACCGCACTTTATGATAGATAAGTGGAATTGATTCAGCTCAAGATGTGAATATTATTGTTCCTCCAATAGTATATAATTTATTTCACCAAAGAAAAAAAAATGACAGAAGTATATACCAAGAAGATCCACCTAAATATGATTTGTGGAAGCTTCTCTACTTGAAAAGAAAGAAATAAATCTCTCGGGGTAAGCTAGGGATGACAACACTATTATAGTACACTATTATCTTGCCATGGCTCTTAAATTTATTAATTGACATACAAAACGCATTCCTAATAATATAATTAAGGCCCTCTTCCCACTTCCAGAAACATACTCTTCAACATAAGGCTTAACAGAACTATTCAAAAATTATCCTTCATTTCCTTCATCAAAATTAAATGAGTTCATTTCTAAGCATATTAATCAGAATTGCTTTAATCAAATCTTAATAGTTCCCTTTCTATTTTCAATTTTATAAGTCGCGGGTTCAATTCAACTTTCTTTAAACTGAACTTTAAACTAAAACAATTCTTTTCTATGGTTTAACTGCGAAAAACCGACCCAGGACATTTCGCGTTTCAAATCATGTTAATGATTATCGTAAGAGAAAGGTCATTACATACACATGATGCACGAATACAATGACACATGTCCATACAAATATGATGAGGATGCGGGCAAAACTCAAAGTCTAAGTGTACATATGCTCGTTTATTATACACTCAACAAATTCAAACAATTTTAATGAATGGAAAAAGCTGATAAACCATAGAAGTCCACAGACGGACAGAGATCTCCTCTTGTGTTAGACACTATAATGGGCCATATTCAACCAGAAGCATAAGTGCACCACTGATACCATCATCATAATGATAACCATCATCCTCATCGTCCTCGATAATGCTGGAAACGACATTAACATCGTCATCACCACTATCATTACCATACTCGTTGGTCTCACTGACAGAAAGCCAATGCTATCACCATCACTACCAGCATCACCGGATTCACCCATATCCTCATCGTGGTCTTCGTAACAAATTGACAGAATTAGGAGTCGAATTTTTCCAATTTTTGGTAAAGCAAACAAACAACATGACGACTCACTCCCAAAGTTAGTTAAGACCAGATGTTTCCTCACGTCTCGTCTCACATCCCATTATCCCACATGATGAGCATACGAGTATTCAACGAGGCCCGGAGGAGCTGGATGGATGTGCATATTTTGCATACGACCGACAATTGTTTCAAACTCAGTTAACGAATGCGATAGACAAGTGGACATAGGACGCAGGATGTTTGAACACCATGAACAATCCTCAAAACTCACATAAGAATGTATGGCAGACTGAGCGGCTTTGAATACTTTCCATTGTTGTGTTGTTTTTCTCTATTCCTTCGGTCTTTACTACTCTGTCCTTTTGGCGGTCATGACAATGAACAATTTACTGAGGGAAATTGTATTAAACCAATTCGGAATTTTAAATAACAAAAGACAATTGATGTCACTCGAAGTTTAAACCACTATCATGGATGCGAGTAGCAATTTGACTGGCAGCACTTAATAACTATTTAATTATGCAACTGAATCTGTAGAGAAGCGATTAAGGGCAATTACATTCAGAAATCAGACAGGTGATGCTGAAAGAAGGGAGCACAGATAATAATTTAATGTTTCGGGAACTTAACGACAATATTTAAGCTCTTTAATGTGAAAGCCGTCATCATTTCAATCATTTCACAAGGTAGAAGAAGCAACGAATTAGTAAAATAAAGATTGTATTTCCCAAAAATATGTTTTGAAAATATAAATAGACAAATGATAAATATTTTCAAATATTATATATCCCGCGCCACGCATTGCTACTTACAAAAACGTGATTTTCGTGATCGCGTGATCTCAGTAGGACATAAATTATGCGGAAAAGTTAAATGCATCGCAACTGGATAAGTGATGTAATGGTGATGGAGAAGAGACAAAAATATAAAAACATTTTTTTAAATACCAGCTACTAGAACAGCTGCCGTCAGGACAGGTAAGAAATTCATTTCAATGAAGAAGTACCTAAAGGCTTATCCAGGTGAACAGAGACTTAGAGCCACATATTCTCTAATAAAGTAGTGTGATGTCAGTCAACGAAATACTGCAATTGTGCTGTACTTGAGACTAGTTCTACACCAAGCGAATTTTGAGTCTAAGGTTTATAAAACCGATTTTTTGAATTCCACATAAAAGAAATTTATAACAAAATTCTGTTATCTTAGCTTCAGTCTAGTTTCTAAAATCTGTGGTCACAACCCACAACAGCCTAAGTCTGTTTTTCAATATTTTCAGTACAGGAGTTTAAAGTTTTGATTCTTCACTGAAAATCAGGAGAAGGTGTTTTTTGGAAAACTTTGCTACAGATTCCAAGGAAACGAATTTCTTTACTTAGTTGTTAACAAAAAATAGTTGTTTATTCTCGCAGCCAAAAGATATTATCGAAAAAGACACTTAGGCTCTTATGAATTGTTGAACGAAAGAAAGTCAAAAAGTTGAAGTTGAGTTAGGCTTTTATTCCTGATTAAATAAAAAACATTAAGTTTGGAGAAAGACCTTAACTCAATTTATGTTTATCGAAAAACGAAATTGTAATTCGGAATAAGAGCTTAACTCAAGTTAGGAAAATAAAATTGTTTCTTTATTTTTTTGGATTAACGACTTAAGTTGATTTAGGCAATGATGAAAAAATAATGTTTTTTATATTTGTTGTAATCCTAAATTGACTTAGGCAGTTATGCCAAAACAGCCATTTAGAAAAATAACTTAAGCTATTAGGTTTTTTAGGATTAATTGCCTTCCTAGCAGAGATAAAAACATGAAAAATTTAGAGCAAATCAATTTAGATACGCTGAATACGATGGTGCTAACAACTCAATTGTGTCCTAACTCGAGTTAGGCTGCTACGGGTTGTGACCACAGAAATATTCCCCAAAGAATTTAATTTGAGACTGCATAGATTAATATCGGCTGGTTCGAGTTGTACAACAATCACAAATATTCGTTAATAATTCTAAATATATAGAATACACTGAATGAAATGATCTAGATCTGTTATAGATTTTGAAAAATTATGGGTTGCCAAATAGCAACTAGCGGACACGGACAATGTTGGGCAGGCGAAAAAAGTTCGGATGTGACAAAACTGATATATGCACCACCGTAAATTGTGATTCAATGAATTGCCATCATATATTGCTTTTATTTAATGAGTAAATAGTAAAATTGTTGATATATGCTGAAAATGTCCTTTCTCCAGCGGTAAATTCAGTCCTTGCTCATTCAATTGTTTTCTCCTGGACCGATTTTGCCAATAGTGTGACGCCAATAGTCCGTAACATGAATTTTGACCAAAAAAAGTGGCAGCGTCGTAAACGCCTTTTTTCATGTCGAACAAAGCGGCTCACAATTTTACCGGAAAAAATGCGACATTTCCACAATTCCAGCCCTTTATAAATCCCATAAGTTGGGATGAATTTTGCGGTGTCCATACACCGGCTATTCCTATTTATTAGTGAATAAATGTTTATTGGGAAAATCTCGAAATGTCTATTCTTCCAGAAGTGGGTTAAATACCTGTTTTTGTTTTTCGTTTTCTTCTACTAATCCGATTTTGGATTATTTCGAACTTACCCTGCTGCGGCTATAAGATATCATTCACAATATATCGGCTTCCGATTTCAAGCATTTTAGCTTCTATCGTGCTTTTAAAGATGCCACGCCAAGAAAGAAAATGTCATTTTTGTCAATAACACAATTTCACAAATTTCTCCACTTAGTATAAAAATTGGTTATGCCATTTGTAGCAATTAGTAATACCTATCTCAGATTCCATTAAGTATATAATTTCGAGAGACATAACATCTCTGTTGTCCTTAACAAATGTGTAGTCCTCCAAAAAAATGTCTGATCCTTTCTTAAATGGGTTTCTCGAGCGAATGCTATATCAATGTTGTTAGCTCTTACAGTATTATCTAAATCGGTGCTTTTACATGTCTAATCAAGGATCTTACGTCATACGAGTATATCATGAGAATGATATGATTACGGACCATTATAATGATAGACTTCGTCCATTGCTTTTTAGCATCATCTTTTGTAGGATTCTTATAACTATTTATAAAGTGCTCAACTTTTTATTCCAAATTATCAAGTTTGCATAGAGTTTGTCCAATTTTTAAAAAATCCTGAATTATTTGTGATTTTGAGATACCTGTTGGACTTTGAAACGTATTTGTATGATTAAATAAGTCAGCATAAGCAATGCCAGGTACTATGGACGAATTAGCAGCTCGTAAAATATTATTGGAAGCAATTTGTCTATTTTTCCTAGCCTGAATCATCAGTTGAATGTGTGTCCTTTCACTTTACAATTTGCACAATAAGAAATTAAATCACCACTTTTCTCAAGCTTGCACTCACCCGGACTATGACTTTCTTTGCATTTAACACAAACAAACCTCTTGTTACAATTGCGGGACAAACATTGAACCATTTTTCCGTTTGCTCTGGACGGTTCCCAGGAAATTTCTTGATTTGAAAGGTATTTCGTAGCAATAGTTTCCGTAGGCGATTTACCAATGAATAGGGTTACCAAAAACTATCATACATTTTGAAACCGATTCTACCGTGTTGGAAACAACTACATCAATTTCCTTCTTGATTAAGTTTGGATCAGTGTTGTAGTTAACGCATCTTAAGACCAAACTAGTTTTTTTTTAATTCTTTCAGGGTATCGATCCAATATCGTTCTTCTTTAGCAGATTCATCATATCGGTATGAACGAAAGCACCTTTCACATATAATAATCTATATATATAAAAATGAATCGTGGTTTGTTCCTATGCTTAAAACTCCAGAACGGCTGGACCGCTTTGCATAAATTTTTGTATATGCGTCTGGGTGGTGCCCGGGATGGTTTAGATTTACAATTCGGTCCAATTGGACAAAGGGGCGTGGTACCTCCCATACAAACAAACAATTAAAAATCAATTATTTCTGCTCCTGCTTAAGGTATTTGAACAAAATTTGGTGCGTAGGTTTGGTGTACATATCTTAAGTGCTGCTGCAAATATGGGCGGGATTGGACAATGGGGAGTGGTACCTCCCATATAAACCATAAATTAAATATCCAATATTTCTGCTCCTGTTAAAATTTGAAGGCAAAGCAACGTTTGTCGGGTCGGCTAGTTTGTTTTATATTTTCCTGAATTTACAATTTTGTATATAATATTTTCATTTTTCAGCTGGTCAACAAGGTGCTCTATATATTTACATTATATGAGAAAATTGGTAAACAGAACGATAGATGTTTCTCTCCATTAATATTTTTGTGATTTTGTGTAGTATTAGAAAATCAATTGGCCGTAAACTGCAATTCTCCTAGGACACTAAATCTATTCACTCTGCCAGTTGACTCAGGCTTACCATTATTTACATTCGAATCTGCCTTGTATTTCGCGGATCTTGCCCACTTGCCTGTGGCCGATTTAAATACCTCTTCATCAAATAATGACAAATGTTCATAGCCCATTGAATTGGTGTTAAAAATGTCTTCCCTCGATCGTCCATGAGCAGATATTTGATCTCGAAAACAAATGTTCTCAGTTATCGGAACCCCCTTCCATTAAGAATGGCGTCTGTTGAACTACCAGAATTCTTGTAAAGTCCTATGCCTTCATTTACAGAGGAAAGGTGATCCTGAAAACAAGTGTCTTTTAGTAACTGCCCCAAGCTTTGGTCCTTTTGTTCCGATTAAATTCTTGTCGGACGGAATTTTATTCGGAGCTTTAGCAGCATCCGCAGCATGGGATGGTTCGTCCATCACCAATTACCAATGAGATTTGCTGATTCGTTCTTGAAATAAATCGGAAAGTTTTTAATTTGGTTTTAGAAATTTTATAGAAATAAAATTCCAATATCATTTTTTTCCGAACTAATTTTGATTGCCATACAATTGATTTATTCAATGCCTAAAAGTATGTGACAGTGTGCGATTATTTCAGAATTGAAAGTTTTTAATTTGTTTTAGAAATGTTATGGAAATAAAATTCCAACACCTTTTGCCCTATTTTGGAAATTTACAACCAACAAATTAACTCCTCGTGGTCAAGGGAAAAATATTTATCGCCTATAGGTATTAAATGTGAAAATTTCACTGATTTTCCTGTCTCGATGGGGCCAGTATTTTTCGATAAGGTTCTACCGAATACACATCGTGGATAACCGAAGTATCTTCCATTTTTGGTTTTATTATCTTTTTTTCAAATTGTATTTTTAAAGTTAGTTCTTTTTTATTCATTATCTGTTTTTACTTAATTTTAACTTAGCTTTAAGGATATTTATGAGATCATCTTCGCTCATGTAAATGAAAGACTCGGGAGCAAGGTCGATTACGTTATTAATTTATGTTAAAATACATAAAGCATAAAGCTGTAAATATTGTTATCGTTAATTAGGACAATACGCTATAATCCCAAGATTTTCGTATATTGTTAATTTGTTTAATTAGCTCCTAAATTGTTAAAAAAACAGTCTCAATAAACAATTACAATTACAAATATCTTCTTTACTGAGTTAATTTTGGTAGCCATACAATTGATTTATTCAATGCCTAAAAGTATATGACAGTGTGCGATTAATTGACAATTACCGTAACTCGCAAATTGAAATCCCAAAATTAAACATCATAAATCGTTTTTTTATATTTAGTTATATCATTTTTACACATATCATAAAAATGTAAACCGATTAATTTCATCAATTTTCGTATCACAACAGACCTATAAATAAGTTGAATTTTTGCGTTTGCAAAGGTTGAATGGAATTCCAAAAATTAATGGAAAATGGAATAAACAAAAATTAATAATTTTCTTTAAACGAAATATAAATATTCCATGTCTAAACTTCAACTGGTTTCTTATGCAAATACTCGTTCTCTATTTAATAGTCAAAGTTTGTGTGCTATGAGGCAGCTCATATTTATTAGTTGATGTCGGAGAAAAGTACCAAGTAAAAGATTCAAGTTCAGCTTTATAAAGCGCACTTAAATTACAATTGTCCAAAAAAGGCGGTAGCTATAAATCATTATTTATTTTTAACTCAAAAAACAACCCGAAATAAATTCAAACAAAGCAAATTATATGTTTTTGACATCCTAAATATAGAAGCAAATTAATTTGTTTAATATTCTATGTAAATCTCAAACTAAGTATGTAGTGGTGGTAATAAATTTTCTACATACACACATCATTGTTGGAATTGAAGACATACGTATGTACATACATAAATGTAAGTGTATATTTTCCACATGCATATTTGCAGTCAATTTAAAGGCAGAAAATAAGATGACACAACTTATTTCCTAGCATACCTAGAATACTTTTGTCCATTTTTAGAATGGCGTTTATTTTTGACGTGTACAATTATGTAACTAATTTTCAAATTCTATTATAAAAATACACACTAATGTCAGATATACTGACATGGTTTAGCAAATACCACAAAATCCTAAAAAATAATACGAAGACTATTTAAAATTAAGTTAAATCATGGCTATGTAAGGTGAGCAACTAAGTTCTCGCTGTTTTTTTTATAAAAATGCAACTTTATTATGAAAACATGTTTACAAATGATTCATTGAAAGTATTGCCCATCGCTAGCTATTACATTTTCCCATATTTCTGACAAAGCTCGAATTCCGTCACGGTAAAGCTCTTCATCTTTTGAGGCTATCCACGAATCTAGCCATTCCTTGATGTCGTCATATGAGTGCAACTGCTGGTCAGCCAGACCGTGAGCCATTGAACGGAACAAGTGATAATCAGACGGCGCTATATCTGAAGAATATGACGGATGTGGTAAGACTTTCCATTTCAACGTTTCCAGGTAGGTTTTAACGGGCTTAACCACGTGAGGCCAAGGGTTGTAATGCTGAAGAATCACTTTTTCTTGTCTCTCCGCGTATTGTGGGCATGGTTTTGATTGGTTTCAACAGCTCGTAATAAATAACACCGACCTGGTCCCATCAAATACAGGGCATAACCTTCGCAGCGGGAATATTCGCGCGAGGTGAAGACGTAGAAACATGACTGGGCAGCCCCCATGACTTTCTTTTCATTGGATTGCTGTAATGAATCCATTTTTTCATCATCCGTTACAATACAGTGAAGAAACCCCTTCCTTTTTTTAGTCGTGAAGCAGTTGTGCACAGACGAAAAACGACGTCCAACGTCCCTTAACTCCATCTCATAAAGCTGCCCAAGTTCCTTGCTTTTGAATCATTCCCAACGCATGCAATCGCTTGGAAATGGCTTGGCGGGTAACCCCTAATACCGAAGTAAGCTTTACTTGCGTTTGACATGGATCCCCATCAAGCAATGCCGTCAATTCAGTGTCGTCGAAGGTTTTTCGTCCTCCTTCACGCAAGCGTTCGTCAACATCAAAATAACCGTCTTTAAAGCGACGGAACCAATCTCGACACGTTATTTCACTTAAAGTAGCATTTTCGTAAACGTTTTGAAGCTCTTGATGAACTTCAGCCGCATATGACGATTATTTGGCACAAAATCATACATATTCACACAACCAAAAGAATATGACGTCAAAAGAAAATCACTATTGTGTCGAGGCGGTATGTTTAGCATATGCCTAAGCGTGACTCATGACGTCTTGGTTATGGCAGAACCGACTAGCATTTACAGCTGGCGCCATCTATTAGCAAATAGGGGGAACTTAGTTGCACACCTTATATAAGGACATGGGAGGGAACAGCTTTTCATATACAATTAGTTTTCTGACACGAAGAAACGCGTTGCTAAACCTTTACCGAATAAAAAAAACAAATTTGTGTATTGCTTTTAAGTCTCATGCTTATTAACTAATGCCATCAAAGTCTTATTCAAAATATATTATATTTCCAAATGAAACACATAAAAATGTTTTCAAATATTACACTGTTCGATTTATTTTCAGCAAAAGCTAATGTTATAGATAAATTTTTCAAAAACTTGAAAAAAATGTTTGAATCGAAATGTTTCAAATTTGTTTCTTTTGTTGTTTTATCCTTATTTTCTTAGAAATTTTGATAAAACTAAAATTGTTTTAAATTTTAATTGTTTCAAATTTATGCATCATCCAATCAACAAGTGTCAATTTGTGACATAAAATTACAAAATCGTAGACAAAATCATTTTTTCTTTACTTTTATTTATTGTTGTAAATATAACAAAATATTACAGAATATTTAGAAAAGAAAAGGTAAAATCAGACCTTTCTATATCTGTAAATGCCATTGTTAAAAAAATATTACATAGAATTTAAAAGAAGAATAGAAAATTTTAACTATTTTTACACTTTCTTTGCAAATCTTTCACTAAATAAATAACACTTCAGATGGAAAGTATTTAAGAGCTAACAGCCCACTAAATGATGGGAAGCCTGATAATGAAAAAATAAATTTTTAGAAAACAATTCTACCAATTTGGTTTCATTAATATAAATAAATTGACTACCGAAGCAAAAACTTTTCTCACATCAGATAAAACAGAATTGTATTATGGAGTGGTAACACGGCCTGAGATTCCGCCCAAACCGATAAGACGAAAGGCTTATTGGGCGAATTTTATAGTTACTTAATTGAATGTCTCTAAAGAAAAGAGAAAGTTTATATTCTTTGAATTTTTTGATTTTTTTATTATTTTACTTTTATTTGTTAACATTTCACACAAATTCGTAGAATGTCCTGTACCTTGAAATATCAAAAACTTATGGTAGATATAAATCAATTACTTTAAGCAAATGCAGAAGAAAACAGGTTTAGAAGGGATTTCATCATGCAAAAAACTAAATCTTTACTTAATTCGTTTTATTAACTTTTCAAAGATACCAATAGTCAACTTCAAACTTTCTTTTAGTCGTTTTCACCAAAAACTTTATTTCTAAAAAAAATCGGTTTTTTATCTTTGCTATCTATACTGTATACATCTCAAAAGCTTCAAAATTGAAATCTAAACCTCTCTCAATCCACGTTTAACTTGAAAATTTTCAGCTATTTTTAAGATAATTGAATTAATTTCAGCTCACAATCGATATTGCTACTGAAACTATTTCTCTATAACAGTCCTACAGTAATGCTACTCACTTTATTTTATAACGTTTAATTATGCTCTAAGTTGGCATCTCATTTATGCATTCAGTTAACTTAAACTATACTCCACACAATCCATTACCCCCTCATCTTAAAATATACTTTTGATTTTCGCTCTCTATTTACCAGTGTATTTCACGTTATTCATTAAATTTTTCATGTATGATTCGCTTTAGGTTTCTGCCCCCGGTAAAGGTGTTTTGATTACCGGCTGCGAATCACCCATTGCCTGGTATCTGGCCAAGAAATTAGATGATTTGGGATTCACAGTGTATGCTGGCTTCAGTGCACCCATTGATGAATGCGAAGAAGCTACAATTCTAAGAGAAGAAACTTCAGGACGCATGAAGACCATCCACTTGGATGTGACCTCAGAGAAGACGGTAAGCATGAAATGACTTTTTCGACTTTATCACATTCATAAACCTTTTCCTTGTTCTTTGTCCTAAAGCTTTTGGAAGCTGCTTTATTCGTTTCGGAGCATTTGCCACATGGCGCTAAGGGTTTGTGGGCTCTCATTCATTGTGCTCATTGGATTGCTTTAGGTGAATTGGAGTGGATTCCATTTGGTGTATTGCGCAAGTCTTTGGATTTAAATCTTTTGGGTAAGAGAGGAAAGCTAAAAGTTGATTTCTGATATGGGAAACCTTAATTTTTTATACGACTTTAGGTTGTGCTCGTTTAACTCAACTGATGTTACCTTTAATTCGTCCATCTCGAGGCCGTGTTATATTTTTGACTTCCGGTAAGTTTTGAACAGCTTTGTGTATATATATAGGTACATATATATGTATATACTCGTATGTATACTCATATATTTATTCCATTACTTTCATTTTATTACTTATCCCTAAATATTCCGGATGTTTGAGGAGAAATTCAAGTATAATTTTCCTAACGTCCGGAAGTTTCGTTTGCATATTGTTTTTAAGAACCTAACGAAAAATGTGATTGCAACATGGCACAACTTGCAGTTTATACATTTTCTTAGTTATTCGCCAGCAACTTGGCTTCTCTAAAATGTATCCACAGGTTCCTTCTTCATGCTCGTACATTTTTTCAACATTATTGTTACAATTTCCACATAGATTTAGTTACGACTAAAACCACTAAATTTATTTATATACTTTTCACATTTCGTATCTGCCTAAGGCCTTAACAAGGTGCCTTCCCCAGTCCGTGGTATTCAGTGTGCCACTCAAGCTGCAGTTGAAAGTTTTGCCGCTTGCTTGCGTCAAGAAATGCGTCCTCGCCGTGTCGATGTGTCCGTAGTTGCAGCCGGCGAATTCGCTCCGGGCAACGGTTGGCTCAATGAAACAGAATTGCGTGAACAGGTATGAATACATCCAGGTTTGAAATCTTAAAATAAATGATCTTTCAAATATGTCGTTTCGTGTATAGGCTAAGGAAATGTGGTCCAAATTGACTTACGAACAAAAACAAACCTACGGTGAAGATTACTATGAAGCTGCCATGACCTCAGTCGATAAATATTCCAGACAAGTAAGACTGCTTTATTGTAAAAACAATCGTACATATTATATAAATTCTTACGTTTCAACTTGCAGGCCGCCGACATTCAGCCCACTTTGCGTGTACTCATTGATGCTGCCACTCGCACCTTCCCCATGGCTCGTTACACCCCTGTAACGCCAGTCGAAAAGATACAAATCTTTTTGGCCGAACATTTGTCTCCATCTTTGTATGAAATCCTCTATGGAACCCCTAGGAAATAAATTCCGTATTTGGGACGAAACCCGAAGGAACAAAGAAACAGAATGATGTTTGTAATACAAAGGATAATAATTGATATTCATTTGACTTTAATGATATTGTAGAGAATTCATTAATAACGAATAACAGCATTTTAGTTAGCATTTATGAGACGAAATTATTTTTAATTTGTACTTCAATTATGTGTCATTATAACGATTTTCGATATTCTTTTTTTTAATTCTAAATAAATAACAAATTTAAAGTAATTTTTTTTTGTACAATAACAAGTGCATTTTCCAACTAAAAAGGGAGACAACAATTTCTGGAGAAGGAAATTGAGATATGACTGAAAATTATGGTATGGAATAGAGCATTACGTTTATAACTAAGTACAAATGCAGCTCTTCCTTAAGGGCAGTCTCGTTTGCCAAAAAAATCGATTATGTACACATTCTTAAAATTAATTTCCCTCTGAAAACATACTTCTAAATTCTTTATCATTCCTAATTTCGCTCTTTAACGATACTCCAATATATTTATTTTTGGCCACGTTATATAAATTTCAATAATTTTGTTGTCGTATCCCAAAAGTATGCAACAAATCCATTACGTATTTTCGTAATATAACGGCGGAAGCTTAAGAAAAGGGATATTCTAATGTATTACCATGACGCATTTCAAGAAGTGTCTGTGCTAAACCTAACGGTATGTTGGCTATGCTAACACAAGCGGAAGGTAACAACAGTAATTACCATAACGAGTGAGTGAGCCAGAGATTATTTGTTTCTTTTTCCAACATACCAATATCTACATAGTAGAAATTGTTGAAAACGTAATTCGAATTTCGCCCTAAAAGCCCATTTTAAGTCACACGTCTATTTGTTCCTTTAAGGACGATTGTCCCATAGGAATATTTCTTAGCTAGGACTTTTCGTATAAAAAGCCTCTTTTGAAGAGATTTTTCTTATCGAAGTGATATTTTGGGAGAAATTACATAGAAATGTTGCCTCAAAATATAGGAATATTCATTTCAACAATTCATTTGGATGAACTTTTAGTATGAAAAATATAGAAGTTTTCATATAAAACAACACTTTTCAATGTACTTTTCGTATGGAAGAAAACCCGTGAATATACTTTGCGTATAAAAAAAAGTTCCCTTAAAAATTGCTTTTCATATTGAAAATCTCATTTGAAATGAGTTGTGGTATAGATAAGTTCCTTTGAAGACACTTTTCGTATCGAAAAATTTCTTTGAAGGCATCTTCGCATAGATAGATTACTAAACAGAAAACTTCCTTTAAAATGACCTTTCGTACGAAAAAGTTACTTGAAATTTACTTTTTTGTGGAAAATTTACTTTTTGTACAGATGAGTTCGTTTGATTTTTCATATAGGAAACAAATTTTGAGCGGACTTTCGATACAGCTGAAGGGGCTTTTCATATAGAAAAGTTT
>JAHXMU010000808.1:932164-970443 GCA_019455685.1 Philornis downsi
CACAGTTAAAACAATTTAGCAAATTTGCGCAATTTGAAAGTTGTGGAAGAATTATTTTTAAGTGATTTTTCGGGTAATCAAACTCCTTAGAATATTTGTATAGAGAAGTTCTCTTATTACTTCTCTTCTTCTCTTATTAACAAATTAAATCGAAAATACTTTTCATATAGCAAACCAGACTTAAGTGTTTTCTGAGTGGAAGAGGAATTTTTTATAAAGAATCGTTAAGAAATGAAAGGTTCTTAAAAAACTTTAGTATGTTGAAGGTCACTTTCATGTTGGAAGAATACAGATGGTCTTTTATGTTTACAAAATTCTTTTCAAAAAAGAAGTTTTCGTAAAAATGAAATTCGCAAAATAAAATATGAGACGTCATTTAAATTTTATAGGAAAAGATTTAATGAGCTCTCATGAAAGTTATTGAAAATACAAATTCGTTTGAAAATGGCTTTTTGTATACGAAAGTTCATAAGTATAGCTGAGTTCCGCTGATTAAGAACAAGATTTATTTAATAAGGTTTCTCTAAAGGGATTAGTATTATTCATATGATGAATTATAAAACAATTCATATAATGAATATGTAGCACGAAGAAATTATCTCTTCTGTTGCCACAGTATCCTAACTTGGATGTCTCCCCTTGGTTCATTACCAGGAATTCTTGCATTTTGACTGTTTAATGAACATTTGTGGAAGTAAATCGTGTCAGCAAAAATTGAAATTGACATTTCATGGTTAAGCAGTAACCACAAAAGTTCAACCCAGCTTGAGGTGAAAAGGAGGCACAGAAAAAATGATTGGAGTACTTCGGATTTCAAGCAAACCTTTGCATTAACTTAGGCAAACGTAATCACAAATTGTTTTATTTACCTTAAATTGCAGCAACATAAAGAATATATTTTGGAAGATAAAAATTCCTTTGTTTTATACTGCAATGGATCTAATGGACCTTAATGGTTTTTCCGAATATCAGTTTGAGACCTACTCCTTTTGAGAAAAGTGTTACAGTGACGGATTCTACTCGCATGGAAGTGTTTCTGATTAGAAACGTTTTATATGTATATCAATTACCTGAAAAGTATTTTGTGTTTCGAATTTTTTCTTTCATTTAATTTATTATATCATACAAATTCATACAAATTACGCCTCAGCGCCACATGACATTATAGAGGCTAGTTGGCAAAATAATTACATCACAATTGTTTGTATAACAACAATAGTTTTAATACAAAATACAAACGCATTTATGAAAAGTCTAATTTCTTGACATGTACTTTAATGTTATCTCAAACTTCACTCCAGAAGCTCTTCGACATTTTCCAATAAATACGATTTAAATAATGAAAGTGTTTAGTGATTTTAACCGTTGTGGTAAAATATAGTACTGACTACTACCAGAATGTCCTATACGCTGTTTTGTTGTTTATGGTCGACTCATAGCTACTTTCAAATTGTCATTGTTTCTCGCATTGAAGATACACTGATTTCGGGGAAAATTTTCATCTTGATGGCTTCGTCAATATGCAGAATTGTCGCATTTGGGGAGAGGAAAATCCTCGAGTGATTCACGAGAAGCAAATGCATCCTCAACGTGTCACTGTGTGGTGTGGATTATGGGCTGGAGGAATCATTGGATTTTGTTTTTATGAAAAATGAGGCATGTCAGGCGCAAACAGTCAATGGTGTTCACTATTGCAAAATGATAACCAGTTTTTTCGTGCCTAGAATTGAAGAAATGAATGTGGAGGGTATGTGGTTTCAGCAAGATGGAGCCACATGTCATACAGCCAGAGAAACAATTCAATCTTGCGTTCTTGTTGGGACATCCTTTATTAGTAAATTTAATAAATAACAGCCATATACTGGCAAAACTGCTGGAAAAACATCTCTATACAAAGAACGCGTGCAATATGAAATTGACAAGTTCGCTACAGCTTTTAGTGCTTTATTCTGTTGCCGCTGGAGCGATTTAATTCATACATAATGGCTAAATAGTTATAATGACTTTGAACTTAAGCTTGAAATATTAAAAACTTGGCATTTCAATCAAATTTGTTTCTAAATTTATACAATAAACCTATGGCAGGTGATACTGTAGACTTCAGACACTCTACATGCAGTGTTGAAGAAAGACTACTTTGAAAATATAATCCCAAATATTTAACTGAATTACCTTCTGGAATTTCTTCCCCGTCTACGTATATACTATAGCTGTCGTTGAACCGAAAATGGGACCTAATTCTTATCAATTTAATTTTATTTGGATTGAGGAAAAGTTTATTAATACGTAAATACTCTATTAATAGACTTGCTCCTCGTTCTATGTAAGGCTTTACAGCCATTTCATATTTATGTATATGGATAAAAAAATAGCAATATCATCAGCGTACACAAACATTTTACCTAATAAGTCAATATTTTTCAAGTCATTTACATACAGAGAAAACAACAAGGAGCTCAATACACTTTTGTGATATGGTTTAAAAAAATTCTGAACCTGCATTTAGGACAAACTGAAGATAAGTTTTTTGACAGAAAATGCATATGTTCATTAACTACTTTGTGTGCATTTTCGAATTGAAAAGTTTTGTTTGGGTGGACTTCTAATTGGAAAAATTGCTAATAAAAATGCATTATGTAGAAAGGTGCATATGAGTGAACCACAATATCTTAACGAAATCTTTTACATCGCAGTATTCATTTGAAACACAAAAATAACTTTTAAAAATAACGTTTTACAGACTTTCGCTCAATAGATGTTTTTTTAAAAAACCCCTTTCACTCTTACCCTCCTTACTTCCCTTAAAAAGAACAGCTTGAAGGGAATCTCATCATGTAAAAATTTTAGTCACTTTAAAATCCACTTTATTTTTCTAAGAATTTGTTTGTTTTGGAATAAATCTCTTAAGGCTATTTGTGTGGAGGAAAATTACTACATATAAAGTTTTCTTTAAAACGAACGTTTAGCATCGAAAAGTTCTTTCGAATGATGTTTTCGGATAATTAAAATTTATTGATTCCATATAAAATGAATATTTTATGTAAAGTTCAATTAACTATTAATCAATAAAAATGCTAGGCAATATATCACTGTGAAAATGAAAATGGAAATACTTTCCGAAAAATGTCTTGTAAATAAATTTCATTAGATTGAAAATTTTGTAAGAAAAAGTTCACTAGAACGACGCGTTTCACAAAGACCGCTTCATAATAAACCTTTTAAGAGGAAAAGTTATTGATTTTAAACATTTCATTTAAGAAAGCCCCTTCGAAAAGACAAACTTACGATAATGATCATTTCGTTAATGAGAATGATCCCTACACTGTTGCAATTTAATCAGAATTAAGTTTTCACAACCAAAAGTTCTTCAAAGCGAAGACAAATATATGTGAGAATTAAAACTTCATAACATAAAATTTCCACTTACAAAAGCCTTCTTAAATAAGCCTTACACGTAGATATAAATATTCTAAGACCTTTATTTACAGAAAGATGCCTTTAGGGCGACCTTTTTATAAAAAAGTACAATGCGATAAACATTTGCTGTAAGTAAAAATTTTCATATGAAAGATGAGTTTTCTTACACGAATGCTCTTTGTAGCAAAGGGATTTTCATTTAAATAGATTTTTGAGGAAGAAAAGAAAACTTTGAGTTTTTTATACAAAAAAAG
Source organism: Philornis downsi (assembly GCA_019455685.1). Classification (NCBI taxonomy): domain Eukaryota; kingdom Metazoa; phylum Arthropoda; class Insecta; order Diptera; family Muscidae; genus Philornis; species Philornis downsi. Next base: position 935,836 of record JAHXMU010000808.1, read on the forward strand.
ATTTTTCATGAAAAAAGTTTCATTCATTTCGGATTTTGAAGTATTTTTACCAAATTTGTGCTATAAATAGAGCGTAAAAGTTTGTGTATGAAGCGTTTAAACCGAAAAATTTACACTACTGAAAAGCAGTTAAATTGCATGAGATGCAGTCTACCGTAAAATAATATTCATGAGAATAACTCTTTTGTAAACAAGATTTTGAGACAGAACATTTCATACGACAAAGTTAAAAAAAAACAAATACTCTGTAATAGAAATCGTCTGAAAACAACAAATAGTGGAGCAGACAGATCTATAAATAACTTTTAAATTTATTTCACCGGTAGGAATTCTCTTTTTTGAGACGTTACATTCATATACATATATAACGACAAATGGCCTTTTCCTACAGAATAGTTGACGAAATAAAACATTCCTCATACTATTTCCAAAATGTGAAGGATTATTTTAAACATTTACTAAATATGTAATTTCTTTTTTTTGGAAATTACCAGCGTTCGAAAGTAAAACATAGAATGCTTAACAAATTCTGTGACGTTTGCTATATATTAAAATACTTGTTGATAGCCACTCCAGCCCACTTGAAAGCTGTATAAGAATTCCTTTGAAAACCAACACCGAAAGGTATGTGAGCTCTTATAAAGCATTTCTTCAGGAGCCCTGAACTTTTCGCAATTTACAGACTAGCTAACTCGTTTTGAATTGAAATTCAAAAGCGTTTAGAATTTTGTAAAAAATTTCTTATCTTATCTATTATCACACCACATTTCTCCAAAAATACTCTAGAAAATGATTGTGTTTGTTAGTAAAAACCTCAGGCCGCTTGAATGCTTTAAAAGAATTCCATTAAAATTTCCGCCTCAAAGTATGCTTTAAGTATACATGTTAAATTTTATTGCATGTTTCTTTACTTAACTGTCATTATTTATGAAAACTTATGAGTTTGGTCTACGGATCCTTCTGTCGGTCTCTCAGTCTGCATGTGTATGATGTGGTTCGCAAAGATAAATTCACTTTTAAGTTCTAACAGCATCTCCTTCTTTTTTTCACTTGGATTGTGGACCAGCATAATGAGATTTTAACGTGTACAGCTGAAGCTAAAGCTGAAACTATAGCCCGTGATGTGGTGGCAGGAACCCTTTTAGAAAGCATTAACACATCTGATGTTGTTATGGCTGTATTATAAACCGTGTAAATCATGTTGCTCTTTAGTGTTGCCAATTATGACCTCGTTCTTGGCATTCGCAGTCTTTCGTTCTGTAGCATTTACAAGTAAGGTCATCTTACGACATTGTCTGTCGCCATTGGAGCAACCAACCACAAATTTCATGGTGTTTTCTAATAAAATCTTATTGTTTATAATATTTGCTAACTTGTCAGAATGCATTGCACTTGAACGTTGGGGATAGAAGTCTATCTTGTGGTTAACCTCATGCTGATCCTTTGTGCAGAGTCCTTACCCGAGGAAGAAGTTTTAGTGGAATTTTATATTAACCTCAAACATAGTTTGCGGTCGTTTTCACAAACGTAACGTTTCAACTGCTGCAATACGAGTATGTATTTTATGTATGCGTTCAGTTAACAACGAATGATGCCCCTGGAACTCTTGTAGCCTCTGGAATTACAAATGAAACCATTGAATTGAAACCTTTTAACATAAATGTGTGGAATAGAGCTGAAACAAATTAATGGTGTTCTTTTAGGTAATGCTTTAAGGTACTAGCGTATATATTTCAGCCATCTTAAAATGATTGTGTTGTACATCTGGTTTAGATAAATGTACGATATTATCAAATAAATTACGCGCGTTTAGGTCGCGCAGTTTTATGCTTACTTGCTTACTTATGCTATAGAAAATGTAATTTCAAAATAGGAATTGACAAAGGAAGGAAATGATTGAATGATTGAATTATTTCGAGGGCTGTGTGGTTTGTGGGATCGTAAAATATGCCTTTTATTGAAAAGTGTACATCTCGTAATCAATTCTCCTCAATATCATCTCCAAAAACATATTAAACTAATCACACGATAGAGAACCCCATGAGGACTCATTTGGAATAAAATATCTCTGCAACAATTTTGCGTTTCCTTACTGAAAAAATATCAACTTTGCAGAAGTATTAAGTACTACCATGAATCATGATAGTTGCTACCTTGTTCGAAATAAAATACTAGGGCCGTCCCAAAATTAACCTCCCGTACAGATGGTGCTAGTAGTTTGAAAGAAACTATTTTGCTGAAAAACGGAAACCTTGTAAAACATATGTTTTAAGTTTTAAGGCGTCACATGGTTTAGTATTTTTATGTATGTAATTCAATATTTTCATTTGAAAGGTCTCAGTTCAATATTAAAGCCGAGATCTATTCGACTCTGGAGTCTGGGAGAGTCTGTTCCCTCGTTTACGACTGTAAAATATTGGGTAGCAGAGTTTAAACGAGACCGTACGAGCTGCCAAGACGAACACCGTAATTGTTGACCAATTGAAGTGTGGCGACACACACGATTAAGCGCTTAGGTGATGAAATTGTAGAAAAAGTCCGCATTTGGCGAGAAAGAAAATGCTGTTTCATCAAAACAATGCTCCAGATCACACATCCACTATTGTAATGTTCAAATGAATTTAATGTTTAATGAATTTAAGTTCGAATATTCATTATTCCACTTTCAAACTTGAAAAAATGGGCCGGTTATAAAATATTAAAAAAAAATTACCCGCGTATCTCTGCAACAATTTTACATCTCTTTACGAAAGCGCAGCAGTAAAGAGCACATGTTGGTGCTGAAGTATACTGTACAGTTGATACAAAAATGAATATGAATATCTGGTCAGTTACAGATATACCGAATCTAAAGCTGCATTGATAAAACAATCGATAAAAAAACTGGTATCATGATAGTTATTACATTTGGGTTGCCCTTCATAAAGTTTGTCGGGCATGCATTCGTTATGTTCAATCAAGTTCCGAACTGATGCCACCTGGTGATATACTTTTTTTGGTTCTATTGGTCTCAGGTCATCGCTCCAATATTCTGACGTTACATTGCCACCCATATATCCGTCGTCTACAACTAACAACTAGACAGAAACGTTCTTTCATCCGTGGTCGTTGTCCCCACAGTAGGATCGCTAATGCAGTGGCAGCGCTCATAAAATACTCGAATATGTTCGGAGTCAAAGTCTTTATCCATGTCGAGTCGTACAGGGAAATCAGCGTAATGTAAGATACCTCATCTTAATATGACGCCTACAATGCCAGAATTGCCCGACTTCGCCAACTTCATGACTCCAAATTCATGGTTTTTTGTATAGCAGCTTTAACAGATGCCCATTTTTTTTCTTGTTGGTTTTACGCAACATCTTTGTCTTACATTTGTCGTGAACATCCATCAATCGTAAGAAGGCACCCTCCCATTAAAAGTCTTTAGAATTACAGATGTGTATGGTCCTTTTATCGTTTGCGGTGTTCGTCAACATTTGGTGATTCCTTTTCTATATTTTCTCTTGTATTCTCATTTATTATTTAACCACCATATCTGTTTGCCGTGTGTAGCGGTAATTTTTGAAGAGTTTTCAGAAATAAGGACAACCGTAGCAATTGCATACAATTTTAAATATTGGTTATTGAACGGTGAATTTAGTTCTTATACTTCAAAGGGTGACAAAACGTTGGGAAGAGGGAAAAAATGAGAGGGGAGGAAAGTATAAAAATCAATTTTTGTTGAAAACATGCTGAGAGGAGATATTGAGGGCATATAATGTTGAAAGCACAAAATTCACGCTCTAAAAATAACATAAAATGATATAAATTATTAATATTTTTCATATTTTTCTAACAGTTAACAGTTCAGAAAGTGTCAGTAAAAAGTATCAGAATGGCTGAGATATAACGTCCTCACCACAGCGGGGATTAACATATTCTCTGACAGTCAAACTGAAATTACATCTCTGGATTCTGTCTTTTCCTCTTAACAAGATGGCTCAGCATTTCAACATTCACCTTACGTGGGTGTCGGGCCACAGGGACATACCAGGGAACTGGAGAACAGACGAGCTGGTAAGAGTAGGAACAACCTTACAGACTCTAGCCGAGTTGGTGTCCGTTGGCCATTTGCGAGCTCCTACTGCGAGATACAGCAACGTCTGTCCGAGGCTATAATCAATCCAGACAGATATGGCCACGCCTAGATCTGAAGCGTTCACACACACTGCTGTCGCTATTAACACCCGACGTCTCATTACTTGTATCCGTCATGACGGGACACTGTCTGATTGGTCGCAGTGTCGCGACTTGTGACATCTGCAGGGGCAGTAGGGATAAAGAGGAAGAGGGGCCTACGTAACATCTTTTCTGTAATTGCCCCGCCTTTGTGAACAGACAGAGAACAATACTGGGATCTTGTTTCTTTAGGGAACTAAGAGATATGGACGATATAGTTATTGTCCGACTTAGGAGTTTCTTGAGGCGCTCAGGATGGTTCAACGGGGGAAACTGGGGAGATCCATACCGCTAGTTTCCGTGGTATCGCAATAGACTGTACAGCCTAATGAGTCTGTCTATACAGACTGCCACACAAAACAAACAAATTTTGTGCTTCCACAACAAAAACAAACGAGAATGGAGGAGAATATTCAAACGAAAAAGGAAAACTCAGAACACAAAAAAATCTTAACTTCTTTATATAAAAGAAAGTTAAATTCACAAACGAAAAGTCGTAATGGGGAAAATAAAACAAATTAAATATTGACATGACATAAAAACCTGAAAATGTAAAATTATTTAAAAGAAACAAATATAATTCAGAATACCAATTACCAGCTGGGATGGCGTAAACAGTTATATTTTGGTAATAGTTGGTAACATCTACATGGCATTTAGTATACTCAGTTAAGGTCCTTTTCATTTAAGTTGTAACCAGACTGATGACCAAAAGCCACATGACATAAATTAGCCACATAAATAATTAATTGTATTATTATATACATTGTAACTGGTCATGGCTATTGTGCATTTGACAGTGGGTTCGAGTCTCGATACAACTATCAAATCTTGATACGTCTGCGGACCACTTGGAATAGTATAGTAATCGACAAGTCTAGCAAAGGTTTCTCAAATTCCGTTCAGTCAATTAAAATATTGAACTCATGTACGCTTACTGAATATAAGAAACTCCCCCACAGAATGAAAACGAATTTTTTTTATGCTTTTTGTGTTGAATATTATTTTATTTTTCCATGTAGAATTTTATGACAGTTCTATTGTGATACGTAACATGAATCAACGTAAAATATTAGTTAAAATTTTCATCTTATAAAAAATGTTTAAGGCCTGAAACCGGAAGACCTGGCACAACTTCGAATTTTCGATTTGTGATCTTAAAGAATGCGTAAGGGAGATTCGTTTTCTTTTTTACCGAAAAGGGTAAAAAAGGGATTTTTACCGGTAGAGGGTATGTTAATAAGGATAACCGCCACTGTTCTTGAAAAAATACTAATTCGTTGTCCACGCAAGACAACTTACAATAAATCATGTTCAATACGAAATAATTATTAAAAACAACAATTATTAATTTATCGACTCTAACAGAAACTTATTATACATTTATAAGTTTTTTCTTTGTTTATTAATCTTTGTATATTAAAAACCAAATGCCTGTCAAATCACCCGATAAAATTCTCGGGGATCGAAAATAACAATTATTGATGAAATTTTTAATTAGAAAATCATAATTAAAGAAATGTGCTAGAAATATTTTAAGTACATCAAAATATTAGATGTGACCCCGTCTAGCTAATTTTGCAATAAATTTTATTTTTGATTTATATAAACTTTATTTATAACAACTGTTTTAAAGGTTACTTTTGATTTGTATTGTATCTATTCAAGCATAAGTTTTTCTTTGTCTTTTATTTTTCCAGTCTTCAAATTACTGTTATAAGTGATTTTTTGAAATTTAAATTGTTGAGTGAGTTTTTTTTATTCTGTCACACAGAAAATAAAAATCAGTCTAAGACTTTAATTTGTTTTTTCTTTTTTTTTTTTTTTTTTTTTTGAGAAAGTAAAAACGCCTCCAAAAGGCATGTATTTTTTTTAAATCCATAAATCTTTTGGTTTATTAGCATTATTTTTATTGAAGCCATATCCAAAAAATGGCAGGGGGAAGCTCTTGATTTTTCAATGCGTAAGCTTAGAAATACGAATATCATATTTGGTACAGAAAAGGCATTGCAAAAGCGCGCTCACAGCTACCTACGCCGTTTACTTTCAATTAACAAGCAGAAAAACGAAACTTATTTGCAAACGAATATAGTGTGCAACTCGCGTGCCAGTATCAACTGAAAAGTGACAACTATAACCACGTTCAACAAAGTTTCATCAGATTTGAGGAGACTAAAAAATACGCAGATATGTATATAAATATATATATGTGTATATAGCATGATGAAAACTATGGCTGGTTATTCTTCAGAAAGAAGGTTGTTCTGCAGAGGTTGAGATACTATGCAAGGACTGGAAGACATATGTGATTTTTCATCCCTCGTACAGCAATTAACCTACTCCAGAAATCATACCAAATGTGTTACGTCTTAAGAGTTTTAGTTCCGTCACACAAACCGTAACCAAGCTATAAGCTGAGGTTCAAAGTTAAGTTCAAATCCCCGTCCGGCATGTTGTACAGAGCATAGAAACGTATGATGTATGTTGCAAGTCCTCAAAGCATCCTTAAGACTCTCTTTTTCAAATCATCATTATAAAACCTTTCCGTAAATTGGTGGTCATATCTGTATACGCATTCCATTTTATTTATCCCCATAAGCTATAAGAATCACCTTTAGGGGTCAGCGAAATATGAAAAATTGATTTTCTATCTCACAGTGTAAATATGAATTAAATAATTGTCCTAACTGCCTGCTTCTCTCTCTCCCTCACACTCTTTCACTCTCACTCTCCGTTGTTACCTAGAATATCACCGCAGTTAATTTGGTTTGTCCTTAGAATGATTTGCGTACCTACTAAAGCAACAGACTTTTATTTATAGCTACGAGAAACAAACGTTTTTAGATGGTTTCTATATTTCATCAGAAAATGTTAAAGTCTCAGGCGGATTTTTACTTATAACACATTAATGGATTTTTATTCTTTAGTTTGATTACATAAAGTTATTTTATTTATTTTATTTTCTCTCTGTGCAGACAGACGTGTTTGTGCATCGGCTCTAGAAAAATAATTATAAAAAAGGTTAAATATATTCTTAGCCCAAAAATATTCAGTCAGAAGACGCTAAATCGAAATTCCCCAGTGCAGTAATAATAACATACAATTTATGATATTACAGTCGCAACAAATCTGGAAAAAAATATAGTTTACATTTCGCATATCTTAAGGCGAAAACTGCCTATATGAGTGTCTCACACTCAGGGAGACGTCTGAGTTTTAACTGCAGAAATGCTTATCTCTCAATAAATGCAAACGAGTGTCAGAAAAGTGCATCCCAAAACAAAAAAGATGACAGTGCCTTCCTAACCGCGAAAACTAGTGTCATTATGAATTCGCCGTTGTGTTCTCGAAGTGATAAGACATATTTGCGGATCGTGCATTATTATTATCACCTATTACCTATCACCTAGTACCTAGTACCTAATACCTAGTACCTAGAACCTAGAACCTAGTACCTAGTACCTAGTACCTAGTATCTAGTACCTAGTACCTAGTACCTAGTACCTAGTATCTAGTACCTAGTACCTAGTACCTAGTATCTAGTACCTAGTACCTAGTACCTAGTATCTAGTACCTAGTACCTAGTAACTAGTACCTAGTACCTAGTACCTAGTACCTAGTACCTGGTACCTGGTACCTATTACCTATCACATATTACATTACATTAAACAAACTGAAATAAAAATAAAAATAACAAAAACAATAATAATAAGTGGCTGTGGAGACTACTCTTTATGAGTACTCCAAATAAAAGGGAAATTAGTTCAAACGGCAGAAATGCCTATTTAACAGTGAGTTCTGAATCACTTAATGCGAACAATATAAAGAGAAAATCTGATGACAGTCTGTTCCTAACGGCAAGACCAACATTACGTGCCCGATCAAGTTCATTGACTCCATTGCCAACTGGTGAGTTTTTAACCATCCCTGTAACTACTGCAGTTACGCCAGCGCTATCATCCGCCTCAGGTTCCTATTGTTCAATTAATCAAATGGACCCTAGTGAAATCAGCACGCAGAAACCAAAGGTACAAGTTTGTATGGACAGGTACATAACCGTATTGAAACGCGGACGCAGTCCAAAATCGTCTAAGATTTCATCACTGCCTAAAATACAGAAAGATGATGATAACACCTCTGCTATTTCCCAAAACCGTTTTGCCTTACTGGCAAATAACAACTAAAAAGCCACTGTAACTACTAAGCCTTCAAAGCCTCCACCAATTTATCTGAGGGAAAAAAATTCAAACACTCTTGTAAAAAGAATAATTTCGGTTATTGGTGCGAACTCGTTTTACGTAATGCCAATAAAACGTGGAAATATTGAAGAGACAAAGATTCAGGTTTATGATGAAAAAAATTACAGAACAGTAGTTTCTGATTTTGAAAAATCTAAGCTAAATTTTTATACCTATCAGCTTAAGAGTGCTAAAGGACTGATGATAGTATTAAAAGGTATTGATTCCAGTGTTGATCCAGAAGAGGTAAAAGATGCTCTGATTGAAAGTGGATTTAAGGTGAAGAATGTTGTCAATTTGAGAAACCGTGAGAAGACTCCGCAACCTATGTTCCGTGTTGAATTAGAGCCAAACGACATAAAATTAAAAGCAAATGATACACATCCCATTTACTCTTTGAAATATCTTTTGCACCGTAAAATTACGGTAGAAGGGCCACATAAACGCTCTGGACCCGTCCAGTGTCAGAACTGTCAGGAATATGGGCATACCAAGGCCTACTGTAAATTACCTTCTGTCTGCGTTGTGTGCGGTGAGTTGCATGGTACTGCTAGCTACAATAAACCAAAGGACCAAAATTTAAAAAAGTGCAGTAATTGCGGAGCCAACCACACTGCTAATTATAGAGGGTGCCCTGTATACTCATTATTCAAACAGTCTATAACTCAAAAACCAAAAGTGACACCAACCCAAAGGCGAAATGTGTACTCTTCCACTTATCCCCAGATGCCCCAACCAAGCATTAGCCATAATAATATTATATCTTATGCTGACGCCGTAAAAACAAATCCTGCTCCAATACCAAAAGTTATACCAGTAAACATTTCCCAAAATGCAAACACAGGCTTCGATTTTAACCGCCTTGAAACTACTTTGGAAAGTTTAGTGCAAACAATGAACAACTTCACGGTCAGTATGACTGGCATGATGCAAGAGATGCTGCGAATGCAGAATACCTTGCTTCAGGCAATAGTTAATAAACCATGAACAGGTTGAAAATATGTTTCTGGAACGCAAACGGCATTCGCCAACACAAAACCGAACTTGAGCATTTCCTTACGGAAAAGAATATCGATGTTATGCTGATCTGGGAGACTCACCTGACTTCGAGAAGCTTTTTTAAAATAAGTGGCTACACACTTTATGATACAAAGGACCCGAGAGACAGAGCTTGTGGGGGCTCGGCAATTTTAATAAGATCTAGACTTAAACACTACCCTTTGAACAACATCTGCGAAGATTATCTGCAAGCTACTAACATCTGCGTTGAAAATTTTTATCAAAGCATGGTAATTTCATCAGTTTACTTTCCTCCGAGATCATCCATCACTGGGGATCAGTACAAAGCCTTTTATAGGTCGCTTGGCACTCGTTTCCTTGCAGCTGGTGACTATAACGCCAAACATACGTATTGAGGCTCTCGTCTTATTACTCCTAAAGACCGAACGTTGTTCAATGTTATTTCGGAAATGGGCTTGGATGCCATAGCGAGTGGGGAGCCAACATACTGGCCCACAGATAGACAAAAGGTTCCAGATGTGATAGACTTTGGAATCACTAAAAATATACCCAGAGACTTGGTCGAAGTGGAAGCTTCTCTGGATCTGTCTTCCGATCACTCTCCAACAATTGTTGCAATGTGTAACACACAAAGAAGCGATTTATACGGATCAAATGTGAAAATGGTTAATCATGTAAACTGGCTAAAATTTAAGAAATATCTCAGTACCCACTGCACAGAAAACATCCAGCTAAGAACACCAGAGGATGTAGAATTAAACATTTGCAAATTTAATAATATAAAAGAAGCTGTCATACACGCAACTACCGCTTATCAGCAGATTAGATTTATTAAGGTTTATTCTGCTGATATCGAACGTCTTGTTTGTGAAAAAAGAAGAGCCAGAAGAGAGTGGCAACAGTATAGATCTCCCCAGCTAAAAAATAAGTTGAAAGATTGCACAAAACGTCTTAGAGAATTGCTCGCATCTGAAAAATCTGCATCTCTCAAAAGATATCTAGAGGGTCTTGATGTCACACCAGGCTCTAATTATTCTTTATGGCGCGCTGCTAGAAACCTTAAGAGACCGGTTGAGAATAAACCACCTTTACTCAATTCAACTGGTGAATGGGCAAGAAGTGACTCTGAAAAAGGCAACTTGTTTGCACAGCATTTGGAAGCCGTATTCACCCCTAACCCGTGTACTGATAATGTCGATTTACCGAATGTGGTGGCTTTGCCACCTCTGCAATTAAGTTTTGAGTTGCAAAAATTAAAGAAGTTCACTGCTGACCTCAACGCAAAGAAAGCCCCAGGTTTTGACGGAATAAGTAACAAAATGATTATGGAGTTGCCCATCATTGCACTTAGAATCATGCTTTTTATTTTTAATGCCATATTGCGGCGGCAGCATTACCCGAGAGGCTGGAAGATTGCTGTGGTCAAAATGATACCAAAACCGGGCAAAGACCACACAAAAGTTGAGTCATATAGGCCTATTAGCCTATTGCCTACAATGTCAAAGCTTTTTGAAAAATTGCTTTTGGCTAAAATGTCACCATTACTAGCGGAACGTGGATGTCTCCCAGATCATCAGTTTGGTTTTAGAAAGCAGCATAGTACGATTGAACAAACGCATAGATTAGTTCAAGTCATAAGAAGCGCATTTGAGCAGAAAAAGTATTGTTCCGCCTTGTTTATCGATGTCTCTCAGGCCTTTGACAAAGTATGGCATCAAGGTCTGGTGCTAAAGTTGAAGGCATGTTTACCTGTGAACATTCAATGCTTGTTGGAAAGCTATATAACTGCTCGAAAGTTTATTGTTAAGGGAGGGGACTTTACGAGTGAGCCTGAAACTATTGCTTCCGGTGTGCCACAGGGGAGTATACTAGGCCCAGTTTTATATTTAATATATACTGCAGATATGCCTATTAGCAGTAATATTCACACTTCTACGTTTGCCGATGATACCGCTTGTTTAAGTACTCATAACAGCCCTAACGATGCATCGCAGTATCTTCAAGAATATATTGTTCATTTGGAACAATGGCTGAAATTGTGGAGAATAAGAGTTAATGAAAAAAAGTGTTCAAGTAACTTTCACATTGCGAAAGGAAACGTGCCCTCCAGTTCAAATTAATCATCAAATAGTTCCACAGCTCTCACATGTGAAATATCTTGGTATTCACCTTGATCGTCGGCTGACATGGAAATCTCATATTGACGCAAAACTGAAACAAATGAAACTAAGGTTAATCCAGACACACTGGTTGATCGGCAGAAACTCAACCCTCAGCTTAGATTGTAAACTCCTAATTTACAAGTCGCTTTTAAAGCCAATTTGGTGCTATGGAATGCAGCTATGGGGCACTGCCTCAGATTCGAACGTAGAAAAAATTCAACGGCTACAGAACAAAATTTTGAGAATGGTTACATCGGCTCCGTGGTACATTAAAAACGCAAATATACATCGTGACTTAAATATGCCTCTTGTGACCTCGGAAATCAGTAAACATGCAGGCAAATATCTAACAAAACTTGAGTCACACCCGAATCTTATTGCACGCAATATTTTAAATCATCCTGGCCACATTCGTTTAAAAAAGAGGGATACTGCTGCTTTAATCAACAGGTCCACAAGTAACATTTTATAATTTTAAAACAAATAATCCACAGACCTACAAGTAATATTTTTATATTTTATATTTTTTATAATTATAATTGTAATATATCTACTTATTATGGTTGTTGAGGTAATTAAATAATAATTAAATAATAAATATTAAACCTAAGTTTAAGTCTGATGTTGATCGGGCTCATTTAATTTTATTTAGATTTAAGATTTGATAACTTATTGTTAGTTCAAAAACTTTGAAGATTCAATAAATAAATAAATACAAACAAAAAAAAAATGAATTCCCCCTCAGCTCACATCTCTCCAAACAATGATCACAGTTTGGCAAGTGGACAAAATATATTGCCGCCTAAAAGTATGCCCGTAAGTACTTCGTATTCACATGCTCCACAAACAATCAGTTCGCCCCAAGTTAAGATTCCGCCTAAAAGTATACCCGATATTTCACCTAGCATTTGTGCAAACGGTGATATAGTGGCAACTCTCGCGAATGCTACTCAACCGGCAACATCGACCTCGAAGGGCGCTATACCGAAACAAAAACCTCAAAATGAAACGGTTCAAACTGGGATACACGTTTACTTTCCCATTCTGAAAAGAAAATTGAGCCCAAAGTCTAGCCAAAAACTTCCAAACTCGAAGTATTCCAGAAGCATCCCTCCCTCACAGGTTGACCCAAGAGGTCAAAATTACTACGCAATTTTGGCCACAGAAGAAGAAAATTTGCAATCATAACCTAAGAAAGCACAAAAACCTCCCCCAAGCTATCTTTAACAATCTGGCAAACAGATTATTCCATTTAGTTGGTAAAGACGGTTTCCATGTAGTGTCCCTGCGCAAAGGGAAGGTGCTGGAGACAAAAGTTCAAACATATACAGAAGAAAAATATCGTGAAGTTTCCAAATTTTTTTACCAGGAACGTAAGAATTACTATACTTACCAACTCAAAAGTTTTAAGGGACTAATAGTTGTAATCAAGGGCATTGAAAGCAACTTTCCCATACAGGAAATAAAGGATGCTGTTGAAAACGAGGGTTACGAAGTGCAATCCATTCACAATATACTCAACAATTTCAAGGCTCCTCAGCCCATGTTTAAGGTGGAAATAGCGTTTGACTATGTCCACATGAAAGGAAAAAATTAACCCCACCCAATTTACAATCTCAGATATCTGCTTCATCACAGAGTATCAGTTGAGGAACCGCTAGCGCGCAAAGACCCTCCTCAATGATTAAACTGTCAGGAGTTTGGGCATACTAAAGCTTACTGCAAATTACCATCCGTATGTGTGATATGCGGAAGTATTCATAAAACTTCAGAACGCAAGTTACCAAAAACAGATCCCAGTCTGAAGAAATGTGGAAACTGTGGAGGAAACCATACAGCTAATTATAGAGGTTGCCCCGTGTACATAGAACTAAGGAGGAAGCTCTCTCATAGAAGGCAGGAAACTCCTCAGTTTCAAGTGCCACAGTTTGGGTGTATTCCAAATCCAGTTCCATCAGTCTCAAATGTCAATTCAGCAACGACGACTCAAATGACATATGCACAATCTCTGAAAAATCAGGTTCCTCAAGCTCTTCCGCAGAAAAACAATATTGAAACCTTAATCGAATCCCTCATAAAAACTATGAATAATTTCATGACCAATATGCAGGGGATTATGCAAGAAATGGTACGAAACCAGAATACGCTCATTCAAGTTTTATTAGCCAGAAAATGAACTCTGTAAGAATTTGTTACTGGAATGCCAACAGACTTACCCAACATAAGAATGAAGTAGAGTATTTCTTGAGATCCCGAGATATTGACATTCTCTTAGTCTCTTAAAAAATTGCTTTCGAATAAATGGATACTCAGCCTACGATACAAAACATCCCAGTGGCAGAGCTTGTGGAGGAACAGCTGTAATAATTAATGATCAAGTAAATCACTTCCCTCTACGCGAATATAAAACTGATCACATACAAGCCACTACAGTTGCACTAACTGGATTAAACATAATAGTTTCTTCAATATACTGCCCTCCCAAATATGTTATAAGCGAAGACCAGTTTTCACACTTTTTCTCTACTCTTGGTGACAAGTTTATAGCAGCCGGAGACTACAATGCTAAACATACCTTCTAGGGGTCAAGACTCGTCAACCCCAGGTGCAGGCAATTGCTGACTGCTATATCGAGTTCAAGCCTAAAAGTTTTGTCTGGAGGTGAACCAACATACTGGCCCACGGATCTCAATAAAACCCCCGATCTCATAGATTTTGCAGTTATGAAGAGCATAACAAGAGAACACGTCATCGTTACTCCTTCCCTCGACCTCTCATCAGACCACTTCCTCACAATTCTCCCAGTATCTAACATTCCCTTGAACCCGGAAATCTCTTACCATTTTCCAAACAGGCATACAAATTGATTGAGATACAAGATGTACATAAGCTCTCATCTGTGGCAAAACTTTTCTCTCAAAACACCAGATGAAATTCAGTCTGCCATCAACGTACTCACTACCACAATGACAACTGCCGCAAACTTGGCAACATCGCACAAGGTCTATGCTAAAACAAAAACTTACTTCTCAAGTCATATTGAATCCCTAATCAAAGAGAAAAGGAAAGCGAGAAGACGCTCCCCACCTCAATGCTCGTCTCGACCAGTGCATGTCAAAACTGAGGTCAACTCTGGATGAAAAAAAAAGAAATCTCTGAAGCCCGCTACTTATCTCGTCTAAGGACAAAACACTAACTGTAGCCTGTACAAGGCCACAAGGCAACTACAGCGTCCTATAATGCAGGAGTCTCCAATACCGATGAAAGATGGAGGATGGGCAAGGAGTAGTGATGAAAAAGTGAAAGAATTTGCTAATCATCTGGAAGAAGTATTTACTCCTAACTATACAATCTCTCGTATGAATCCAACGATCATTAGCCCAATGGTCACAAATCCAATGAAAATAAGTCTATCTCTCTTAAAGAAAAATGTTCTCTCGTTGAAAATGAATAAATCTCTTGGACACGATAAAATAACAGCGAAAATGATTTCAGAACCCCCCACAATATTCTCAAATTAGTTTTATTTATATTTAATGCTATACTTCGAATTGGATACTTTCCTCGATCATGGAAGCTGTCTGAAATAATAATGATCCCAAAACCTGGAAAGGAACTGTCACAAATTACATCCTATCGACCCATAAGTTTACTCTCTATTTTATCTAAACTGTTTGAAAAGATCTTTCTCGAAATGTTGTACCCCCATATTGAAGCAAACCATGTAATACCCACGCACCAGTTTGGGTTTCGCAAGGGTCATGGAACGACAGAACAAGTACACCGTATAGTAACCCAGATCAGAAAAACATTCGAAGATCGGAAATATTGCTCAGCTCTCTTTATAGACATCTCCCAAGCCTTTGATAAAGTGTGGCATGAAGGCCTTATTCACAAAATAGTCTCTTTTCTACCGATAAATACCCACAAGCTCCTAGAGAGCTATCTGAAGGATCGATCTTTTGTAGTAAAATCGAAAGACTCTGTTTCAACTCAAAAAAAAGTTTTAGCAGGAGTTCCGCGGGCCAGTATACTAGACCCTGTACTATGTACCATCTACACCTTTGACATGCCTGTTCATTCCCTAATTCAAACTTCAACTTTCGCTGATGATACTGCATTCATGAGCATTAGCACTTGCCCATTAATGGCTTCTAGACAACTGCAATCTCATATACACACATTAGAATCTTGGCTAAAAAAGTGGAAGATGAAAGTAAAAAAAAAAACAATTGCCCAGCCCTCACTATTCACGGTAGTACCATACCCGTTCATAACCATGTGAAATATTTGGGTATTCACCTTGACCGACGTCTCACCTGGAAAAATCACATTGACTCAAAAATAATACAATTGAAATTAAAAATGGCTCAACTCCACTGGCTTATTGGTTCCCAGTCTACTCTCAGTTTGGAAAATAAAATCACCATCTACAAAACCGTATTGAAGCCAATATGGATATACGGCATCCAGTTGTGAGGACGGCATCGGCTTCTAACATAAATAAGCTACAGAGAAGACAGTCAAGAATACTGCGTCAAATTTGTGGTGCCCCATGGTATATTAGGAATGATAACATAGACAAAGATTTAAACATTCCTTATATTTCCGAGGAAATGAAAAAATTAAGCAGGTCATATGTATCGAAGTTGTCCTCCCACTCAAACCCACTCGCTCAAAACCTTCAAAATTTTCCCGGCCTTATACGGCTAAGAAGAAAGGACACGCTAGACTTGGTCCGGTGATAAACAGTTCTGCTCGCCAAAAACAATGCCGGCAATGGCAGTGTCGGATAAGATCGCCCTGGATTGCAAGTTTATATTCATATTTATTTTTTAATAATTGAATAAGGGCCACCCTAACATATTTATTTTCGTTGTTACTGATATGACAACAACACATACAACTGTTTCTATGTTTCGCTTTGGTCAGTTTTATGCGCTGTTGTTGTCTTTTTGTTTACCAAATTGAACATCTTTAAGCAGAGCAACAGCAACAACAGCGTGACAGGACGGTCAGTATAAAGTGTTCGGTGGAGCAAAATAGTGTGTGGAGCCACAGTTTTTGACGCGGATTTTGCTGGTTTTTCGTTGTTGGTGCTACTTTGCAGTAAAAATGCCGCTGAAGCTGAGACAAACCATTTTGTCGGTACGAGCCTACATTAGACACCGCTTTATCACTGCCGTTGGATATATTATCGAAAGAATCACAATTGTTTTGTCATATCTTATCAGGAGCCGTATTTTATTTCAGCGTTTTTTTTTTTTTTGACTCCGTTGTGCGTGGTACACAAGGAACATCTTATAGGTTGTCCTGGTTGGTGGATTCATCGGGGATATCCTAATTTGTAACACAAGTCGTCCGAAACAGTATCGGAAAATTTGGCTCATTTATTGTACTTGGGCTCACACAATTCGTTGGAGATTTTTCTGAAATTCCGTTGTTCCTTAATCAAAATGAATAAAGATGGCGTCGAGGCTGTTGATACAGCCGCTAGCGGATCAGAATTGTCGTCGCTCAAACAGCAGAGGGGAACAATGAAACGGAACATAGCCAATATTCAGAAAAAGGTGGAAAAAGATGGCAACAAAGCTGATGTCACCATTTTGGAATGCCGGCTACAAATTTTGGAGTCCTACTTCAAACAGTTGTGTCATGTACAAGGGCAAATATAAAAAATTTGTGCCACTGATAATGCAAGAGGCGAATTGGAAGAAATTTTTATTACAGCAAAGGCAAAAATATTAACCTTGCTTAATAAAAATCGTTGCCCTCCATCAATGGACCAAAGCTTTCTCAAAGCATCGGTTTCTGGTGTCACCAATTCATTTCGATTGCCCGCGTTAAAGCTGCCTCGCTTCGATGGAAAGTATGCGGATTACAAAAGGTTTATCACAACTTTTAGTAACATGGTTCACGAGAATTTATCGTTATCTGGTGTCGATAAATTCAATTATTTGCTCAATTGTCTTTCTGGTCCGGCCCTAGCTGTGGTGGAACCTTACCAGGTAACAGAGGAGAATTACCTCAAGGCTCTTAAGAGGCTTGAGGAACGTTACGACAACAAAGTGCTCATATTTCTGGAACACATCAATACGTTGTTCGATATTCCAAAGATGACAAAGGGTGACGGTGGCTGTTTGAGAAATATTATTGATACTGTTGCTGCAATCAGAGGTTCACTTTTGTCGCTTGGTTCAGAAATGGAAGTGCTGAATGGTATTCTGGTTCACATTGTACTGTCTAAATTTGATTCAGACACAAAGGAAAGCTACGATGAAAGACAGGAATTAAAGGTGCTGCCATCGTGGGAAACCTGTTACGACGTCTTGAGCCATCGTTGTCAATTTCTGGAAAGTCATAGGAAAAAGTTTGAAATGCCTGAAAAATCTAAGGGTATGAAACAAAAATCAAATTTCAACCGGTCTTCCCATACATTCATCAGCCCAAATACAAATTGCTACTACTGCAACTCTTCGGAGCACAATCTTGCAACATGTTCATCGTTTTGTTCGCTCATCGTTTCTGAACGCTTTAATTTTATAAAGCGTAATGGACATTGCATCAATTGCCTCCGCAAGGGTCATCAGGTATCAAAATGTCCATCAAAATCTTGCTGCAGAATTTGCCAGTCTTCTCATCACACAATTCTTCACATCTTTGGTGGTCCTGAACATACCATAGCTTCGACATCGCATTCAGTCCAACATCAAACGCAACCCTCACCGGAAAATCATGGTAATCCTGTATCGTTAGTGGTTCTTTCATTCAAGAAAGCGATAATTCCTACAGCTGTGATTCTCATCAAAGATTATTTTGGCACGTTTCAACTGGTAAGAGCCCTCCTCGATTCTTGCTCTGAAATCAACTTTATTTCAGAAGAAACAGCAAGGAGGCTCAAGTTGAAATTTAGACCATTTACACAGGAAGTTTCTGGAATTGGTGAAGTCCGCACAAAAATCAAATCTTCGGTGGAAGCTACAGTGAAATCTCGTATCAGTTCGTTCCAGTGGTCCTTAAATTTTGCTGTCACCAAGTCGATTTCTGCTCGAATCTGGAATATTCCACAAACCATCGAATTGGCCGATCCATTATTTCACGAGCCTCAGCGTATCGACTTGCTGATTAGTTCTGAGATATTTTTTGATTTGTTGCTCGACGGTCGTTTTTCGCTGGGAGCTGGCATGCCCTGTCTTACAAATACAATTTTTGGTTGGATAATTGCTGGATCATATCATTCTTCTCCTTGTTCTTCGTTGCCCACATGCAATCTCGCTATTGGTCCTACGTCTCCCGACATAGACACAACTTTAATGAAATTTTGGGAAATCGAGAATTACACCAAACCTGCTTCAAAACGTTCGGAAGAAGAAGAAGAATGTGAGCGCCATTTTGTCGAAAATGTTCGTTTAGATGAAGATGGTACAGTTGAAGTTCGCCTACCGTTTAAAAGATCGCTCAATATACTGGGGAACTCATTCGATATGGCTCGCAAACGTTTTTTGTCACTCGAGAGACGTTTGGGCCGTGATTCTACACTGAAATCCATGTACGTGCAATTTATGGAAGAATACTTGTCACTGGGGCACATGTCGCCCAATAATGGTTCGTTGAGTGGTTCGTATTTTGTCATACCACATCACAGTGTTTTTCGACCACAAAGCACAACAACAAAAATTCGCGTAGTATTTGATGGCTCTGCTCATAGCTCATCAAATGTGTCTCTAAATGACATTTTAATGGTTGGCCCTACGATTCAGCAGGATCTAATTACAACCTTATTCTCGTTTCGTTTAAATAAGTTCGCCCTCACAGCCGATATCTCAAAAATGTATCGCCAGTTTCGTATGGACGAAAGAAACAGAAAATATCAGCTGGTTCTTTGGATGAATTGGTCCACATTTTAAATTTGCATGGGCTTGAATTAGCAAAATGGAGCAGCAACTACACTCATCTGACCTCAAATTATGGCGATGAAGTCATAATCAAGAGTGCTGAGGATGACGTCACAAAGGCTTTAGGTATGTCTTGGAACCCAAAACAAGACATATTTTGCTACCAGTTCGAGTTGCCTGACATCTTTACACCAACAAAAAGGTCCATTTTATCGCTCGTAGCAAAAATCTACGATTTACTTGGAATTTTGAGCCCAATTGTTATTCGTTGTAAAATTCTATTACAAGAAATGTGGGTTCAAAATATTGGTTGGGATGACCGCATAAATGGTCATCTTAAGGCGCTTAGGCTCAACATCAAAGAGGACTTACTATTTATTCACAAAATCAAAGTACCTCGCTACGTGCTGACGTCCCTTGATACACGGGGAGAAATTCATGGTTTTGCTGATGCGTCTCAAAGAGCATACAGATGTTGTCTTTATTAACGCGTTGTGGTCCAAGGTATGTGCAAAATAAATCTGTTGATAGCGAAATCAAAGGTGGCCCCAATAAAGGCCCAATCTTTACCTCGGCTCGAGCCGTGCGCTGCAGTTTTGCTCAGCAGAACCTGGAATAAAATACAAGCCAAAATGTCGAAATATGTCTCCTCCATATGGTTTTGGACTGATTCCAAAATTGTTTTACAATGGTTGAAACTTCATTCCTCAACTTTGAATAGCTTCGTGGCAAATCGTGTCTCAGAGCTTCAAGAAGAAACTAAAGGTATTTGTTGGAGACACGTCCCTTCAAAGAGTAACCCTGCAGACATCGTTTCTCGCAGTTGCAGTGGCCAAGAACTGCCGACAACTATTTGGTTCAACGGTCCCAGCTTTCTTCAAAATCACCAGTCGAAATGGCCCAAAAATTATGAAGAAATTGGGATGGTCTCGGAACGGAGGAAAACGACTGTTTTCAAATGCAGTGACGTCACAACCTCCATCATAGATGAAATAATCGATAAGCATTCATCTTATTATAAAATTATTAGAATCATTGCTTATGTTTTTCGTATTTTCAACAGATGTCCAGTAGACCGAAAAATGAAGCCTGAGGATCTCTTATTCGTTCAGCTCGAAGAATTCGAAAACGCTTTTTGGAAAATTGTTTCTCACATTCAACAAACTCACTTTGAAGATGACTTACTCGCTCTTTCCAAAGGAAATGTGGTTCAACCCTCATTGCAGAAACTTACTCCATTTCAACATAAATTGAATGTAGGCACTGGATTGTAGACATACTTCGAGTTGGAGGCCGATTATCAAATGTTCCAATACCATATGATGCCCGATTTCCTGCATTGTTGCCCAAAAATCATCGCTTCGTAAAACTGTATGTCGAATATCTCCACAGAAGCCATTTGCATGCAGAGCCGAAGGTCTTACTGGGCATCATTCGTTAGAAAATATGGGTGATCAACGCCAGGGACATCGTTCGAAAGGTAGTTCGTAATTGCGTTCATTGTTTTCGGTATAAACCCAAGCTGATGGAGCAAATAATGGGTGCACTGCCTGCTGATAGTCTTCGAGCCCAACGATCATTCCTTGTCACTGGTGTCGATTTTTGCGGCCCCTTTTTCACGTCATACAAAATTCGTGGTAAAATACCGTACAAGACGTACATTGCAGTCTTCGTTTGTTTTGGTTCGAAGGCAACCCATTTGGAACTTGTGTCCGATTTCTCGGCTAATAATTTTATCTTATGTCTCAAGAGGTTTATTGGCCGACGTGGAATTCCCAAACGCCTATATTGTGACAATGCCACTAACTTTGTTGGAGCTCATAATAAACTGAGCGAGGTCAAAAACGCTTTATTTCGCAAAGAAGTAGTTCACGAAATAAAATCGTACTCCCAACACATTGGTTTTGAATTCTGCTTCATACCTCCGCGCGCCCCACATTTTGGTGGTTTGTGGGAGGCAGCAGTGAAGTCGACCAAAACGTTGCTCATTAAGAACATTGGCCAAGCGTATCTTACTTTTGAAGAACTGCAGACACTTGTCATAGAAATTGAAGCCATTTTAAATTCTCGTCCAATCGCCCCAATTTCAGATGAGCCAAACGATGGAGAAGCCCTAACGTTCGGTCACTTGCTGATTGGTTCATCATTGGTTGCCCTTCCTGATGAACATTTCGATGTTACGAAGCCCACATCGCTTAAACGTTGGCAACGTATATCTTTTTTGAAGCAGCAATTTTGGCAATTGTGGTCCCGAGATTATATTCAGTCCCTGCAGCAACGGTCAAAGTGGCTCAACACACAACCAAATATCAGCGAAGGTCAATTGGTCATCGTTCATGAAGACAACGCACCTCCTCAACAATGGCTCTTAGCTAGGGTCATAAAAACCATTGCTGGCCCTGATGGACACATTCGTGTTGTGGAGTTGAAATCTAAAAATGGTGAATATCGTCGTCCTATCCATAAAGTGGCTCTCTTGCCTTCCAACGATGATGTTTGGAAGAGCGGCCTTTCAACGGGGGGAGCATGTCGGATAAGATCGCCCTGGATTGCAAGTTTATATTCATATTTATTTTTTAATAATTGAAATAAGGGCCACCCTAACATATTTATTTTCATTGTTACTGATATGACAACAACAGCACATACAACTGTTTCTATGTTTCGCTTTGGTCAGTTTTATGCGCTGTTGTTGTCTTTTTGTTTACCAAATTGAACATCTTTAAGCAGAGCAACAGCAACAACAGCATAAATAGTTCTTGCCGTTTACTTCAATTTCTTTCGTTAAGTTTTTTTGTTGCTGCTCTTGCACATGCATTATGTATTTATCAACTATCGTTTATTCTATTGTATTGCTTTTTGGTGGCCCAGCGATAATTGTAATTTAAGAAAAGTTTAGTTGAAAATAAATCGTGAACGATCGAAGTTCAAATTGAGCCGCAATTTGAATCTTCTCTTTTTTATCGGAAAATAAAATACAAGAACTTCTGCGCAAACAGGCAGGATACTTTACTTTAAGATGGGATTAAGATTTGAATACATAATAATATTTGAATACATAATAATAAAATTTCGAAAGAAAGATCCAATAAAGAAAATGACTGCAAAAAAAAGTCTTGAATAAGTGTTATTGAAGAGTAGGAAAAATATAAATCAAAAATAATTGTTATTTCGGACCGATATAAATAATATACGTAATAAACATTAAATTAATTTTCGGAGAGATATAAAAATCAAAAATAGCAGTTATTTTCGGAACAGTATAATAAAAATCACAAATAACTCTTAAAGGAGCATTATAACTCTTAAAGGAGCATTATAAGTTATAACTCTTATTAAAAAAGTTATAACTGTTACGGTCCCCGAAAAGAAGAGTTTCCTCTTGCAAAATTTTTAAGGTTTTCATTATGATGCGAACATTATGATAGTTTAATAGTATAAAAACATAGTATATGAGATGATACATTTTCAGAAGCTGTACTTTCGATGATTTCTCCGATTCAATCTGGAATCGGAAGAAGTTGAATATATTTTCCGATATTTAGTGATAAAACTATGGCTACAAATCGAGAACAAGTGAAGAACAAGTGCTAATCGCGGTCATATTGCTTCAATTTTGAGGGGAACCCTGGCAAAAACTTTGATGGAAACGTTGACAAAGCGATCAAAGTTAGTACTACGCCAGTTATTCTGAAACAATTACCTTTATAAATATTTGCAACAGGAAAAGTGGTCTAGTATATGATTTAAATGACTTATTTGCCACAACTTAAATAGTATTAGCATCGGCGAATAATGGTGTGACCGAATTACATTTTTAGTAACAATCGCAGAATCTGTCTAGATTAATTACCCACAGAAAACTAGCCGACGTAACAAAGAAAACACAAAAAAGTTGGGAAAAATTTTCTATGTTTTACAACATAATCTCCTTTTAACTCTATACACTTTTTCTAGCAATATTCAATAGCTTCTATACCCTGTTTATAGCAAACTGTCAAACTCCTTAAAATAGCCATTAACCGCAGACTCCACCTCTTTATTTTTTGCAAATCTTTTACCACAGAGCCATTTTTTCAGGTTATAAATAAAAAAACAAAACTCTGAGGGAGTTAAATCTGGTAAATAAGGTGTGTGATGAAGCAATTCGAACTTTAATTAATTAATTTTGGTCATACTAGTGACCTAATACTAGTGGCTAAAATAACACTTTCTTTTTCGCCAGAGGTGGCCTTTTTCCATAATTTCATCAAATAAATGAAGCAATAAATTAGCATAACCTTCAAAGTTGATGATTTTTCCTTTTTGAAGATAATCAATAAAAATAATCCTATGTGCATCCCAAAAAACAAACGCCATGACCTTGCCTGCAGATGGAACTGTCTCCGGCTCTTTTAGATACGATGCTCCCATTTCAGTCCACTACATTGGCACCTTTTTTGTCTCAGATGTAAGGTGGTGGATCCAAAAATTCGGATTTATTGTGGTAAAACATCGTCAAACATCTTCACAACCCTGTTTTTTTCTCTATTGGAAGTAAGCGCGGCATCCATCATGCGCACAGCTTTTTCAGCTCCAAATCTTCGCTCAATATACGATGTATAGCACTTTCTGAAATGCCTTTCATTTCAGGTAGTTCAAGATGCCGACGATCATCCAATACCATTTTGTGGATTTTCTTAATCGTGACTAGCGTAGACACCTCAATTGGTCGACCACTACGGTATTGGTCTTGGCAGCGCCTACGGCCTCGTTTAAACTTTGTTTCCCCATAATTTAACAGTCGTAAGCGAAGGAGCACAGTACGCCAGACCCCAGAGTCGAATCCAGTTCGGCTTTAACATTGGTTGGACTGAAACCTTTACAATGGAGATATTGAATTACATACCGGTGACCCATTTTTTCTATGTTTACAAATTGATCTCAGTTAATTTGGTTACTTTACTAGATGTCCCAAATCAAAATGCTAAACCATGTGGCGCCTTGAAACTTAAAACGTGTGTTTTGTAAGGTTTTCACTTTTTAGCAAAATAATTTCTTTCAAACTACTGGCGCCAAATCTATACGTCAAGTCGGCTAGTTTTGGGACCGCCTCCATATAAATTGAGTAAATCCATTATCCCCACTCTTCCCACTTACCTGTTTCCGATTTGACGAAATAAATTTTAACATTTCATCTTTTTGATTTGTTAAAACACTTTATTGACGTCTTCTTTGTTTTGTTTTTTTTTTTTAATTTTTTGAAAAAGAAGAAAAATTGTGTAGATTTTCAGTGACTGCGTATGAGTTTGGCCGCGTAGATGTTTGTATACGGATACTTCTTTTAATATGAACTTGAATTCTACGGTCTACATACTCATACATCCTTGTATGTTTGCACTTGCAGCTTTAAATAGCATTTGCTACAGCAAGTGTATGATGGAAACATCCTTTAGATTCTCAATTAGAAGTATCCTTATCATCCTTTTGATTCTCAATTAAAAGCATCCTTATCATCCTTAATGGCAACGATTGATTTGTTTTCATAAAGAATGTAATGTAATTAATTTACTTGTTGTTATTTCATTAAATTTAATCATGAATGTATGTGTGACATTGTTGTAATAGATTGTTTGATAGTGGTTGGTTGGTTGCTGTTGTCTTTTTTTTTAATTTTTGTTGCTTCAATTAAGTCAAAGTGTTAAATTTCCAATTTAAAAACGTTATTTCTGTGAGTGACAACGAATATTTATATACGATTTTAAGTAAAAGTGATCATTGCGGTTATTTGTTGTGTTTTGTGTGTCAGTGACGGGCAGACCGAGTGAGTGAGTGAGTGAAATGTGTTCAATAGTCGAATAGGTGAATTACAAATATTATTGTGACTACCACACACTTAGTTGCATTTAGTTGGTAATATTTTGCAATTATTTTTTACATTTTTTGTTTGAGCTTACGCTGATTAAATTAAAATTTAATTATATTCTTCTTATACATATCAAAAAAAAAAAAAACATACATTTATAACATTTAAAATCTTGAATTTCACTTAATTTGTCTAAAATAACACAAAAATGTTACAATCTCTATTTGTTATTGGCGTCTAGTTAAAAACCACGCGTAAGGTGTAGGTTTTTGGTATTGATTACACTTTATAATTATTTAATTAGTAATAGTAATTTCAATTATAATTGGTCTCTGCAACTTATTTGCTATTCAAAGAATTGGCTGGGAAGAGCAACAAACTGGCAGTGAAATCGAATGAAAATCTTCAGATCCACTTTTTAAAGTATGATTTTCAGAGAAATGTTCTCAACCAAAATGCTGCATTCCATTCGATTTTTCTGCCTCCGTATTCCACCCAATTCCACAAAATTATTTGAACGGGCCATTTTAGTGCATTGAATTGTCCGTTGATTTGTTTGAAATTGGCAAATTTGTAGGCCTTTCCTCCAATTTCACCATTAAAAATTTATTTATTTGTTTGTTTTTTTTATCTAAATTTCATTGAAGTTTTCTATTGGCAGTAAATGAATTTAAAAAATGCTTTTCTTTTTTTTTGTTCTATTTCTTATAATAATTTCTAAAAGAGCTGCTTAGGAAAACTCTAAGCCCGGTGCAAACTTTTGCTACCAGACAATATTCAAAGCAAAAACACAGTTGGTATTCCTTAAGCAAATTTCATTGCATTCCTGCAATCAACTAAATTGTTAACAAAACTGATGACTTTCTGCACACACACATTTACAAACAAACACCTTTTAGGTCTCATTAAGTTTATTTATAAATTATAGAAAACATTTTCATTAACTTAAATTCAATTTTTTCATAATTACGTTAAAACATCAAATGCTACCAAAATTTTTATATAACAAAATAAATTGTAATTCTTTTGGGTTCATTGTTGTTCATTGTAAATCAATTTAATTGTCAGTCTTAGGATTTTATTGTATAAAAATTAAAAAACGTTCTTCTTTCTTTTCTAATGGAAATTAGTACAACACCTTTTAATATTTACAACTAAAAACCTAACTACACTCAAGCCCTTTAGATCTTTAATGTTTGAAAGAGGGAATTTCAGTGAAAATATCTATTACAATTCAATATATGTACATATGCTATAGCGTACACGAATGATTCATAAGATTCTATACTTTGGAATTCCAATTTTATATCTGGTAATTTGGACTTTAAAATCACATCTTTCCAGGACATAGTTTATGTCTAAAATAATTTGTAAGGACGTGTTGGAAATTATAAATTTTAAATAATTTAGACTTGATGTTATTTATAATATGATAGTATTCGCACACCTAAAACATTTTCTTTTACTACGAATTCTGCAAAAAAAAAAAAAAACTTGAGCGCCAGACAACATTCAATTTGACAGACTACAATGGATAAAATTAAAAAATAACAGATACCAAGTTTTTTATGGGACATTTTCTAGTGAGTTACGTTTTATAGTTCGACTTAACGCATTTAAGCAGGTATTTAATGTGGAATGTGGAATATTCTTGCCGAGGTTCGATACATATTTGCACGCGTTGGATGCAATATTCAAAATAGTTTTTTCCTCTTCAGAATAGTTTTTTCTCCCATCAAGCGTTCTTCCAAGGCGTGACAGAATTCGATGTCTTGAGAACTCAAGTAGTCGATCGGCACACTGTTATTATTTACCATTTACTTTCTGTCTCTCTAAAAGTAATTTTCTTTTGGTTTTCTGGAACAACTTTGTACTGCAGAAAATTCCATCTGAAGAAATGTTTTCTTCTGAAGAGTTCTTTATAAGAGAGTTATTCCATAAAAAGGGGTTTATTCTACATCAAAACTACCATTCGCTTGAATTTTTCCATAATGGAAAACTAATTCGATGACGAAATTCTACCTTCGGGCGAACTTTCTCATAAAAACATATTTAATGATTCTTAAGCGGAAAATTCATTTCGATGAACAATTTGCTTACAAAGAATGCCTTGCAGATGTTAAATGTTATTTGATAGCATTTTTCATTGTAGAAGTTCTTTCTAAATTATTTTCCTTTATTTCCCTATAAAGAAGTTCTTATGAGGAATCTTTTCTAATTGTTTCTTGTAACAGACATTCTTTATATAAATTTGTTTTTGTTTGATTTCCCCTCGTCTAAAATAGTAACTTTTTTGTCTTTTTTTTTTTTTTTGAATGTCCCATTGATGGTTGAAAATTTCCACAAACAATCTTTATACTAATGTAGCTTTCTTAAAACAAAACAGTTCACGGCTCATTTTATTATAAATAGGTTAATTTGCGCTCAGAGTATTTTATCTAGCTGCCCTTCCTTGTTAAAGGAAGATTCTTTTCCTATCAAAAATATTGTTTGAAGAAACTTTTGCAGAGAAATATAATTCATAATTCGTAAGTCGACTGAACAATTTACATAGCAATATACAAAATATTGCTATACAAAGGTTGTCTATAACTGGACTACCCATAGTTTTACTTAATATAACTAATTTTCTTAATCTGCCGAGGGTAACAATCTTGTCCCGGTGCAGGGGCTTAAGTATTACCTTTCTATTATGGATTGTAACACAACCAAAGGAGGCTTACTCAAGACCTATATAGCATAAATAGTTTATCATCATTCACCAGAAGAGAGTCTCTCCATACCTCTGGAGCCCCTGCTCAAGGATTTGACGGTACATTGTAGTAGTGGTTATACCAGAAACAAACCACCCCTAGGTCTCTCAGTGTTATACGGCGGCTTTCAGGTTTACACTCAGGGGTTACCGACCGTATTAGAACGCGAGTATTGCTGATACCTCCATGCCTCAGTATAGTATAAAAGTCCTTATCACGTTAATAGGGGCTATGACGTGATGGATCTATTTATCCTCACACTCGTGAGACCAAACAAGAAACAAGACAACAATAATAATAAACACAAATCGAAACAAACACAAAAAATTACACAAATAGATATACAGACGACGGCACACATCACTGGAAACGACACAGGAACCAATACGGACACGACAATGTGCAATAAGGAGACTGGGCCTGTCAACAGCCTGGTTCTAGCGATCTTCAACAGGGGAGATGTGTACGGCAACACTCATAGAGACAAGTGGAGCCACGTCGAAAACGCTCTGTCTTGGGCGCACTCCCAAGTCCTCAAAAAGATATCTGGTTTAGATGGCTGTCGTCAACAAAGAGGTCAACCTGACCCGACCCAGGGCAATCCATTTTGTATTCTCAGGGAGTATAATCCCAACCTTCCAACTCACAACTGGAAGTTGGTAGATGGATGAGGCCGATGGGGCTCGCAGGCATGCGGTATTTATTATAAATGACTCCCGTGTCTCGTCGAATCCAAGGGCCAAAGAATTCAGCCATATCCAACTGAAAGTCTACAATAGTGACAAGGGATACCAACAGACAGATATCGCAACGGATAGCACTGATGCGATCTCTCAAAGGGAGAGGAACTTGTCGCAAGTGCCAGATGTGTGTCAGGAAGGAACCAGCGTCCCTTCTAGTGCTCAGAAAAGGCTGGTGAAATGAATGAACCTGATTGTGAGCAGTGGTGCTAATGCGCACCATCAAATCTGGGGTAGTACCGATACCAACGACAGGGGTGAGTCACTATTCAATATATTGTAAGTACTGACCTAACAAGTTGCAATAGGAGTGATAAACCTACATTCACCACCAGAAATAGACAAGATTTGGTGGATCTTATCCTTGTTTCTAAATAACTAGTTGATACGATTGGAGAATGGGAAGTTTTGGATAATCATAGCTTTTCAGATCACCCTTATATCAGCTTCTGTCTGAGTGGATTGAAAAGGGTTTAAAGGATTATTTTTCCACTGAATATCGGAAAAGCAGACATGAACAAGTATAAGGAGGCATTTAACAGTAATTTTTCGAGGATACCTGATATTAATGCCCGGAACATCAAGAACTTCGAACCGTAAGTGTATCATTCACAACAGCTCTGAATGACTCGCTGCAGGCCTCATGTTCGAAGGGTAAAACCAGATTGTTGGAACTTGTAGATCTCAGCAAGTGCTGTAGAAAGTTCTTTAACAGAGCTAAGTCCCCAAGAGCTTCACAGGACTGGGACGACTCCAAGAGAAACTTAAGGAATATAAGACTCCACTGAACATAGCTAAGAGTATATCCTGAAGTGAATTCTGCAACAAAGTAAAAGACACTTAAAAAGCCTCAAGGCTAAGGAAAATACGCCAGTGAAGGCCTCACTGGACAATATCCAGTGAGGAATCACTGGAAACAGATTTGTCAGTAGGGGAACACCGCAACACGCGGACTTTGTAAAATAAATTGCTGTATTAATGGGCAAGAAGAATAGGGAATAGAGCCGTGCATTGTTCACTGGTTGTATACTGCAGTAGAAAGACCGATAATATTGTATTGAGTTATCGCCTGATGGAAGGTTCTTGAGAAGGATACTGGACAAAGGCCAAAGGATAGCTAGTCTGTGCATTCAATACCCCTGGACATAATTAGTATGCATACTGCCGCAGCTACGCCACTAAGACTAAGAGAGCTATCACAGTGGTCAAACTCTGGCTGAACCGCTGTTCGATAAGAAGTATCATATACTTATACCAGATAGAGATACGTGGAAATATAGAACTCTTGATATAAGGCTGAATGTCGAATTCTACACTGACGGCTCAAAGTTAAATAATCAGGTAGGTTTCGGTATCTACTCTAAAGACCTGGGGCTAAGCAAGAAGACTACCTGATCACTGTACTGTTTATCTGGCCAAAATTTTGACCACTAAGAAAGTGGCAGAATGGCTGAGGTATAAAGTCCGACGGATTAACATATTCTCTGACAGTCAAGCTGTCATTAAATCTCCGGATTCTGTCTTCCTGAACTCAACATCAGCCTTGAAATGCCGCAAATCTCTGAACGAGGTGGATCAGGATGGTTTAACGGGGGAAACTAGGGACATCCATATCTCTAGTTTCCGCACTATCATAATGGACTATGCAGTCCAAGTGAGTCTGCATATTCAGACTGCCACACAGACCTAACCTAACCTAGCTATTTTTCCTCTGTTCCTCTATAGAGCACTTCCTTGGACCGCATAGGATTCAAGGATAATTCTGTGAAATTAACATTTTCTCTCATTATCTTTTCATAACGTGTTCATTTTCTCTTATTCATTTTGACGAATCTTTTCTAATAGCAAAATCATTTATCAATGAAAATTCTATTGAATGAATGAATGAAATTATTCTCGAATGAGAATAATATCCTCTCAAAGGCATTCCCTTAGAGAACATTTTAATGTATGTCGGTTTGTAGGTCTTTTCTTATAGAATCGTTCATTTCTAAAAATCTTTCTGTGGCAAAATAAAGTTCAAGTATATATGTTGGTTAAAAGGTATACATTTTTTACAAAATCTTTTCTTTAAAGAGACAATATTAAACGCATTGAAAGAATCTTCTCTTGAAAACCACTTTTGGTGAAGGCATTTTCTTATTTTTGATGCGCATTTCCTGATGGTATTTCCTTAACTTCCTTGCAAAAGAATTCATTTGAAGGCTATTTCATATCTTTATCCAATAAAAAAGGGCTTCTTTGATGGGACTGTAGTAATAGAGGAAAAATCTACCACTAGATTCAGTGGCGGAAGAAATATACTTTCAGAATTTTTGAAACCCCATGTTCCTTTCATATGAAAAGATTATTTTCAGTTACTGCTTCTTAAAGGCAGTTCTTGAGCAGTGCAAATACTTCGTTTCAAAAAACAACTTATCCTATTAGTCGTGCTATATAACGCAATCATTTACTAAATAAGGTAACTTCGAAGAGTTTTTTCTACAAGAACATTTTGAAGGTTAACTTTCGTTAAGAAAAGATATTCATGAAATTACTTTGTATTAGAAATTGTATAACTTGGTTTTTTATGTAAATATCCTTGGAAAGAAACATCATTTTTGTACAGACTTTAAGTGTATATATGGAGAAAATTTCCTGCAAATAAAATAGTTCGGCGAAACGTTCATTCCTAAAAATATAGGCTCTGGCTATATTTACAACTCTTTTTCGCTGGTGAAGAATTTTGGATAGATCTTTGTTAATACCTACCACTCAACCTGTAGTAAAAACTTGGTTCCCTTTTACGTTTTTTTGTCGAAATTTTATTGGAGGAATTTCCTTTTAGGGAAACTTGTCTGCAAAAGAAATTATTATAAAGAAAATTCTATATTATCGTTTATAAGAAGCTTTCTTTAAAAATGCCTTCTTCCCTTAACACAGATATCCAATTATTTAAAGTGATATTGGATATTGTATTCAAAGATATTGTATTCAAAGACATTTTTCTACGAACCAAACTTACTTATTATAAACTTCTCGCTGTATTATTATGGCACAACTGATAGGGAGAAAGATCATTTCTATAATTAGATCAACTATCTGTCTGGCACTTCCTATTGCAGATTTTCTCAATTACCTGCTCTCTGTGGCACCTTCCATTAAAGATTTTCCGCAAATGTCATTACTCATCTCGACTCTTAACACCTCCGTTTAAAGATAACGATGAAGATGATGTCAGAAAAAAATATCACTCGACATGTGTTAAAGTAAGTATAAGTTATTAAAAAATGCATTCCTGTGTTTGTTTTTTTAGCAAACGTATCCATTTTCTCGTTGTGTTTTATTATTATTATTATTTTTTTTTCTTTTTTTTTTTTGTCACGGGAGGGTTTTAGCATTTCAATACACTTGAAGCTTGTACTACGCAACTATTAACTACCTACTCAAGATTATATCACATAGAATATAACCGATTGTTTCTATATATATATATATATATATATATATATACGTGTATGTGTTTTGCTGTAATTTATTTTACTGTATAGTATATTGTAGGTATATGTATATGTTCGACAGTATGTGTATATAATAATCCTTCAAATGGGCTTATGATCAAATCTCTTTGAAGAATAGTTTAAGGGATTTTTGAGATTTTGGATTCATTGTTATAAAAATTATTCATTTATAATTATATTGTATATTACTAACGGCTATCTGTTAAATGTGTACGTTTTTGTTGGAAGTGTGGTGGCTAGAAAGGATGTGGAAAGGTTGTGGGTTGGTTGTCGGACTGTTCGGTTATCATTCGAATATCCTTTTTGTATTTATATTTCTTAATTCGTCATTGATTGGTAAGTCAGAATGTATGTATGCTTGCTCTCTATAACAAATACGTTAACCATCGTTTACAGTTTACCTTAAGTTTAAACTATAGCTTATATATAATCCCTTCGTTTAACTACATTGTTAGATCTTATAGCAGCTGTTTCCAAGAGGGAGAAGGGTTTCATTTACCTTTCATGGTATTGTTGTGCCCTTAAAGCATATTTTAGATTTTCGTTTATCAGAATTAGAGGGATTTATTAAATTTTTCTCTAAATTTTGTTATGTTTAAATTGTAGTTTAATTAATTTGTTGTTGAGTTTCTCTTTGTAAAATTTGGCAATAAAATCTTAAATTCATTCAAATTCTATTTTACTTATCTTGTTTTATGTTTTTTTTTCTTTTTGATTCAATATGTTGACCTTATTCGAACGTTAACCATACAGTTTCTTTCATATACGAGTTTAGTTGGTTTTGCTAATTAAAAATGTGTACGGTATGTTTTCCAAATATAACCACAAAACATTTAATTAGGTTTTATTTTCGTTTTCTGCTTCCATGCAAAATTAAGTTCAATAATGTATTCTGTGGACAATTTGGTTACAATGGGGATGATTAAATGTAGGATTCGTTAGCCAAGTACTCGCTTAGTTTCTTGACAAGCATAGGAAGTTTTCTAGAAAAAAGGCGTTGAACAATGCAGAGAAATCTATTGGCCACATGAAAAATATCAAGTTTTTTATTGAGAGAAATTGTCTCTCTCTATTTGTAGACTGGTATTCTTTGCTGCAAGACAACATATTTCCCGTGTATTAAAAAACTCATCTGACTCCTTTTAAATGTTTTTAGTTTTATGAACCTTTTTATATCCATTTAAACGGGAAACCCTCATAGAACAATTTTTTGTATTAGCAAAAAATTTGCTAGAGGGAGAATTTTCTATATAAAATCTTCTATTTGCCTGACTTTTTTTTTCTATGTACGTTTCGACATTTTCAATCGAAAGAATCCTTTGAAATTATTACGTAGCGCATAATGCAGTCTCTAATGGAAAAGTTTTATTGTTAAAACTTTTATACGAAAGCACTCTGGGCTTCCTTATAGAGAAGTCATTCAGTTTGATCACACCTGAGGGGGACTTTTGCATGCCTTTTAAAGAAAGTTCTTGTTTAAAACTGTTCCTACAAACAAGATGCTTTGCAAAAATTGCCTGTATAACAAAAGTTCTTTTGGCTTTTCTATTTAAAATAAAACTTACTCCGCAGACAGTTTGCTAAAAATCTTATACAAAGTAATCTATAAGAAATAATTCATTCATAGTAAATACAAATGTTCTTTGAAGGGATTTTTGTTCAGAGGAATTTCTTTACATAGATATATGAGTAGGGAAGTTTTTGTACAGAAATTATTTGTACATAAATATTTCCTAGATGGAGTATTTCATAGAGCAAAATTCATCGGTAGGCAATTTTCTCAAGAAATACAAAATATATTATATTTTCATAAAGACAATTTCACATGACACAATTTTAAAGTGGATCTTTTTGCTATAGACATGGAGACTTGTCAATTTTGAAGGTTACTTAGTAAGTAGTTTTTGAAACAATGTAGCACGAATAATGAAATATTCCTATATAAAACTTCATTAGCAGAAAGTTTTTCTTAAATTTTCCTCCGCTTGCCTTTTTTCTAAATGGAAAAGTGCTTGTAAGGAAATTTTGGAATTTTTTTATGTAGCAAAGTCTTCCTCACAGAATACTTTTTATATAAATTTGCTTTAACATTTTGAAAAAAAAATATTGTTGAAAAACTTTTATTGGACGATGAATAAAACGTGTTTATTGACCGTTAATATATACGAGTACATTTTTTGTTAAAATATGTATATATATATATATATATATATATATATATATATATATATATATAT